>OZ026559.1:2699344-2702754 GCA_964020155.1 Chondrilla cf. caribensis
TACATCTGCATGTTTTAATTGTTACGTCTGTACTTGCATCTGTATTATTATTATTATCTGTACGTTAAAACATAGCAAGTTCATAGTACGTTAACTTATTCCTAGCTGTCACAAACTGTAGGTTAATGATTAGCTGTTACCTGGTAAATGTAAATTGTACTATTATGTACATAGCCCAAGCTGATGTGCCAAATTCCGTGCATTGTACCAGATGGTGTGCATATGGCATAAAATTGAATGAATGAGAGCATTGTTCATTTACAACAGGACACACACACACACACATACACACACACACATACACACATACACACACATACACACACATACGGAATGTAACACATACCAAACTGAAAGTCAATGAAAGCTAGACCATCCTAGCAACCATCACCATTTGTAGCTATCCAGTGTTCCCGAGACCATAATATATTATACATCTGATCAGTGGTTGATTACATGTGCAATTACCTTGGGGTCGTCTTTAAACTTCTTCTTTGCCACCCTCTGTAGACTGGTCTTGATTCTACTCCTGGCTTGGTCCAGAATGTCCGGTTTGACATCCACCAAGGTGGCATGGACTCCACTCTGTGCTGCCACCTACATGACATGTACGTAACACATGTACAAACATTGTATCCACACAGTATTAATCCACGAGGTCTACACAGAGGGACAGTGTATGTGCTAAACAGGGCTTTAGCGTGAGAAAATAGGGATATCCTGGAAAAGTACCTGGTAATTGTACTCCTCCACAAATCTGATATATGCAAAAATTCAATTAATGGAAGAAGAATACGGTATACCTGTTCACATTCACTTCTGTCAACAAATGACCTATAATTCATTCTATGCCAAAATTGATCGCAAAGATGAAGAAACTTGGTAAAACAACTCCTCCAACCTTCACCAATGGCCCATGGCATGACGTGCTCTTCTGAAGTAAATGTAGACCATTGCCAAAAGATACTGAAATAAGGGAAGAAAATTAGCAACCAATTTATATAAAACAGCTATGTTTGTATGGACACACACATGTAGGCCCATGTCGGTGCAGGTGCTTATACTGGAATGATACGGGACACATTAAGAACAGAATAGTTACCTTATCGGCTAAAATGGCGCAACTGTCCATCCAGAGAAAGGTCTGAATGATTGGGTCATCTGCGGAAAAGAAGAGATGTAACGTGTTATTATCATTCGCTCACAGCTAGAAATAGCGCTATCTAGCGTCTATGATTGTACTATGCCATAATCATAGACATTTCATATACGTATTTTGGTACTACATACATTGCGTAGAACTAATGTTCACCTAAGAGACGAAGGAAAAACGAAAACGGCCGGACTGTAGCGTCCATAACTTCTTTCGTTCGGGTCGACAGAGGCAGGAACTTCTGTGTGCCGCGTCAGAGCTAATTGGCGCCTGTCAAATATAAAAGACGAATGAACAAGTGATAGGGTGGATGTGGGTCTCAAACACAGCAGAATTACGAGATTGGACTTTGAAATATCAACGAATTCTCAAATCTTACTCGCACAATTGAACGGGAACGAGTTGAAGAGGGTCTTCAACCTCCTCCGGGTGGGTAGGGACTTCGACAGAGAACAAAGAATCGTGTTCGAAGGATTGCAGATAACAACAGCCATTGTTCGTAAGATATTGACAGAACTCAGATAACTCTCCTTACCAGCTAATGCTATGTGGTAGATACCGACCAGTGCAGCGGCCATTTAAGGACTTCATGGTGCACCAGACCAGACAGACGACTAGAAACACTTCACACGACAAACGGCAATAATAGAAACATGTCTACCGTCAACGCCATCGCGACCATGTTATGACCCATATGTACACAGCCACACGTACGATAATATACTCTCTAACATATGCAGCCAGACACAAGCATGCATTATACGCACACACATGTACACAGAAGATGTATACTTAGATGAACACGTCCTTTACCAAAAGACTCCTTTACAGACAACACAAAATGATAAGAAGAGTGAGTATGGAGAGAGGATGAGGTATGGAGAGCAAGGAATATTCATGCTGGTGGTGCTATCTACGCATGCATATGGTGGTATGGCTAGGAAATGTGGTACCATTTTCAAATGCTTGGTGGGTTGGCTGTGTGTGTGTATGTATGTGTGTGTGTATGTGTGTGTGTGTGTGTGTGTGTGTGTGTGTGTGTGTGTGTGTGTGTGTGTGTGTGTGTGTGTGTGTGTGTGTGTGTGTGTGTTTGTGTACATGTGTGTGTGTGTGTGTGTGTGTGTGTGTGTGTGTGTGTTTGTGTACATGTGTGTGTGTGTGTGTGTGTGTGTGTGTGTGTGTGTGTGTGTGTGTGTGTGTGTGTTTGTGTACATGTGTGTGTGTGTGTGTGTGTGTGTGTGTGTGTGTGTGTGTGTGTGTGTGTGTGTGTGTGTGTGTGTGTGTACATGTGTGTGTGTGTGTGTGTGTGTGTGTGTGTGTGTGTGTGTGTGTGTATGTGTGTGTGTGTGTGTGTGTGTGTGTGTGTGTGTGTGTGTGTGTGTGTGTGTGCATGTGTGTGTTTGTATGTGTGTGTGTGTGTGTGTGTGTGTGTGTGTGTGTGTGTGTGTGTGTGTGTGTGTGTGTGTGTGTGTGTGTGTGTGCATGTATGTGTTGTGTGTGTGTGTGTGTGTGTGTGTGTGTGTGTGTGTGTGTGTGTGTGTGTGTGTGTACATGTGTGTGTGTGTGTGTGTGTGTGTGTGTGTGTGTGTGTGTGTGTGTGTGTGTGTGTGTGTGTGTGTGTGTGTGTGTGTGTGTGTGTGTGTGTGTGTGTGTGTGTGTGTGTGTGTGTGTGTGCATGTGTGTGTTTGTATGTGTGTGTGTGTGTGTGTGTGTGTGTGTGTGTGTGTGTGTGTGTGTGTGTGTGTGTGTGTGTGTGTGTGTGTGTGTGTGTGTGTGTGTGTGCATGTATGTGTTGTGTGTGTGTGTGTGTGTGTGTGTGTGTGTGTGTGTGTGTGTGTGTGTGTGTGTGTGTGTGTGTGTGTGTGTGTGTGTGTGTGCGTGTGTGTGCATGTGTGTATGTGTGATCCTTCAATGAATGGCCACTACACTTGTCGGTATCTACCATAGCATCTGTGGTAAGGAGAGTTATCTGAATTCTGTCAATATTCTACAAACAATGGCTGTTGCTGTTGTACTGGCGTTGATAGCTGACGTGCGCATGCATTATGTTGTGAGAAGTGTTTCTAGTGTTTAGTAAACACGCAGTTGTTAGTTAAGTGGTCTGCCTGTCTACTTAGCATCTGCTGGTAAGGAGAGTTATCTGAGTTCTGTCAATATCTTTGTTTTTTGTCGAGGTACTTACCCACCCGGAAGACTCTCTTCAACTCGTTCCCGTTCAAATGTGCACGTAAGATTACATTCTGCTCTTGAGACTTCG
>OZ026559.1:2702954-2705454 GCA_964020155.1 Chondrilla cf. caribensis
TCACCACTCCCCCATTACATTGTAAACCATGTTTGGAAGGAGAACTGAGAACTGAAGGAGTATTATGAACAATTTTGATATTCCCTAGACATGCACTTCCACTGCATTTGTTTCAAGGTCATCATAATAAAATAAAGGTTATCATCATAAAGATTATACAAACGAAACAATGGATAATACAGTTTTGTTCAGCCAAAACAGTGAAAATGAATACAATATTATAATATTAAGTGAAAGGTAACAGGTTGAATTGAAAAGATTAATGGCACTACTCAAAATAGGCATAATAATAGGATCAGCCAGTGAACTAATAGAGAGAATGGAGATATCAACCACAGTAACTCTTTTGCTTACACTCTTAACTAGTGTAAGAGTTGTCTGCGGGCAATGTGCCTATGAAGATTGATACGATGATCCCTTGGAAGTGCTGAACTCCATTAAATCTTATCCTGACAACTATCAAGGAAACTTGCAGTAGAAAAACATTAGATATCAAGATGCTCACCAGTACTAGCATGTTGTGTTTGTGCTATTCATTTTAGTTATCATTTCAATGATATTACTATACAACACTATGTGTAATCACATTTCAATTGCTTGATACATGCTTTACTTCTTATGTTGGATTAAAAATTGCAATTTAATCTGCTATGATTCATATGGTATAATTTTGAAAAGGCTTAATACAGATAATTAATTATAAGGGATGGTGCTCTACTGTTATAATTATTATAGCATTTGGATTAAAATAGAGCAATTATGATTAAATTATAAAAGGGAAATTTGCATTGTAATAGTAAGATCATATCGAAACATACTAACTAATTGGGGCGAGCCTAAGCGAGCCCGACACTTGCGAGTCGGCCGCCTGCCCGCCTACGCTTCCGGTGTGGATATATATATATATATATATTAATTATCTGGATTGTTCTGATGAAATATTATAAATTTATCTTACGAGTCTCCCACGCCAGCCCCAATGTTGCTATTCTAGCTGAATGTGGCATACATAATATATCGTATCACTGTTCATCACTTGTATTGAATTATTTATATCGTATAATGTCATCTGACACTCCAATTTTGATCCAGAAAGCACTGGAATTATCTCAGCAAATGAGTTTTTTAGGTCACAATTCTTGGTTTCACAGAGTTAAGAAAAAGTTTGCTGATCTTGGTTTTAATTTAGACCTGACATTTCCTTGTTTGGAAGCAGCCCTTCAGCAACTTGGGGATCAATCCTTGCAGAGAACATCATCTGTTATCAACAATGACCGGGGTCTTACTCAGTCCGGGGGGAACAGGTTGAGAGCTTACAGACTGTTCAAGATTGATGCTCGGTTCAAGGAGCAATACCTTACAACTATCACTAATCCTAAAATCAGACAGGCTTACACCAAATTTCGCATATCTGATCACAAGCTCATGATTGAAATGGGGCGACACTGCAAGCCCCCAAAACCTGTACACGAACGCAATTGCCCGATTTGTACAACTAATTCTATTGAGGATGAGATTCACTTTCTGGTTGATTGTCCTTTCTATTCCCATTTGCGATCCGCGTACTTTACAATTGCCTCTAGACATTGTTACCATTTCAATTCCATGTGTTCAAAAGACAAATTTATATTTCTCATGTCTAGTCACAACCACACAATCATCTATCAAACTGCCTATTTTATTTATAAAGCCATGCAATTAAGACTTGCCCACCTGTCCCCCCCAATTTAATTTAATTTAGTGTATGCTATGTGTTGTCAGTGGTGTTGAGTGATGTTCAATGTGATGTACTGTCAATGGTGTTGCTTATCTGTATGTATGTATGTATGTAATATGTATGTATGTATGTATTGTATTGTTCTATTGTTTCATGCCACAACTTTTATTATCTTATTATTATTCCACGCACACAAGCTTGGCACATTGTCTGCCATGATTGATATTGTCATTTCATGCTGAGGTCAAGGGCCGTTTTGGCTACGACCAGTGATGTATATTATTATTATTATTATATTTACTTCAAGCCCCTAGCGAGATAGATGGTCTAGTGACAATATTATGGACATTAATGGTACAGACAAATCAGATACGCAAAATACCAAACAATCTCGGCACTCATTAAAAAGGTTTCAATAATGCCGTTATTTGGTACAGAAGTGCTGCCCATTGAAAGCTATTGATGATACTGATGAAAAACTATTATGACTTTAGCGACTGACTACATGTACTGTAGAAATATATATAGCTGGTGGTCAGGAGCAACTCAAAGGAATGGTTGAGATCATGCACAGGGCTAGTTTAAGGTAAGGAATTACACTTCTTGGGCATGGGAATTTGGCAAATGATCACTTTACACAGCCACCCACCTGGGAGGAATGTAACTAGCTCAAGAGGAGGAGAATGTGGTCCAACACCATTGGTCACAACACCCAAGACACAGAAATATGTTGTGTTTGATCTCAGTCCTCCAATCACTATCGGAGTGGTTGGTGCTCGCAGG
>OZ026559.1:2710454-2802954 GCA_964020155.1 Chondrilla cf. caribensis
GTGTGTCCATGCAAACATAGCTGTTTTATATAAAATTTAACTGGTTGCTAATTTTCTTCTTTTATTTCAGTATCTTTTGGCAATGGTCTATATTTACTTCAGAAGAGCACGTCTTCAAAGCCACGAGTACACAACATTGAACTTCTTCCTCGCTCTGTTAGTTTGACACCCCATCCACATTGTGTTGTACTTGTTTAATTTTATCATACCTACATGTACACCCTGTACAGGTACCTAGCCAATGACATGGAAGAAGATAAAGAAGACGAGAAATATGAAATCTTCCCATGGGCCATTGGTGAAGGTTGGAGGAGTTGTTTTACCAAATTTCTTTATCTTCGCGATCAGTTTTGGCAAAGAATGAATTATAGGTCATTTGTTGACAGAAGTGAATGCGAAAAGGTTTGTAATTTATGTCTATCTGTACATATGTGTGCATGTATTTGTGAATCACTATGTATGGGTATATTGTTGTTTGAGAATACATACGTGTGATTCTTCGTACCTGTACCATACTGTATGGAGGGAACATCAAAATTACAATCTGTGCATATTATCATGAAATCATTTTATGTTCAATAGGTATTCAACTTGTGTTCCAACCACCAATTGTGGTCTCGTATTCGACAGCCCCATCATGGAGGTGCCAAGCGTTGCTATGATGACCATCCGGTTCGATATGAACGAACTGCCCCAACATTCTGTGAGCAATGTCATCTTTCTCGGACACATCTAAGGAGTGGATGTTCTCATGCGAATGCAGTATTATGAACATCTCATTATACAATTGCACATTGTGTACATGTATATATACATTTGCTCATAACTTTTTATCTTTCATTTATTTTCCAACCTATCTTTTTACATGCAAATTAGCACAAATTCTTATTTATTATCTCATGTTGACTTATTTGTGTCACATTTGTCACCTGTATATATTATGCTATGATAATTTTTATTGTTGACCCACCAAAAGTTTTCTTATGTCTGCTACATAATGCAGATTGTTCTTGTATGATATACAAATATTATAAGTACGTAATCATTAATTTCATGGATAGATACACATCCAGTACATGTCTTGGATGACGTGCACTTAGTGCCTATCTGTTTACATTTGACGTCTTATTCCCATGCAATTAAAAATTTAGACCTGGCTATAATACTCAATATTATACATCACTATATATTATAATTGTCATAATATCTCTATTAGCAATAGTATGGTGCATGGTGTGTGAGTGATAGGAAGTTCAAGGTGTAAAGTGATATAGCACAGATCCTGGCAGATCTATCATCATACCAGCACATACAGTTTCCAAGAGGATTTCAGTGTTTAATTGCATAATATTATACCATATACATCAACTGTTAATGGTTTTAGTTAACAATTGTAGTGAAGTTGATCAGTTAACACCTGAACTATTTACTATGCAATGAATGGTACAGGAGATATTATGTATAACTAGCATAATTATACATAATAATACAGCCTGAGATTATACGTATGTGGTGGTACCTTCAATGCATATTGTCACTTCTTCTCATGTATCTATGGTCTGGCGCACCATGAAGTCCTTCTATATTAATAGCCGTTGCACTGGTCGGTATCTACCTTATCATTTGCTGGTAGGGACCTCGACAGAGAACAAAGACTCTCGTTCGAAGGAATTGCAGATAACAACAGCCATCGTTCGTAAGATATTGACAGAACGGAATGAAGATCCACAGATACGAAGATATCTATTGAGCGAACGAGACATAAGATTTCTCGGTTGTGCCTAAAATGCGGACCGTCCACGCGAACGACATCGAGTTCGAAGGAATTGCAGATAACAACAGTCATTGTTCGTAACCAGTGGATGTTCTCATGTGAATGCAGAATTTTAAACATCTCATTATACAATTGTACATAATATGTACATGTATAATATATACATTTGCTCTTTATCTCTTCAATTTTTATTTATTTTCAAGCAATTCATGCAAATCATTTATGTCATATTTATTATCCCATGTTCTCTGCATGTTTATGATAATTTATTATTGGCCCATGCAACAATAATTTTGTATTCTCTACTATACTCTGATGCAAGATTCAACGAAGAACAGACTGTAATCTTACCTGCACAATTGAACGGGAACGAGTTGAAGAAGATCTTCAACCTCCTTTGGGTGGGTAGGGACCTCGACAGAGAACAAAGACTCTCATTGTAGACAAGCATGTTTGAAGGAATTGCAGATAGCAACAGCCATTGTTTGTAGAATATTGACAGAATGCAGATAAATCTCCTTACCACAGATGCTATGGTAGATACCGACAAGTGTAGCGGCCATTCATTGAAGGATCGCACATACACACACAAACACGTGCACACACACACAATAATCCCTTCTATTACATATATTATGTTAATAATAAATATTTTGCACATTGCCAGGGTGTATAACATTTCTTATGTCATCCAAGTCCAAGGTCTAGAGTTGGTATCGTACCATGCAGTTATTGTGGTTCCTTTGTTTGCTGTATCATTATTCATACCTTACAGACTACAACAGCAGTCAAAGTGATACATTTTACATACGTGTACACATAATATTAATAATAATATTCAACTATAATAATAAATATCGCATTACATAATAATAAACATAAGAAGGAAAGTTGAAATACCGGTAGCTGGTTATGGAGTACATATTATGATGGTAACCTAATTATAATATTACAACAGTTAATAAAAGGGTTATTTGGTCTTATTACATACTAAGAGGGCAGTGTGTTGCCCTCCAGATGAAATAGACAGGACGTCTTTGTCTGCTAGGTTCTTCCCCGACATTGGAGTGGGCGAGAACTGGTCATCCTCACTCCCTGACGAGAGTTGATAATTTGTGCCCATTCCCCAAGAGTAGGCTTGGCCGTGTTTGTTAAGAGCGAAGGAAACACAAGTACCAGCAGCAACAGACAAGACATCAGATAATACTGGTACCCTTTCAGGATAACTAGCCTCTTTGGTGTCATCTCCTAAGCCAAGACGACCATATTCCGACCTGCCTAAGGTGTACACACTACCCTTTGTGGTGCACAGCACAGAATGATGCTGACCGCCACACAAATCTTTCAGACCTTCTTCCAAGATGGAGTCCCAGGGCCCTGACAACCTTTCCGGCTGAAACCGATTGTCAACGTCACCTGTACCCAGCTGCCCATAGTTATTCACCCCCCATCCATATATATGTTTTTGGTCTGCAGTCAGCGCAAAAGTGTGATAAGAACCACAAAAAACATCGCAAAAGTTCGGTTGGGGCACTCCACGCATCTTCTTGAATTTCACCTGAGCTGGTGTTAAAAGAAACTTTATCCCTTTTCTGCCGCCTCTGAAAGAGAAGTATTCATGAATACGTCCAAGCTGACCTTGCTCTCCACATCCAATCGAGATTATACTCCCATCCAGGGTTAGACAGAAAAGATGGTCACTCCCGGATGCTATTTTGACAGCTGGATTTACCCGGCTGTTGTAGACAAGTTGTGGGAACGGGCATGGCTTGTCATCAATTAGTCCAAAAGGACCATTAGAGTCCTAAAGAGATGGAAATGTACTTGATTTATAATAATTTAGCTCATGGGACAAAGACCAAAAGTGCATCATAATTACATATAAGTGAAATGGATTAGTCAATACCAATTACAAAAAGGGAGATGGAAGAAATACGTAACCTACGTATTATAGCCTAGTCCAAGGTTGATTCTTTGTTCAATTGCCGAATAACCCCAAAAAAAGTGTTTTATTGTGTGGGGACGTGCCAATCAGCGCAAGGCCCATAAGGTTTGAATGAGGGGAGCTAGACCAGCTAGATTATAACTAGAAAGATCAAATGTGTCTAAGTGAATTCAACTTTAATTGTACTCATTGGAAATTGTGCAAAAGGGTTATGTCCTGGAATGTTTAGGACACTGAACAAGTTTTCTGGGCACTATACGGGATCACTCGGTAGAAATGTTAACATCATTGAAATGGAGCTGTGAAGGGAAGGTCTGGAAAGTGGGCTAATGATGGTTTTCTTGATCAGCAAAACACACAGAAGACATTACCTTGTAATCTCAAATGGCAAAAATTGACATGTTAGGAGAGAGTTAATGGCTGTCATGATAAATCAATATGTACAGTAGAACCTCTCCAATCCGACACTCAATACGTAATGGAGAAATGGACAATCATGAGATTGTCGGACTGGAGAGGCGTTGCTGACAATTTTGCCATTTTGAGATTACTCCACTTTCACTTCCTATTACAACCAACATGAGAGTAGTTTCCTCACATGATGTGTTTCACCTGCATTCAATAATTGTGTCATAAGTTAGGAAATACCGTTCAGTTGAGTACAATGTATGCAATGAAGGAATATAACATCCACAAGCTAAACAGTGGATGAACAAGGATTTTTATATACAATTGTCAGATTGAAAGGTACGTATGTTCGATTTGGGTACTCCAAAATCTATGTTGGTTTTCAGATTAGGTAGGCAGGTGATTATGTAGTGAAAATTGTCTGCGATTTGAATTTGGTGTCCGTTTAAGCATTTGTTGGTTCAGAGTGGTGTTGGATTGGACAGGTTCTACTGTACGTGCTTCCAAAAACACAAACAGCCTCATCACACTTAGTGCAATGATGCCTACTGTACTACACCATTTGATGTACTCACCCTAAACACTCCCCAGACAAAAACACTCCCAGTGGAGGACAAAGCTGCTGTATGACTATCACCAGCACAGATCTGTACCACTTTTGTCCCATCAGGAAGCTCCACCTTCATGGGATCAAATTCGTTACTTTCATCACTCGGTCTTCCTAAGGCTCCTTCATCATTGCAACCCCATGAATATACCTGAGGGATGATGATAGCAATGAACCAGATAATATGTGGTTACTACATTTGTTGGTGCATAGTCTGGTGTCACAGGGAATCTGGAACTCCTATGAAAATGGCACCTCCGAGTAAAATTCCCTAGGAAATATGCCCCCCCCCCCTTAGGGAAAGTGGTTTCCACGTATTCTAGAGGATATTACGTCCAATTAGTCAAATTTTCCAGTTTTTCGTATCCCTTGTACTTTTGCTGTACAACATTATCCTTAGAACAATATTGCATGACATAATTTAAAATGAGACTTTTATTAGTAAGAATGGCTAACCCCAATGGCTGAAATTTTCATGAATCGGCGGATTTGAGACTTTTCGCATTTTTAGTTTCCTGACTTCAACATCATTTGCAAACTTAACGCCTACTAGGCCTACTAGGCATTTAATGAGTAGATAAGATAGATAGGTACGTATATAGACAGACAAAACAATGAAAAATAGTTACCTATTTCCACATGCTAGCTCAGCGTGCCGTGTGTTCAAGTTTGGTTCTTTGTTTTTAGTCAGGAAAGGAAGCCAGTAATGTCTCGTAGGTTCAAGTTTCAGAGTTGCATTCATGGACACAACGAGGAAGACCTGTTTGCTGTTGGAGTGTACGAAGATGTAACCCTGGTTGGGAACGTTCCCTGCAAGTACTCTTGTGTTCTCACTCTTTGTAAGGTGCAGAGGAACAATAACATCCCAAGTTACTGACTCAAGGCAGTATTCTAGTGATCTCTTTCGCGATTTTATTTTTGCGAGCTTCCTATATTCGCGAAATTCGTGAATATAAAGTACCGCGAAAATTTCAGCCATTAGGGTATTTCTTTTACAAACAAAAGTCTACATTCGTAAGATTTGCTTCCAATCACTCTTCTCCATTGCTAAGCTGTGACTAAAATCAGGGACAAGGCTGGAAACATCAATTAGGACTGTCCTTTAACATTTTGACAGGAAGTACGTAGGTGGTTTCATCACCCATTCTGCACTATTATTCATGCTGAATTCACCGAGGGAGTATTTGGGATACCATATTCACCCAACAACACCAACCCGGAGATGCTGATATCGCTCAGGAATTTTACTTGAGGTTCCCAAAAATGGGAGAGGTGAAATCGACCGTGACACCAAGTAATAATACTAAACAGTCATACAAGAAAGTGACAGTCCGACTGTAAGAACTTGTCCGGGAGTGTGAAGGTGGGAGTGGTGACTCACATTTTCATTAGCTGAGTGTCAAGTAGAAACAGTAGTAGAAAAAACAGTTAGTATTTGGTGAGAATCACTGATCAAAGGAGTAAAGGAAAACAAGTAATTCGAGTTTAAAAACTCGTGGGGCTGCCGCCCCCCGCACTCGAATTACTTGGCGTCTTTTTTAGGTTTAGAAGAACCTTCGCTGAAGTTATTAGGGGCTGCCACAGGCAGCCCCTATATTGTTTTCATTTTAACTTCCGGTATGTTACGCTCGTCCGATATATATATATATATATATATATATAATATGTGTTCCTACGCGTAACCGCTACAATGAATTTATATTGCGCGAATAAAAGATGGCGGATTTCGAGCGTCGACAATTATAAATTGGGCTAGAATTCGTGCGCTGAAGCTCCGCCGAACGTAATAACTTCAGCGAAGGTTCTTCTAAACCTAAGAAAGACGCCAAGTAATTCGAGTGCGAGGGGCGGCAGCCCCACGAGTTTTTGAACTCGAATTACTTGTTACGTTCGGCGGAGCTTCAGCGCATGAATTCTAGCCCAATTTCAAATTGTCAGCGTTCGAAATCGGCCATCTTTATTTCGCGCAATATAAATTCTAATATAAATTCATTGTTGCGGTTACGCGTAGGAACACATATTATATATATATATATCTATATATCTATATATATATCTATCGGACGAGCGTTACATACCGGAAGTCGAAATGAAAACAATATAGGGGCTGCCTGCGGCAGCCCCTAAAAACGGGGAAGGCAACATTACACAATACTGTCGATTGATAAGGTTTTGAAGTTAGTTAATGACGTCAGCATAAAAAAATGGAGGCGAGAAGCGGGTCCAGGCGACGCGAGACTATCGGTGTGTATGTGCCTTAGGGAATCCGACGAATAAAATGGCAGGCTTATCGTGTGAGAACAAGCTCGGTGCTAATTTATCCATCATTGAGCTCTGATGATCGAATTGTTCCAATGATAATACAGGTCGGATGGCAATGCATGGAATAGATACTTCTACAGTCAGAGTGAAATGTCGAGATCGCTACGGAGAGTCTTCCTTTCTGTCAAAGTTTTTCTGGTGGTATGTTATTACAATTTGACTGTTAATAATAATGATAGTATAATTCGGTCAGAGCTGTATTAAAGTCCAGTAGTCCTTCTGTGGGATCTATGCCGGGCGAGTTGAACTGATTTAGTCCGGACATATGTAGTTTCGTCCCCGGGGAGGTAACTCATTTATTTCATATTGTTATGTAAAATAGGACGTTTTCCGTAATAGCAATGTTTTGTTAATGTCACTCCATACAGTTGGCTTGAACCTCTATTTGTTGCTGGGTGTAGAAGAAGATATTTTCACCATAAAGACCTGTATGATGTCCCAGTGCATGCCTGTTCTGAGACAGCCCAGAAGAAACTTAAAGTGTGCGTCATTTGCAGAAAATGGGTACTGTCTAGGCTTGGCAACACTTGTGGGTTGGACACCAAAGCCTGTTTACGTATGCATCAATTTAATGATCTGGTTTCACTCTCATACTTGCTTATTAGTGCGAAATTGTAACTGTCTTGTTTTGCGGGAACACATTTTATTGGTTATCGGAACATTTTTGTGGGTCACTGTATGGAACATATTGGGTGCGTGGGTTTGTTGGAATTCTGTTTCTCCAAGACAGCCGCTTTGGAAACACACATCCAATGTTATCTGTTAGATTTATTATTGGAAATTATCTTCGAAAGAGTGTTGCCTTTGTGACCATGTAATTCTTAATGAATGATGATTAATGGAAGAGAGTCTACATTTTATACCCAGATGTTTTATATGAAATGGGAGAATCAATCCTGCTTTAGTCCACCAACATCTGTCATTTTCCTGATTTAGTAATTCATGAGATGGTTGTATGGGGACTCATTTTGACCTTTGTTCTGAGTGTCATTCAAGAGGGGTTCTAGGATTTGTGTACATAATATTTATGTAGTTACAATAACTGTGAAATCAGGATATGGAGTATAGTAACATATAACCTACATATGGTTCATGGAAAATAGAAAAGGTCCTTAGGGTGATCATGCTCATTTTTGGCTAGGGCTTCAAATGCCAAAAATGGCTAAATTTAGCGAAAGTTCATTTTGCTTCTAAAACAACCCTCAACTATCGTAGATTGCGCAGCTATAAAATAATCGCCGAATATTCATTTTGACTATGAATTTCATTAACTGTTATGACGTCACGTTAGTAAAATTCCGCATAACCAGTATAACAGCCGTATCTTCAAACTCGATTTAATGGCGGGAAAAGTCTTTTTATGAGCGTATTGTTTATGGATTGACTGAAGAAGCATCAGAGGTACTAGATAGTGACAATGAAGCTTTCTTTGGAGGGATAAATAAATCGAACGTACAGATTTAGATTCCAGATGATTGCGATTTCAGCGAGGGTGAAAAAATAGAAGAACAAGGGATTAACATGGATTAATTAAGAGAAGAACAAACAGCTTTTCCAGTGGTTGTCGAACCTCCCGGCTTAACAGATGAGAGAAAGAAGTACATTTTTCAGGAAATACGTAGCATAATATCCTGGTAGCATTGATTGACAAAAAAAATTGTCAATCAATGCTACCAGGATATTACATGCCCTCCATTATAAATGCCATCATTAGCAACACTTATAGCAAAACAGGCATGTAGAACATTGTGATTGTGTTGTAGGCAATTAGCATGTACAGGAACCTTTCTATAATTTTATCACTTTCTCTGTATTATGTAAAGTTTGCATGTTTTATTACATATAAACTTCAAATTCATTTTTCTCAAATTTATGATATTTAATCTAGATTTCAGAGAGCGCATGTGATAAGATGGTATTATTTTTCAACAGAACAATGTTGTATCAACACAATGTCCACATATATCAGTACAATGTTACACCTTTAACTCAATTTTAAGAAAATCACCCTAAGAACCCTTTTTATTTTCCATGACCAATATTATAGTAAGAGTTATTTTTCAACGAGGGCTCTTCTCCTTTGTGTATGTAGATACTGGGAGCAAGAGCTTGCCAGAAGATATGTTGGAAGAGAGCCGAGATTATGGGTTGCTGTTCTGAAGATGTTGTATCCAAAACTTCTGATTTTCTCATTCCTGGCCCTCTTTGAGGTGTGTAAATTGTTAAATGTCATAACTCAATTACCTCTGCTTGCCTTCAAAATGATGTATGAAAAACTGTATGCCAGTTTATAATTTTTTTTTATAAATTAATTATTATCATACATACTAAAAGTAACATACTATATATGTATGTCCTTTAAAATGAAAAGTGCATGTACGGACCCTTTTGATTCATATCTTGTTATTGCTACATACTCTATTTACTACTGCTATATACCCGGACTCAGTCTGTAGGTTTTTGATATATTTGAAAAGTATTATTCTACTCAATATCTGGAATTGCATGTTCTTTGTATGTCATTTTGACTTTCTATAGTTTTTGGTACTGTTGGGCCAAGCAATCCTAGTGGGTCTCCTGGCTGATTACTTCCTAGGAGAGCTAACGGAAGTGGATACACGAAATGCTCTCCTTTATGCAACAGGAGTTGTGATTTGCTCCATATTGTCATCAATTCTACATCATCATGCCTTCATCAAAGGCCAAGAAGCAGGTGCTCGTTGCCATTCCCTTTGTGTTGTAATCTGTATCTTGCATACTATGTATTGAAGATTTGACACTGTGTACATAGATGCGTTATGAACATTATCTAAGATACTAAGCCTTACGCATGCAATTGATGAATACTTTGTGTGCTGTTTGTACAAAGTGTATGGATTTGTATCTCTGATCATGATCATACATTTTCACTAATAGACCGCATCTGGAAGTTCCCAAAACAAACAGCTAATCAGATGCCCTTCTGAAAAAAAATTTTGAAAGGAATTGTGATTTAGCAGGGTTGTACCGATATGTTATCAGCCTATCAGTTATCGGCGTATCAGCCAGTATTCATATTGGTATCGGTTGTATTGCTGCTGATACAGCCAATCGTGAATTGTACATGCACATATTCAGTTTATTTTCATATGTTGGTCATTTTCCTTTGAGTTTTGCCTTATATGAGAATGTCCAAGACAAGATTGCTCATTCTGGATTGCTTTGATAGTCTCCCCTTTGCATCAATCCAATCTGTTATGTGTTATCTTTCCCTATTTTCTTGCTGTACAAGGTATGCTTGGGCGCATAGCACTGACTGGTACCATCTACAAGAAGATATTCACCCTTTCACTGGAAACCATTGGCGAAACAACGATTGGTAGGATAATTAATCTAGCATCCAATGATGTGCAGAGGATTGAAGCAGTGAGGATGTGCATTTGTTTGTTGATTTGACTTTTAAATTACTGTTTGCGTGTTTTTACATTGATGCATTATTCTACTATAGTCACTGTGTCCTCACTATCATCCGCATCTGCTAATTTCCAATCGCACTTCCATTTTTAAGGCCTAATTTTGATCGTAATTGGTAGATTGAGTGTGTGCGTTGTTACACTTACACCATTGATATTCTAAACTATGTAACCTTGTAAACATACAGTTTAATAGTATAGTCGAAGAGTATCTCTTTTTCACAGTATTTATGTAATATTAAAAATTGTGTCTTCATTTTGTATTTTACTATTCATACATTTTTTTTGCATATTTAGGGTTTTCTCTACTCTCCCTTCATCTTAATCGCTCCTCTCCTCATCATGGCTGTACTTGCAATACTGTGGGTCTATCTTGGACTGGGACCCAGCTCACTTGCTGGGGTTGGACTAATGGTACTGCTGGTCCCCGTTCTCTACTTTTTGGGAATAATCTATGCTAAGTTGAGGTACGTATTGAAGCGATATAAGAATATAATTATTAGTGCTGGAAATTTGCTGTAATTTTCAAATTGATTATCAGTGCGTAGTATCTGATTGATTAATCAATTAATTACCATAAGTGATTAAGTGGGCATAACCGGAGACCACTCCCACTTTATTTGACAGAGTAGCCATCCAATAAATGTGACATGGAGTCCTTTTCGCATTTTAGGACTCTTGGAGTGTAGGTTCTGGGCAATAAGGTGGGGATGGTTTCCTGTCCTACTCACTCAATTACATTCTGTGATTAATCAATTTGTTTGCACTAATTACAATAATGAGATTTGAGAAGAATATTGATTGATTAATCGATTTATCGTCCCAGCATAAATAATATAGATAAGGGTAGGATTATGATAATTATTATGATAGGATTGTAGTAGTAGACGAATCATCAAAGGCAACTGGGTTTAAAGTGTCCCGCATATTTCATACTGCATTGAATTCACTACATACGTACGTATGCCCAACAATACCAACTTGTGACTCAATTGTTGATGACAAACTTACAGGCCCTCTCATTTTGAATGTGACACCGTATTGAATCTCCTTTGTAAAGAGCTATTTAACTTTAAAAACCAATACCAGCAACCATCGAAATGCATTATTAATAAAACTAGTTTTGTGTTCTATTTAAGGGTTGATTCATTTTCCTGTGAGTTGATTACATGTGATAAATCATTTGCTGAGGAGAGTTCCTTTGCAATATTTATCCGATGAAATAGTCACACAGCCATGCATCAGGTAATTCTTCTGTCTACTGTTGTAAGGTTTGCTTCGGCCAAGTACACAGACCAGCGCGTGAAAGTGATGAACGAGGTCATCTCTGGGATCAGGGTTATAAAGATGTACGGATGGGAGTATGCCTTCAAGAAATTGATAGTGAGGATTAGGAGGTGAGACTTGATGAAACATGTAGGTCCAAATTGATGAAAATGGTTATCTGTCTTAGAATGCTTCCGTCTATTGCGTGCTATTATTTTTGGTATATAATCCTTTTTGTAGAAAAGAAAGCCGTTTAATCTTGTTGGCAGGGTTGATTCGGGGTGGGCTCCTTTCCATCAAGCATACCATACAAGGTGTAGCCTTGTTTCTAATGCTTGCCACATTCACCCTCTCAACTGAGCAACCTTTAACGCCTTCCATTGTGTTCACAAGTCTACTGCTGTTGAACACACTCCGGTTTGGTGCAGTGGCATACCTCATTGAATGCATTCTTGGGATACAGGAATCCAGAATAGCTTTATTCAGGATACAGGTGACCTTGCATCCTATATTGTGTACAAATTCTGTGTAGAGGGAATTAGGGAATTTTGTCCATGCAATTATGCATGTGCAATATTTGTGCATTGGTTTACCTAGTGAGTAAATTTATGTGCATGTCACACACACACACACTCACACACACACACACACACACACACACACACACACACACACACACACACACACACACGAACACACTAGTTCAGCTGCTGCATAGTATACATTTTAGAGTCTATATAATTCCAAATAATCATTCTCTATGAGATTGAGCATTCATCAGGCTTTTGTTGACATGTTTTTTTCATCAATTACTTCTTGTTTACAATTTACAGAGACTATTAACAAAGGACTTAGAACCTGCAAATAACACAACAAACATTGAAGAAGCAGGTTGTAGCAGCTCGTCAGTAAATGACTCCTCAAGAAACGGGACTGGTGGTATGCACAGACATACAACGTCAGCAGGAGCACTACCATACATTTGTGTGGACAACCTTTCAGCCATGTGGAATGGCCGTTGTGTACGTAAAGCAAAAATGTAACACACAAATCGATATAGGAGAAACATATGTACAGGTCATGTTTGCCCATACTTGTAGGAAGAGAGTCCACATCTCAGTTGAGATGACCGTATAGTGTTATGACCACAAAATACCACTATGTGTCAATAATTCAACATTGACTGAACAAAGAGACATATTCCATAGTTATCTTCATTCTGAGATGTAGAATTCTCATTTGCTGTATTAAAGTCAGCTCTGATGACTGTACGTGGCTTGCGATTTATCTACCATCATTCCAACCCAATCATCAAAATCCCACACTTGCTATCTCAGAGGGTACAACTTAAAACATTGACTTATTATTAACAATATTCCATTCAACGTTGATTGCATGATTATTGAAAGTAATTTGCTGAATACCTTATACTGCACTTAGGAGAATGACTTGAACGGTTTGACTTTAAAGAACATTTCCTTTTCTTGTGACATGAACAAAAGAATCCTTGCTATAGTGGGACCAGTAGGAGCTGGGAAGGTTAGTGCGTGTATCTGTTTGTTGAGATCAGCTAATATCGACTGTCTGTGTTATATTGGTCTGTTTTGTTATTATGCATAACACAATCACACCACAACTTGTACAAATATATCCCATTCGCCTGTAGCTTCTCATTGGATTGATGATATGTGTATTTTGTTATTGTAGTCTTCCCTATTACACTGCTTACTTGGGGAGTTGCAGCCAGTGAATGGTAGTGTAGAGATCAAAGGGTCAATTGGCTTTTCACCGCAAGAGTCTTGGGTATTTTCTGGGACAGTAAGAGAGAATGTTCTCTTTGGTCAAGAGTTTGAAGAAGAGTGGTACAATCAAGTCCTCAGTGAATGTTGTCTGAAAGAGGACATGTCTGTTTTGCCCTTTGGTGACCTCACACTAGTTGGGGAAAGAGGTGTCACCTTGAGCGGAGGACAAAAGGCTAGGATTACACTGGCAAGGTATGTATACTCATCTGTGTACTACACATGGTTGAGCATAGTAAACACCTCCCAGGGAAATGATAATGAGTAATTCAAGTTCAAAAACATGTGGGGCTGCCGCCCCCACACTTAAATTACTCGGGAGTCTTTGTTTGGTTAACATTAACCTTTGCTGGAGTTATTACATTCATCTAAGCCGTTGTGCTCGAATTCTAACCTAATTTCTAATTCTCTGCGTATCGAAATCGGCCATTTTTGGCGCAATATATGTAACTTTGAATATAAATTCACTGTGGTAGTTACACATAGGAACACATATTATCAGATTCTATATGTACTGTATATTGTATATTATATCTATCTATTGAATGAGCGTAACATACTGAATGAAAATAATATGTAGGTAATACATGTACCTAAAAAGTACTAATTTGCAACAAGGTACTTGTTAACCGTACATTACCATCATGGATTTTGGGGAATCATGCATAACTTCTGAATGGCAATGCAGGATATCAAGCATGATACTGTAATGACAATGTTGCAATACTGTACAAATGAGTGTGGCTTACCTTAATGATCTTAAGCATCTGTAATATAGCAGTGTGTTAGCTACTGATGCTAAGACATACGTCGTCTAAGGTTTGTACAGCACCCACATGTCTTAAGTCATCTGAGGTGATTCAGACACTAGAATCAGATATTTTTTTATTGCCTGTTGAATGTGTCCTTGTTTTTCCACTTTATGTGAACCCTTTGTCAATGCCAAGGGTTTTGATACTGATGCTTGTTCTCCCTTTGCTCAATACTTGTAATGATTTGGACCTTGTTCATAATGGGAATTGACTTCTTCCATTCTGTAGACATGTGATATGTATCTGTAGTGATTGTGTTGGTAGGTCGAATTGCAGTGTGCAAAATCTGTGCTATTTGTACACATCCATTTGTTAGTATATACTTCCCTTTGATAATGCACACTTGTACTGTTATTAAAGCTTGCCCATTAATTGCCTAGCAACACCTTGTTCACCTCTAGTAACAATTTTGAGTGAAAGTTATTATGCAATTATATTGTTATGTACAGAGACTACAACATAATAACTACTATACAAGTGCAGCTTGATTATGTATTCACTCTGGCTTTGCCCTTGGTAGCAATCGTGCCAAAGTGTCTGTATGTCTGTTACAGCCATACTTGGGGTCTTTATTTATAATTACTTATAGAGTGGTGTACGTTTATTGAGGGCTGCATTAGAATGTACAGTACCCTCTGTTGTACAATGTGTATTCAAATGCATGCCATCCATAATATAGTGAATGCTGTAAGGTTTATTCCGGATAACCATTGCTTTTCGCATAGAGCTGTCTACCGCAAGGCTAATGTGTACTTTCTGGATGACCCCCTGAGTGCTGTTGATGCTGCTGTTGGACAACGTCTATTCCAGACCTGCATGAGTGGTGCACTCAAGAACAGTATTGTTGTGCTGGTCACACATCACCTGCGTTACGCACAGCTTGCAAATGCCATGCTCGTCCTTGATAAGGTTCGTGCAGCCCAATATTCCTAGAAGTAAGTACATAATATAATTATTAATCACATATATTATAACATGTTCTAAATATGTTGTGAAATTTTGTTTTAACAGCCCCTGAATGTTCACTGTTTTACCACGATTCTATGTAAACTGAAAATGAACAGGAAACACACGATTCCTGGGTATGACAAATCCTCAAGTTTGCAACCTTATTACATACACCAAACAAGCAGCATTCATTTATGTTATAGAAATTATCCAGCATGCTAGAACAAATTAAGTTGATAATGTAGATTAAATCAAATAAGTTGTTAATAAGTGGCTAAGTATATGATTGATTGACAATCAATCACCTACTTAGCCACTTAGCCAATCCCTGAACTAATATTGTATATCAGTTGTATGCAGGTTGTGTCTAAGAATGCATTTAGATGATATTTGGTATCTTACGAGTGTACACATATATATTCTCTATTCTAGGGAGAGGCATTAGGCCATGGAACCTATGATGAGATCATGAGTATGATCAGCCATAGAGATGAAACTAATGAGCTTTCCAGAATGAAGACTGTTCTGTCCGAAATGATGGCCACTACAACCACTGAGCTTGAACATAGGGTGTTTGATATTAAAGACATCGAAGAACGGCTGGAGGTGGATACTACTTCATCACCCAAAGTCCCAGCTGATGCACATACTGACTACAGCAGTAGTACATCTTCTACTGTACAAACATCGGCTGCTGTTGTGGATGGCAGCCTTGAATTGGTATCTTTCGCTCAAGTTGAAGCAACTCAATCTACAACCCAGGAAATTGAACGTGGGGGCAAAGAAGCCAACAAGGATGGCAATGTTAGTTCTTCTGGTACAATGGTCTCAATGGTACCAGGTCCTTTCATGGTGCACATGCACTTTTAACTTATATCTTGTTATGTTTACACTGTTTGTTCGCAATCAACAAGTACATACAAGTTAGGCTTTCATCAGTGAATTACTTATGTGGTTATCTTAGAATTAGCATTTGGTGTTTTCCCATTACTAGTTATTCCATAACACCATCCCTTCAGAGGATAAAGCTCATGGAAGTGTTACATTGAAGACGTACATTACATACTTCAAAGCTGGGGGAGGATATATTGGCTGTTTCATCACCTTGGTTGTCTATATCCTGGGAGAAGTATGTATGTATGGTGATATACAGTATTGTATGCACTTGTCTATGTACAGTAGTTAAATATTTTATTATTCAATGCAGCAGTATACGTAACTGTGTTATGTGTTGCATTTTTAACAAGATTAATCTCTCATTCAGGCTAGTATAACTGTGAACCACTGGTGGGCATCTGAATGGTGAGTTTTTGTTTGAGCTTTGATTATCTCCCATTGATAGTGTGTGCATGACAGTATAAGTGGCAGCCTGCAGCTGGGTGTACTGTGAGCTTACCCATACGTATGTCATGGATATAGATGATGTCGCAGTATTGAAATTTTCTCATATGACATACCAGACAAACTGGGTGCCGGGGTTGTCATTGTGCGAATACAATGTTATTTAGTGGTACTGTTAAAAGGTACATACTATGAATAGTGTTGTTTATCTTAATTTATATGCATACAGGGCAGAATCGAATGGAACCTGTGCCTCGGCAAACTCAACAAACATTCTCTGCGGTTTCTCCAATAATGTCATAGTTTGTGAGTATGGTTGTTTATGTAGAAGGGTGTGTTGTAGTTATTAACTTTTTCTGATCTGTTAATTCATTTGCATAGCAAGCAATATCAGATGTGGCATGAAAATTGATTATAATCAGTTGGTTAATTGATCATTGCATAAATGGTATATTTGGGGAGAGGCGGTCTTTATGTGGAGGTGGTGTTGATTCCAGTTTCACCTGTATTTATCTACAGTAATATACTTTGGAATAACTTGTGGAAGTGTTTTACTTTCATTGACAAGAGGTTTCCTGTTCTTCTACGTGTGCCTCCAAGCATCTCATGTGCTTCACAACAGAATGTTTGGGTCAGTCTTGAGGGCTCCAGTCAGGTTCTTTGATACCAATCCTACTGGTATGTTTGTGTTTGAGTGTGTGTGTGTGTGTGTGTGTGTGTGTGTGTGTGTGTGTGTGTGTGTGTAATGTGTGAAGTGAAAGAATGTGTGTGTCCCTGTGCTCATGCTATGACTTACTGTTTATTAACTGCTTTTGGCACTTCTATGCAGGACGAATATTGAACAGATTTTCTAAAGATTTAGGTTTTTTAGATAACAGATTACCGTTCATTTTCTTTGATTATTTAACTGTAAGTATTATGCATATGTGTGTTCTTATGTAATCATGTGTGTGTGTATGTGTTTGTGTGTGTGTGTGTGTGTGTGTGTGTGTGTGTGTGTGTGTGTGTGTGTGTGTGTGTGTGTGTGTATGTATGTGTCCCATTCCATCCCATAAAGACCAGAACGAAGTACCGTACCGTTCTGTTTCATTTTAGTCTTTTTGTAGAATGCTACACCATTTAATCCGTGTTAATGGCAAAGAAATTTTCCGTCCTTAAAATTGAAGTGTGACACAGATGTGTCATATAAGCATAGTTACCTTGTCGTGTCTAGTGAAAGTGCTTTAGTATGCTGTTCTTCGGCAAATTATCCAAGGGAAGGATTGTTTTGTATTACTTGTGTGGCTTCAAAGCACCAACAATCAGCAGCTGTCTCCAAAAGGAGGGATCAAAGCTTCCACAAGGGGGATACAGACGTTTATACAGCGGTTTCAAGTCTGGATGTCTGAAAGACTTAAAATCCAAAGGCATTCGCTCGAATTTTGTGGCGAAGTTCCAAATAGTTCTATTAGCACTTTGCGCATTTGCCAGCCATTTTTGTTTAAATATATTCTGTTATTTTTTCTGTATTTGCTATCGAAGAAACGAATACAAAATGACGTTTCGTGAAAACAAAACAGGAACCAACCTTTTTTGCCTCCTACCATATATATTTATGTGTATGAAATTCATTTATTATTAATTTATATATTTTATATATGTACTTACGTACGTAGTTGTGCCACCTTAATTCTGAGAAAACATGGCGGATAAGATAGTCCCTGAAGCAGAGCCCAAGGGGTCTATCTAATCTGAACGTCTGTACAACGAACTTGTACACATACGTATGTACTGTAATGCTTACTCTAATATTATGTGTGCATATTTTATGCAGGTCTTGCTGAGAATATTTTCAATCCTTATTGTAGCCGGTGTTGCTAACTACTTCATATTCATACCAGTAGTGATTGTGGTGGTTGTGTTCGTTGCAATCCGATGGTACTACCTCACAACAGCTAGGGAGATCAAGAGGCTGGAAGCTATTGGTAATTGTTGACATTCAGTTTTATGATTTTATGACTAGCAAGACTACATGACTAAGTGTACAATCTCATCCACACTAAATTGTAACCACCTGTTCACCTATAGTCCTCACAACTTTGCAACCAACCTTGTGTAGGTACACAACTTTGTAAACACTCTTGTTTACATACACAACTTTTTTGCAAACCAACCTTGTGCACATACACAACTTTGTAATTAACCTTGTGTACATATGCAACATTACAACCAATGTTGTGTATATACACAACCTTGTAAACAACCTTGTGTACATACAAAACCTGTACACAAATTAACTGGTAACCTTATACAATTTCGTAAGCAAACTTACTAGTAGATAACATTAAACTTGTAAACAACCTTGTAGATAACAGTATAGTCAATGCCTTTGTACGCAACCTTGCATTTGGACAAGCTGGGAAACAACTTTAATTAAAGGAAACCTTATGTATGTAAGACCTTTTATTTAGACAACTTTACATGTAAACAACAGTTTAAATAACCTGGTACACATCTTTACACTTAGACAATCTTGTAAACAACATTGTATAGACAACCTTAATTATCACAAATTTGCATGTACAGTATATATCTCAACATTGTATGCTACCTCATAGGCAACCTTGTAGGCAACCTTGTAGGCAACCTTGTAGACATCCTTCTGAGCAATCACATATACATGCAACCCTCTAGGCCACCGAATGATCTTATTTGTACCCTTGTTGTCAACCATGTTCACCACACATAGACAAAGTTATAGACAGCCTTGTAATGAACTTTGTAGGTTGCCGTGCTGATAACAACCCTGAAATAACCATGTACACCAGCTTGTTCATGATCTCATGACAATTTCAATTGTGTAATATTGTGACGAGGCTGTGAAAAGCCTGCAAGTTTGAAATGTCCATACATCGATGGAGTTATCCTTGCATGTACTATGCCACATCCTTGTATCTACATGCATGCACTGACTCTTCTGTACACTGTATCTGCTAACATAATATCAATACACAGTGAAATTCTTCTTAATCTGCCTCTCCTTTATCTGCCACAATTTCCCAGTACCATTATAATATTCAAGTGCCATTGAATATCCAGTTAATCTGCCAAACTCGTTAGTCCACCATATTCTTTGACAATGAATTTTGGTGGATTAACAAGTTTTCACTGTAATTGATTTAATTTGTATCCATTCTGCTATGTATCATGTTTATTCATCGCATGATATCATAACTTCCTACTGCAGCACGCAGTCCTCTGTTCTCGCACATATCGGCCACTCTACAAGGACTGACTACAATAAGAGCCTGTCACAGACAAGACGCCAGTGTAGCCTACTTCCATGCTTATCAAGACGAACAGACCAAAGGCTGGAATACCTACATCAATGCATCAAGATGGCTGGGACTGAGAATTGATTTGATAAGTTCTGTTTTCATCACGGTGGTGGTTTTTCTGTCCATCCTCCTGGCTTCTGGTGAGTGCTGCAGTCCTGACTCTATACTTTTTGTACATTGTGTTTTTTGAGGACAGTTTTGAAGGGTAGCAGTCAGAGCACCGAAATTGCATGACTTACATGCTATTAGTGATTCTTAATTTCTACCAATGACAAAATAGAATGTATGTTGTTTAATGTCTTATTTTAATGTCCATGTGTGCTCGAAATTTCATGAACTATCTCAACATTTACCTAAAGGGTATTCCAATAGTGTTGTGTCAATATTGCAATAATAATTTTTTGTGAACTAGTTAGTAGTAACATACTTACATTGCATAACTATGGTATAAGTAATAGATAAACGGAGACACGTCATGGTGTCTGTCATTTATCACACAAGCGAAGTGAGTGTGATATGCGTATGACTGACACCACGAAGTGCTATGGTCTACCTGTTTACCTAATGTTCCCATGATTTCTGCTTTCAATGGCCGCTAATGGGCATCTGTTGACGTCTGTGAATGGTTGTTAATTCTTACATGGTGTTTTACTTAACTCATAATTCAAGATGATATTAAATATTGGTTGATTGGATACATGCAATAATAAGGTTCTATTTCAAATGGGAAACTTCATAGTATATAACATTAGTTAATACCCACTCTGATTCAGTACCGGCCTGAATTCAATTATTATCATTATTTTTATCATTACTACTACTATATTATTACAATTGATTTATTATTATCATTTCAATCAAGCCCTCTCTCCTGTATCACAGGTGTGAATCCTGGTTTGGTAGGCCTTTCTATCACATACTCCCTCTCTTTGACCACATTATGTCAATTTGCTGTCAAGAATAGCACTGAAGTAGAAAGTTTGGTATGAAGTGATATTATATCTGTTGTTTTGAATGTTATATGAATTTTGTTTTGAGTGTTATATTGTGGGCTGTTTCTAGTGTAGCATACACAAACAGTGTATACAAGACATGCTCATGCACACACACACGCACGCACGCACACACACACACACACACACACACACACACACACACACACACACACACACACACACATTCACACACACTATCCATTTTTGTATAATAGATGATTTCCACTGAGAGGTTGATGGCCTATGGTGAGCTCCAACCAGAACCTCCTCTAGAGACACCACCAGATAGAGAGAAACCACCCTCTTCGTGGCCATCCTCTGGAGCCATTCAACTTGACAAGATGAACTTCCGATATTCCAGCAACTCTCCATATGTATTGACAGATGTTTCTGTAGACATTCGACCCAGAGAGAAGGTGTGTACATAATACACTGTATATATTGTGTTTGTTTTGTACTACATTAGACATTTTGACACTTTATACTTTATTGTGTATGGTCTCATATGCATCCTATTGCTAAAGACAGTTACAGTAGATCGATTATGTTAGTATCATTCACAGATTTATTACTACAGGATGAAGCTGCACTTGACTATTGTTGGTATGTGTAGTCTGTATTGATACAGACTGTAGTTACTGCTACACATTTCCCAGGTTGTATGATGTGGTCTAGCCTGCTTTATGGGCATGTTGTAGTCGGATAAATGTGTGTGTTTTGCTAACAGATTGGAATTATCGGTCGTACTGGAGCCGGGAAGTCCTCATTAGTGCAAGCATTGTTTAGAATGGCTGAACCAGAGGGAATGTTGAAAATTGATGGAATCTCCATCACAGAAGTCGGTCTCCATGACTTAAGACAAAGGATGTCCATCATTCCGCAGGTGTGGAAGAATAATCATTAATACCAGTGAAGCCTTAAAGCCCATGAAGTCACCTATTACGTACATTATCTTGTATTTGTGTTTATACGTGTTTGTGTGTAGGATCCTGTTTTGTTCAGTGGAAGTGTGAGATATAACTTGGACCCATTCTCACAATACACTGATGAAGAAATCTGGACTGCGTTAGAACAGGTTAGGTACAATTGTATGTATCAATTTTGTAAGTGTGAATGTGCACAAGTGCATGAGCATGTGTCTGTGTTTGTAATAGTGTAAGAGTGTGAGAGGTTGGAGGATGTGGTTGGTTTGTATACATGTCTATTGCATCAAACCTGTTCACAGTGTTGGGTTTCTCTGATACTTTGGCTTCAGGTACAACTGAAAAATACTATTTGTGAAATGGACGATCAACTTGGATCCTCTGTATCTGAAGGAGGCTCCAACTTTAGCGTTGGTCAGAGACAACTGTTGTGTTTGGGAAGAGCGCTATTGAGAAAGAACACGATTCTGGTCATTGATGAAGCTACAGCCAATGTTGATATGAGGTGGTAGCATGTGATCAGAAAACATGTGTGCTACAAGCTCTTTCAATATGTTTGCTTCGTTCTATCCAGCACTGATGCCATCATACAGGAGACCATTCGCAGGGAATTTTCCAACTGCACAACTTTGACTATCGCCCACCGACTTGACACCATCATGGACACAGACAGGATCATGGTGCTAAGTGGTGGCAAGGTTAAAGAGTTCGATGTTCCCTATCTTCTGTTGAGTAACCCTCATAGCTTGCTGTATCATATGGTTGAGCAAACTGGAGAAAGTGGGTCACAACGGCTCAAGAGAATAGCCACAGAGTCATATCTGAGAAAGCAGGAATCGTACATGTGGTAATGCATGGTTGTGCTAGTAAACTAGCATAAAACTGTAATTAGTTGAATGTCATTAATTTCGCTTTGAATGAAATATTAAATTATTGTATTTATACTTTGACTAGCTATTAGCGTTATCTGTAGTTTTATGAATCTTATCCCAACATACACATGATCAGTATATATTATTATAATACACAACAGTGCTACGTACATATACTATTAACGTCAACACACATGAACCTAGGCCTATTAATATTATTACTGTACTAAAGTTGGACATCATTCTACACATGCATATAATATAATAGTGTTCACACTGTTGATATGAGTGTCGCCATAATATATTATACTACTTCACAAGTGTGATACATGCATTCAGAAAATCTTGTAAAATTAAAGAGTAAATTCGAATGTGTGAGATTTACTGCATAATACAATATATATTATTAATAATTATAATCCATCATGCAGTAGATTGCTGTATAATTATAACATTGTGATAGTAGCATCCTTTGTCATGAAATCAGTGCATTTCATTATTAAAATGATAATAATATTATTATGTAGTGCAATCAATTTCAAATTTTATATATGAAGTTATATTACTAGGATAATCCTACAAACATCCGTCAATTTTGCAATATTGATTGCTCAAGTAATGATATAATAATATTATTATAAATGCATTGACCATAATTATCACATAAAATACTATAATATTATTATGATTGCTGAATTATTATAATATCATGACTGAGCATGTAGCATGACTTAATTGTCAAGATCATCGGGGCTATCATTTGCCTTGTGGTTTTAAGTAATGTAAAATTAATATGATCAAATCACCTAAATAGGAAAGCCACATGCAGTTCACCTGATAATTATTACACTTGTGCAGAACCATTACACAGGCATTCAGAAAATGTGCCATTAATTATTAGGAAGCGAAATTTTCTTATGAATACTCTGATGCATCATGACATTGTGTATTATTATTATTATCGTGAGCTATGAGGAGATGTGGTTATGTAACAATGATACAATGTGATCTTGTTGCATTGAAACAATATTATATATTACTTTCTTTTCAATTTGCTGAGTTGAGTTAGACTTTCTTTACAGAAAATTTTAATTGAACTTATCTACTAACTATCATAACGGGTAATAATTATCCAATTCACCCGGGCTGTATCAGTGTGACAGCATCCTGATCACTTCAGACGGAATCACTATATTATATGGAATGGGATTAATGAATTATCCAATGACACTCATTATTAATAATAATGAACCCGTAGATAACTAGTCCCGATGCAGCTAGAAGGGTCTTCCTAGAGAGCATGTGCATATGTACGTATGCCTGAACACATGTATGTCTGCATGTTCATGTGTGTGCATAGATGTACATGTGCAAGCTTATAACAATCTATGTACTAGGTAAAAGAGCATTTATGAATCATTTGAATGCACCTCAATTGTAACTCAAAGCTGAAGTTTCGATAATTAGTATTTATCGGAGACCCACATGCATAAGGTAAGATTGGATAACTCGAGATAAACATGTTGCACTTCTCAACTATGTTTGTAGTATGAATCATGAGTTGTCGCATATCCGAAGTTACCCTATTTTAACTTGCATTACAATTAGTAAAACAATGCATGGAGTATATATCTAGGGCTAAATCATATAACTTAAACGTGAGAGTTTATATGACGTATCTGCGGCGTATGGCTAAATTGAATTTTTATTTCTAAGCGATCCTTTTAGCTTTAGTCTTTCGCCCAATAGGCGCTTATAGTACGCTATGGTTTCGCCATATTTATGGGGCGCTTGTTGTCACATTCTGCGCAGCGAACTACCTACGTAAAAGCACAGGCTAAAAGTAAGTTCTAAGTTTTCGTGTACTGTGTAACGATGCACGAATTGAATTCTGAATGTTTCATGACCACTATTGGAAAGTGGGATTTACGGAGCTCATTTAAGTTCTAGTGTAATCACTCCCCATGTTTCCAGTTTCCCTTTAGGTACTTTAGTGTACGTACTTGAGATCAATTTGCTTCTACCAGTTAGTTTGTCTTGTGGCCTCCTCCCGTATGCGCGAGAATGGTTTAAGGACAGTGGTTTTCATATAATTATTGCCTACTTCTCATTTTCTTCAAACTGTTTTCATCTCAAGCCTATAGATAGATAGATAATTATTTAAACAGGAAAGCCCCATCAGTACAAATGACTGGTCTACCTGAGGGTCCTGTATAACACATACCACAATTACAACACAGGAATTGAATTAAAATTATTTTAATCAATAGTAAATAGAATATCAACAGTCACAAAGTAGTTGATATGCTTCTTGAAGGTGTCTGCTTCCTGAACATTTCTTACATCCTCTGGAAGGGAGTCCCACTCCTGGGATCCCTTGAACCAAAATGACTTTTTACCAAGCTCAGTTTTAACTTGGAAAGGATGAAGTTTCTTCAATCCTCTCGTGGTTCTGCACCCAGCTGCCTCATTAGTCCTACGACCAAAGTTCAGTACATGTTCAAAGCTGTTTACAAGTGTACTTACCAAATGAATAAACTAGTCTAAGACTGCTTTGATAGCATTGCTACTATGGGAATAGCAAGTTATGTCATTATGATGTACCTGATATTATCTGACTAGTCGTGAAATATAATATTATATACCTAATTTCATTGTTATGTGAATATACAGTGGAACCTCTCTATTAAGGACACTTCAGGACCTTAATTTTGCTCCTTAATTATTACAGAGTTTTCTTAAATTCAGTGGTCATTTAATACACTACAGCACTACACTGGAACATGGAATGGTGTCCTTATTATGAAGGTTTCTGTAATTCAGAGGCTCATAATAGAGAGGTTCCATTATATATAATTTAAAGGTTATTGTCAGCTTTCTTCGATTATGAAGAAGCTTTATACTATACCGACAGAATTTGTTGCTGATTCAACATTATTGGTGATATGGTCATGTCTTGCTTACGTATATGCTTCCTATCAGTTCCTTGATCATTGGACGTTATATCCTAGTGTCTATTGACATGTTGCACTATAATTTTTTTTCCATCCATCTATAGCTGACATTATGTACTTCGTATGATACCAGTTATTTTTAAATCATTATAATAGTAATAAAATCAAATAGTTACACACATATGTTTGTATGTTGTAGTTTTGATTAACTGGTAGATTTTATCCTACCCTTTCCATGCTTATAAACTCTTATCATCATAATATATTATAGTCCTGGGATGATTCATTGATTGATTGATTAAAAGTACAAGCAAATCGATTAATCACAGGAAGTAATTAAGTGAGTAGACCAGGATGCCATGCCTACCTTATTACCCATAACCTTCACTCCATGGGTTCAGTTGGGAACTTTAAGAGTATCTGAAGTGTGAAAAGGACCCTATTGACTCCACATCACGTCTATTGGGTGGCTACTCAGTGTACTAAAGTAGGAGTGGCTTCTAGTTATGCCCACTTAATTACTTCCCGTAATTAATCGATTAATAAAATCGGTTATTATGTATGTACTGATATTTAATTTGAACAATACAGCCAATTTCCAGCACTAGTATATTATAGCTTTTGTAATGTCCATAACTGCTCTCACCCAATAGCTGGATGCCATAGTCATACAAGGCTATGGCCTTGATCAGGTTTCTCAAGCTGTACATTGGTAGAGTAGTGTATACATATTATGTTTCTTTTTTCTGTGATGTAGTCTCTGGACAAAGATCGGATCAGTTGATATCTTGTTAGTACAATAAGCTTGACTGGCAGATGGCTGGTTGTCAACATGATCATGACCATGACAGCTGCACTACTTCCCTCGAAGATGATGGCTTATCATATTCTCTCTATATGAAGGTACATGTACATTCTAATTTATTCGTTGTAGCAATTCATTTCAATAGCATGTAGCTGATGGAGGATTTTGACCTGAATAGATTATATGTGTATATATCTATCTATTCTTTGCTTTACCAATGTGCTAGAAGGCCTTTTCAGAGACTACCAGTCCTCATTAGTAGCACTGGGAAACCTTCTGAGTTGTCAATCTCTGCTAAGCAGAATTTTGGCTGGACTGTTCAACCTATCAGATTGTTGTCTGTAGTACTCAGTGTAGTACGAGTAATGGATGTGAAGTATTTTATTCTTGTATTTGTATATATTTTGTGTTCAAAAAAGAAGGAAAGGAAGGCTTAATTCTCCTTGTTTCCATGTCTAGGCATCATAAACTTGCCTTGGTAGAAAGGGGAGTTACTGATGTTACTACCCTCAACTTGTAAATTACCATTACTATGCCAAAATTATTGTGTAGAATTTGTTTATCATTTTCTATACATACCTGTGATATGTTGCATGGACAACTTCAAAGGAAAAGCTGTGCACACATTTGTGATGTGTGCACACTTCCCTGATGTATGCACACTTCATTCGATGTTGCATTGTGGATATTTGGTTATTTCCTTTTCACACATCTACTAATCATTGCTCAATCAAAGGTGTGCCCACGCAACATACCACATAATAACTAAAGTACCTCTGGAGAAGCTGTAGCGGATACAGACACCTTTACGTAATTGACACCTCGGGCTTTGCCCTCGGTATCAATTAGGTAAAGGTGTCTGTATCCACTACAGCTTCTCCAGAGATACTTTAGCTATTACATGTGGTATGTTGCATGGGCGACTACACATTCATGATGTGTGCACACTTCCCTGATGTACACACACTTTCTTCGATGTTGCATTGTGGATAATTGTTTTTTTTCTTTTCACACGTCTACTAATCATCGCTCTGCCAAAGGTGCGCTTTCAAAATTAATAGCAACTGATTGACACAACATACCACATACAGTGGACCCTAGTCTGGTTCGCTAGACCAAATTTCTCATTATCGCGCGGGGGCGAAAATGAGAAATAGGGTCTAGTAACTATTGTCAATTTCACACCTTGTGCAATCATCGCCGAGGGCGTTTATAAGCAACCGTACGGACGGACGAATGTGCGAGTTGTATTTTGGACGCTGGAACGACTTCGACGAAGAAAAAGAAAGAAAAATGGCTGCTAACCGATATGTTTAGACTGTATTATTCTTGTAAAAGTATTCATTTTTGTCGATGTTCAAGGTGAATACTATTCTGAAGGCATTTAAAATGTAAAAAAAGGTGAGATTTTCCTCCATTGGTGTCAAATTTTGCCTCATATCGTCTAATTTTACCATATATCAAAATTGACCCTCATCACCCAGATGGTTTGCGAAGTTTAAGCCTCTCCGTTTCTTGGTCATGGGTAGCTCAGATGTCGGTCAACCTTTGATAGCGTGAGGGTCTGTTTTCCTTTCATTTCCATCTTGTAATGGTGCAAAATGTAACCGAATTTGATTACACTGTCGAACATATGCCAGCGTAGCTCCGTCAATTTCTTATTTTCCTTCCACTTGTCTGCACATTTTCTTAGTAAATGTATCCAGTATATCACTTGTGAATTGAGGGCGAATTCCAGTTTAATTCAAATTCATGAGTAAAAATTTAATCGTGCCGCTGTACGAAATACAGGGTTAATCGCGTATAACTTTCTCGAACATTAATCTATCAAAAACGAAGGTCACCATTAGATTCTCTGACTTGAGTTGCATATGTGTTGTAATTTTCAGCAAGATCCGATGACATTGATTTTTCCGTGCAAGTTGCACGGAACGTCAGCGGCAGCGCAGGCGCAGCATGTTGTTTCTAAGTGACTAGCCTCTAATCCCTGTGCCATCTGTGTTGTATCAATGATACCAGCAATCAAAAGTAGGAGTAGTAGACATACAAAGGTTTGCCAACAGCATCCTCCAGTGTGGATCACTTGGAAACCATGCATACTCAGTGGTTGAACAAATACACAGAGGCTGTTTAGTAATGTGCCGTGCACTGAGACTGCATGATCATTTCTGTTTAGTTCATTAAAACACATTACAGTATATTCGAATTAGTCAGGTGTTGATTCGAACCTCACCTTCTATATTATAAATCTAGTTTCACAGGACCGTTTTCTGCAGAATAATAGCTGCTATTCGTGTTTTCTCTACCGCTGATACGTTAATTACGTGATCCGTGAAACGTCGAGAAAAATGGCTGCTGACCGATACGTTTAGACTGTATTATTCTTGTAAAAGTATTCATTTTTGTCGATGTTCAAGGTGAATACTATTCTGACATTTAAAATGTAAAAAAAAGGTGAGATTTTCCTCCATTGGTGTCAAATTTTGCCTCATATCGTCTAATTTTACCATATATCAAAATTGACCCTCATCACCCAGATGGTTTGCGAAGTTTAAGCCTCTCCGTTTCTTGGTCATGGGTAGCTCAGATGTCGGTCAACCTTTGATAGCGTGAGGGTCTGTTTTCCTTTCATTTCCATCTTGTAATGGCGCAAAATGTAACCAAATATGATTACACTGTCGAACATATGCCAGCGTAGCTCCGTCAATTTCTTATTTTCCTTCCACTTGTCTGCACATTTTCTTAGTAAATGTATCCAGTATATTACTTGTGAATTGAGGGCAAATTCCAGATTAATTAATTAATTCCAGGTAAAGGTGTCTGTATATCTGCTACAGCTTCTCCAGAGATACTTTAGCTATTACATACATATAACATTGCCATCTCTTTAGATTGACTTCACTAAAGTTGAATGTTTCAATGAAAGTGAGGATGGCATGGGGAGTAAGGTGTTTAAGCCTTGGGAAGAACGACTTGATCGTTCAAAGGTTTGTTTGCTCGTGTGATTTTAGAACAGAAATACAGAAAAGTGCATTTCCACCATTTTCTCTGAACACCATTTAACAAGGTTAAGGGCGATTGTTCGATTGTTGTACTTCTTTCTTCCTTTGAACCACATCATATATTATTACATTTTGGTAGTTTGAAATCCTTTCAATTGTTCCCTTTCTCATTTGGCATCAACTGTAAAATAACACTCTTTGAGAATATGCTTATGTACAGTACGTACTTTAAATCTTCAATACCTATTGATGAAGCATAGCTACATATACAGCAGATTGACGGGTTTTCAATTTGGCCAAAACTGTGGGGTTCATTGGTGTTTTTATGGGGTTTGTACCTTGAGTACCCTACCTGTGCTTATGGCTTATCTGTGAATGAGTTGCAGTTTTCAACCTACAAATGATCCTTACATGATCTCTACAAGGGTGTTCTGTTTTACAACAATAGTATGTTGAGAGTGATGTTGATGAAGAACTTCTGTTTTATGTTCCGTGAGTTTTTGTACTGTGTTTACATGTACCTGTGTTTCTCTTTGTTCAACTGTATCAGTAGTTATTTGTACCTACCTGTTTTATTTTTCAAGCATGTTCCCTTTAATTGAATCTCCTGTTCAACTATGTTCCTCTGTGCTTTTCTGCTTCCTACCACTTGTTTGCATTTATACTTGTAACTGTTCTTAATGAGGTATGACTTTTCATTTATGTAACAATAGGACATGTTGTGCATTAATTTACTCTTGCATTAGTTTCCTATGTTAAGGCATGTCTGGTCGATGTGCGCTCATTTCTTCGTGCAAACAGTGTAGTAATATGTTTTGTTCCTGATGTGTTCTTTATTAACTTCAAAGCCACCACAAAATGCTTGTTATCCCTGTACACGTGTCAAGAGAAAATAACAGCTCATAGTGAAGTTTATCTGTCAATGAATCGGTGAATAGTTATTTTTATTAAATCGTACCCTCAAATGCTATTCAACATGTCTTCAAACACTCTTGGGGAAAATACCATATTGTACATTATGAATCTCTGTAAGCAGTGATAAATTTGTGTATGATTTGTATATACGTATAGCATTATTTGCCCTTTGCTTATGTTGTTTATCTTGATTGTAGTGTGCTGTGTTCTGTCTTTATCATTTTCTGATCTGCTCCAGATTTAGTGGTAATGTTAAACTGAAATCTATCAAGGTGATCGGAGGTGGTGAAGGTAGTCATCCATCAGAACTCCGAATGTTAGTCAAAGTATTGCCTGCAGTATATAAATACCCAATTTGAAGAACGATATGAATGGTGTTGTTAGTTGCATTTTTTTACATTGGATCAGCTTCAAGAATCGACCACCTTTGGGATTTGACGAGGTACGAGGTGAACCAGATCAAGTTATACAGCTGGTGGAGGATAATGATGGTGCAGTTGAGTATAAAGTGAAGTAAGTGTCTCTCTTCAACATTTCTACTACCAGTTTAATTGGAGGTGTTTGGATGTATTGATCATATAGTGTATTATCATAGTATGAATTTGCTTATCAGATGTTCACAATAGACTGACGTTTTGCACAGGGTTGGCCGAAGCTATTTAGAATTGTGGGTCAAACATTGAGCCTGACTATAAACAATATAGTCTTGCACTCTTGATTTTGCAATGACACAACAGATTAGCAAAAAAAATTATAATACTCGGAGTTCCACGTTTCATTCTGCTAACTGCCATTGAATCTACCACATGGAGGGATTGGTTTCCCTAAAGACATTGGAAGTTTTGCTTTGAGTAATGCAAAATGGATGTGAAGTCATTACAGACACATCAGCCATCCCATAATTTTGAGGCAGAATCTTAGAAGACTGTAAACATCAGAGTGTTTTTAGCTTAAAGGTTATCCCAAGCTGTAACAGTGGAATTGATGTAGCCGAACAAGCTTGATTATTATAAGCATGTTATAGGCCAAATATTGTACTTTGCTGTTCTTGTCACTTGATCCCCTGATCCCCTTTTCCACTGCCCCTGATACATAGTGATAGAGGCAATGTCCCCCCTGCTATATAAAATGAGTGAAAGTTTAGTACATGTATTTGTACTGTATTATTGTGGTTTCTCAAATGTATTACTATCATGGGGATTTTGCTATCGTTTAAGTTGGTAACCTTTCCGACAAGGTATTTATTGTAGTGGACTCCCAATATTATGCATAGGTTAAGGTGACTGGTATGATGTACTACAATGTTGGTTAGCCATCACTGTTGATAAATTCCTTTCAATACTACTAATTCAATACTGTCCCATACACTTGTATTTACAGTGGCGTTGGAATGGGGCGACTTTGGACGCCCCACTTTTTAGTACAGCACCAGTATTGTTTTATTGTAAGTCACAGATAGAGTATTTCCATAACCAAAACCTAAATGACATTTTTTGTCTCTTGGCCCTTGCTGACAGAGAGAATAACTATCAAAACATTTAGATTTTCATCTATTCCACCTCTTTTTATAGAGCCACCATTTTATCTCGTAGCAAAAATGTCTTCCGTGCCATTGCTACATTAGTTGACTTTGCGTGCACCTTGGGTTTGACAACCACATTTGCGTCCAGCCTCAGACGATAGTGTGACCTCCCCACTTTCTAAATGCTTCGGACACCTCTGATTTATGATCTAACTCTATCTACAAGCAATAATCTGTATGTGTGATATGTCCACACATCACACATACAGATTATTGCTTGTAGATAAATGAGTTAGATCACAAATATCTTCACATCAAGAAGTATGTTGACATTGAGTATAGTACACAGTACTGTAGTGGCCTTGTTTTCTATATCGCATGTGTAAAAATTCAGCTGTTTCACTGACTGTATTTGATAGCTAGCGGAGTGTAAAAATGGAATTGTGCATAATGTATTACGTATATTCTCTGTGCAATTTACTCACTTAGAACATTGTGTTTTAGCGGTGTCCAAACACTGCTTTTACATTTTTCGAGGAATTTTGGAGCTGAGACTTCGGTAATTTACTACATAGGAATGAAAGGAGAATTTTCAAAGGTGCATAAATATTTAACAATATAGTGTACATTTTCATCTCATTTTGTTATTCTTGTGGTTAGTATCTTGGAATATGAATATTAATATGAGCATATATAGTATTATGCATACTATTCTCCTATGATTAATGTAGAGTAATGAAGTCTATTATGATTTTCTGTTTTTTTAGAGTCACAGACATGGAGTAACAATATGTACATATGAAGCAAGGCCAAATCCAGCAGATCATAAAGCAGAGCAGGAACACTCATCTACAAGTTTTGTGCAGTAGACACTATTATGACATAGGCAAGGATTGGGTGTGAGTAAATGTCTTAGCATTAACACACACTCAAATTCATTGCCAATATTATTGGTAGTCACAATTATTGTTATACCATAATAATAATAATAATAATGATGATGATGATGATGATGATGATGATGATGATAATGGTAATAATAATAATATCATATTCTAAACAGTAATAACGCAATGATGTACTGTTTCCCGATGATTATTCTATATTTCGGAAGATTTGTTGGTAGAAATATATTATGGAAAGTTTTATTATAACTTATAATAATTGGAAGAAATACAGCTATACCAATCTTTTGAACTTTGTAATATTAAATTATATGATGCATTTTCATGTCACTTTCATTAGTTATTTAGACATAATATATAATTACATTTCTTTTGATATGTTGGAGGTACATAGGGCTTGTCAATGGTGACAATTGTGAGGGTGCTCGTTGCTGTAATGATGCAATCACACCACTTGGTGCACGGGACATTGTCTGGTTTACCAAAGCCACTATGGTATGTGACTGATATATTGATATACATGTACGTATATTGTAGGACTGACATTATTTCAATTTTTTTTTAATTGCCTGTGATATTTTATTATCATAAAACAAGATGCATTTGAAATTTAGTTAACATTAATTGTTCAATTATTGCTATGGTACACAAACTGTTCTCATGTTAAATTATTGTTTTTTTTACTCATAATAGTCTAATAGCATTGGTATTGCCATACAAAATGTGGGAGACGAAAGAATCTGCATTGTACAGAATGTGTTGGAAGTACCTCTTGATATAGAGGAACAACTTTTATCTGTGAAGGTCCCATCTGATGAAGGTTTGAATATCATTCACGTCTGTGTGTTAACTATGTCCACCAAATCATTTTCTACTTTAATTTAATTTTGAATTGTCTTATATATATTCCACTGTTGTTTAGAGTGTGTGAGGAATACGATAAAGCCTACTTAATGTGCATGAAAATACTATAGCTGTATACCTGTGTGTGTGTGTGTGTGCGTGCGTGCGTGCGTGCGTGCGTGCGTGCGTGCGTGTGTGTACATGAATTCAGAATTTATCCTATGTCCTTGCTTATTGCATACAGACACACAGGTACAAGGATCCAATGTACATGAAAATACTCTGTAATTTGGTAATTATTAGTATATGTATGTACATTCATAAGATCATTGAATCATCATATGTAGACAGGTGCTGTCCTGCTAGATGGTTGCATTTGCATGATGTCTGTGTGGAACTTCATGACAACTCTAAGTGCCCCCTATCTTGAATCACTAGAACATATATGTCCTAATATTGCTAATTAAACATTTACTCTACATTTTCCTGTAGATATGAAGCCTTCTGACATTGGCCTATTGGGGATACTGGAGATGCTTCCAGTTTGGACAGAATATGCTATTCCCTTGGGTCTGAGTATCAATCGAGTGAAGTATTATCAAGAGCTACCACAGGAGAACATGAGAGGATTGCTGGCACTGCAGTATTGGAGGAATGGACTTTGTGGACCATCCTATCCCAGTACATGGAAGTTCCTTCTCGGCGTCATTGAGGATAAGCTGGGGCCCAATGTAGCCGAAAATTTACGGACAAAGGTTGCGAATAACAGAACCTGGATACTCTCAAGTCAGACTGGTGGGTTAGGTTCTCTATCAAGTTTAAAGTTATATTTTTAAGCACATCATATTTCCCTTTCTGTGTTATTATGATTTGTATGAGTGCTTATGTGCACGAGTGGTTTGTCTATATGTGCATACTCAGTTACTATCTAAAGATTCACTATGCATGCACAACCCTCAAACCACTATGAACCATTTCTGTTGTGCCTGCAGGGAACCTGCACATCACACTGGCTGATGTCCATGGCAATAGATCTGACACTCCTGTCCATCATTGATCATGATCAAATTCTTTTACTTGTGGTAAAATTTAAAGGATCAATTATACTTCGATGCTAATTTACAATCTAGGCCTATTGTCAAAATATTAAATTATAGAAAGAAGCTCTCAAATCAGAAAACATTAATTACAAAACTAGTGGATCTGGAATACTATTAGACTACACATACAAATTAATATTAATGTGCTGAATTATTTAGTATTATGATGATTGTTGTAAGTAACTGTGATAATGAATATTGTATAATGTAGTGATTAGTTTAACATGATTTCGATATATATGACCATATAATATTATATAGCTATTATGTGTGACCTATTAAGTAATTAATACGTAACTGCTGTCATAAATTTATTCCTAGTTTATTATAGGAATGCCATACTTTGTGTTACATATTTGATGTTGAATAATATACTTCAATCACATGCATATATGTGCTATCATGAAAAATCAGAAATACTAACAATTAATGTCAATACCAAGATTATATGCAGTGTTGATGTGTTTGTGTGCCCAGTGTGCACGAATACGTACATGATCATGAGCAGGGCTTACGATAATGCATGGACATGCACGCATGCACTGGACATTCCCTGACAAAATATACCATAGCATGACTGATTAATATAAATTTGGTTTGTGCAGAAGACATATCAGCATGAATGTTGTGTGTACCACATCCTAACAAAAATGCCATTTTAAAACCAGTTCGAATTCACGTTTAGAGAAATGCCCTCGAATGTGGTGGATCGAATTAGTACAATTTCATCATAAAATCAGTTTTAATATTCTGAAGATCGTCGGAGACGATGGTGATACCTGACTGACGAGTCCTCGTGATTACGCAAGCTATGGTTGCGTAATCAGGATCATCCTCTCACCACGTGATTATCAAGATCCCACTACAAGATGCCGCCTAAAGCTAAGAATAATAAGCGATTAAAGCAAACCATTTCTACTTTAAATGAAAATAAATCTGTTGAGAATGAGGATTCTAGTGTTAGTAGCCAGGATTCTTTGCCTCCTAAGAAAAAAATCAAACCCTCGACGGAGATTGACGCCAATGACGGTGAGGTGTCTTCATGTCTTGTTAAACGCGGTTAGCACTCATAGGAAGGATATGTATTCTTATAGGTGATATTTAGAATTTAATCCGTCTTATACTAAAAAGTGACACGTAAGAGGGGATAATCCTCACACTGGGCTTGATTTGGGCGCCTTTTTCTGCTACCTGATATGGCGAAGATTCGCCATCTTAATAGTGAGCATTTTTCCTTTGATTATTTTTGACATTTCCAACTAACTTCAAAACCTTATCAATCGACATTATTGTGTAATGTTGCCTTCCCCGTTTTTTTCCTTTACTCCTTTGATCAGTGATTCTCACCAATTACTAACTGTTTTTCTACTACTGTTTCTACTTGACACTCAGCTAATGAAAATGTGAGTCACCACTCCCACCTTCACACTCCCGGACAGGTTCTTACAGTCGGACAAGGAGATGTTGGCCAGTTGGGACTGGGGGAAGATGTCATGGAACGGAAGTATCCTCAAACCGTATGCGGTGGTGATATACAGGGGAAGAGTGTTATTCAAGTAACCTGTGGTGGGATGCACACTGTTGCTCTCAGTGAAGATGGAAATGTACGTAAATTGTGTATTTTCTGTGCAGTACAAGTATTGGATGAGCAAGACACTTTCTTGCATGACTGTTTAGTATTATTACTTGGTGTCACGGTCGATTTCACCTCCCCCATTTTTGGGAACCTCAAGTAAAACTCCCGAGCGATATCGGCATCTCCGGGTTGGTGTCACTGGGTGAATATGGCATCCCAAATACTCCCCTTGGTGAATTCAGCATGAACAATAGTACAGAATGGGTGATGAAACCACCTACTTCCTGTCAAAATGTTAAAAGACAGTCCTAATTGATGTTTCCAGCCTTGTGCCTTATTTTAGCCACAGCTTAGCAATAGAGAATATTGATTGGAAGCAAATCTTACGAATGAATGTAGACTTTTGTTTGTAAAAGAAATACCCTAATGGCTGAATTTTCGCAGTACTTTATATTCACGAATTTTGCGAATATAGGAAGCTCGCGAAAATAAAATTGCGAATGAGATCACTAGAATACTGCCTTGAGTCAGTAACTTGGGATGTTATTGTTCCTCTGCACCTTACAAAGAGCGAGAACACACAAGAGTACTTGCAGGGAACGTTCCCAACCAGGGTTACATCTTTGTACACTCCAACAGCAAACAGGTCTTCCTTGTTGTGTCCACGAATGCAACTCTGAACCAAACTTGAACCTACAAGACATTACTGGCTTCCTTTCCTGACAAAAAACAAAGAACCAAACTTGAACACACGGCACGCTGAGCTAGCATGTGGAAATAGGTAACTATTTTTCATTGTTTTGTCTGTCTATATACGTACCTACGTATCTATCTTATCTACTCATTAAATGCCTAGTAGGCCTAGTAGGCGTTAAGTTTGCAAATGATGTTGGAGTCCGGAAACTAAAAATGCGAAAAGTCTCAAATCCGCCAATTCATGAAAATTTCAGCCATAGGGGTTAGCCATTCTTACAAATAAAAGTCTCATTTTAAATTATGTCATGCAATATTGTTCTAAGGATAATGTTGTACAGCAAAAGTACAAGGGATACGAAAAACTGGAAAATTTGACTAATTGAACGTAATATCCTCTAGAATACATGGAAACCACTTTCCCTAAGGGGGGGCATATTCCCTAGGGAATTTCACTTGGAGGTGCCATTTTCATAGGGGTTCCAGATTCCCTGTGACACCAGACTATGCACCAACAAATGTAGTAACCACATATTATCTGGTTCATTGCTATCATCATCATCACTCAGGTATATTCATGGGGTTGCAATGATGAAGGAGCCTTAGGAAGACCGAGTGATGAAAGTAACGAATTTGATCCCATGAAGGTGGAACTTCCTGATGGGACAAAAGTGGTACAGATCTGTGCTGGTGATAGTCATACAGCAGCTTTGTCCTCCACTGGGAGTGTTTTTGTCTGGGGAGTGTTTAGGGTGAGTACATCAAATGGTGTAGTACAGTAGGCATCATTGCACTTAGTGTGATGAGGCTGTTTGTGTTTTTGTAAGTGCGTACAGTAGAACCTGTCCAATCCAACACCACTCTGAACCAACAAATGCTTAAACGGACACCAAATTCAAATCGCAGACAATTTTCAATACATAATCACCTGCCTACCTAATCTGAAAACCAACATAGATTTTGGAGTACCCAAATCGAACATACGTACCTTTCAATCTGACAATTGTATATAAAAATCCTCGTTCATCCACTGTTTAGCTTGTGGATGTTATATTCCTTCATTACATACATTGTACTGGACTGAACGGTATTTCCTAACTTATGACACAATTATTGAATGCAGGTGAAACACATCATGTGAGGAAACTACTCTCATGTGGGTTGTAATAGGAAGTGATAGTGGAGTAATCTCAAAATGGCAAAATTGTCAGCAAGGCCTCTCCAGTCCGGCAATCTCATGATTGTTCATTTCTCCATTACTTATTGAGTGTCGGATTGGAGAGGTTCTACTGTACATATTGATTTATCATGACAGCCATTAACTCTCTCCTTACATGTCAATTTTTGCCATTTGAGATTACAAGGTAATGTCTTCTGTGTGTTTTGCCGATCAAGAAAACCATCATTAGCCCACTTTCCAGACCTTCCCTTCACAGCTCCATTTCAATGATGTTAACATTTCTACCGAGTGATCCCGTATAGTGCCCAGAAAACTTGTTCAGTGTCCTAAACATTCCAGAACATAACCCTTCTGCGCAATTTCCAATGAGTACAATTGAAGTTGAATTCACTTAGACATACGTATTTGATCTTTCTAGTTATAATTTAGCTGGTCTAGCTCCCCTCATTCAAACCTTATGGGCCTTGCGCTGATTGGCATGTCCCCACACGATAGAACACATTTTTTGGGGTTATTCTGCAATTGAACAAAGTATCAACCTTGGACTAGGCTATAATACGCAGGTTACGTATTTCTTCCATCTCCCTTTTTGTAATTGGTATTGACTAATCCATTTCACTTATATGTAATTATAATGCACTTTTGGTCTTTGTCCCACGAGCTAAATTATTATAAATCAAGTACATTTCCATCTCTTTAGGACTCTAATGGTCCTTTTGGACTAATTGATGACAAGCCATGCCCGTTCCCACAACTTGTCTACAACAGCCGGGTAAACCCAGCTGTCAAAATAGCATCCGGGAGTGACCATCTTTTCTTTCTAACCCTGGATGGGAGTATAATCTCGATTGGATGTGGAGAGCAAGGTCAGCTTGGACGTATTCACGAATACTTCTCTTTCAGAGGTGGCAGAAAAGGGATAAAGTTTCTTTTAACACCAGCTCAGGTGAAATTCAAGAAGATGCGTGGAGTGCCCCAACCGAAGTTTTGCGATGTTTTTTGTGGTTCTTATCACACTTTTGCACTGACTGCAGACCGAAAACATATATATGGATGGGGGTTGAATAACTATGGGCAGCTGGGTACAGGTGACGTTGACAATCGGTTTCAGCCGGAAAGGTTGTCAGGGCCCTGGGACTCCATCTTGGAAGAAGGTCTGAAAGATTTGTGTGGCGGTCAGCATCATTCTGTGCTGTGCACCACAAAGGGTAGTGTGTACACCTTAGGCAGGTCGGAATATGGCCGTCTTGGCTTAGGAGATGACACCAAAGAGGCTAGTTATCCTGAAAGGGTACCAGTATTATCTGATGTCTTGTCTGTTGCTGCTGGCACATGTGTTTCCTTCGCTCTTAACAAACACGGCCAAGCCTACTCTTGGGGAATGGGCACAAATTATCAACTCTCGTCAGGGAGTGAGGATGACCAGTTCTCGCCCACTCCAATGTCGGGGAAGAACCTAGCAGACAAAGACGTCCTGTCTATTTCATCTGGAGGGCAACACACTGCCCTCTTAGTATGTAATAAGACCAAATAACCCTTTTATTAACTATTGTAATATTATAATTAGGTTACCATCATAATATGTACTCCATAACCAGCTACCGGTATTTCAACTTTCCTTCTTATGTTTATTATTATGTAATGCGATATTTATTATTATAGTTGAATATTATTATTAATATTATGTGTGCACGTATGTAAAATGTATCACTTTGACTGCTGTTGTAGTCTGTAAGGTATGAATAATGATACAGCAAACAAAGGAACCACAATAACTGCAAGGTACGATACCAACTCTAGACCTTGGACTTGGATGACATAAGAAATGTTATACACCTGGCAATGTGCAAAATATTTATTATTAACATAATATATGTAATAGAAGGGATTATTGTGTGTGTGTGTTTGTGTGTGTATGTGTGATCCTTCAATGAATGGCCGCTACACTTGTCGGTATCTATCATAGCATCTGTGGTAAGGAGATTTATCTGCATTCTGTCAATATTCTACAAACAATGGCTGTTGCTATCTGCAATTCCTTCAAACATGCTTGTCTACAACGAGAGTCTTTGTTCTCCGAGGTCCCTACCCACCCAAAGGAGGTTGAAGATCCTCTTCAAATCATTCCAGTTCAATTGTGCAGGGAAGATTACAGTCTGTTCTTCGTTGAATCTTGCATCAGAGTATAGTAGAGAATACAAAATTATTGTTGCATGGGCCAATAATAAATTATCATAAACATGCAGAGAACATGGGATAATAAATATAACATAAATGATTTACATGAATTGCTTGAAAATAAATAAAAATTGAAGAGGTAAAGAGCAAATGTATATACACATGTACATATTATGTACAATTGTATAATGAGATGTTCAAAATTCTGCATTCACATGAGAACATCCACTGGTTACGAACAATGACTGTTGTTATCTGCAATTCCTTCGAACTCGATGTTGTCCGCGTGGACGGTCCGCATTTTAGGCACAACCGAGAAATCTTATGTCTCGTCCGCTCAATAGATATCTTCGTATCTGTGGGTCTGCATTTTAGACACATATGGGCGCTAATTGGGGGCACAACCAGACTTAATGGATCAACATAATATTACCTGTAGACACTTAAGGTAGGCGGGGGTAATTTCGAACAGTCGTTAATTCCGAACATGTCGATTTTCTACCTAATCCGGTCAATAATAATCCTCTCCTTTTGCAGCCTTGCATGAAGTTTGCATCACTCTCGTTGCCATCACTACGGATAGGCAGTCCTTGCCTTGCAAGGAATAATAGCGATGTAGCGACTGCAATCATGCATTGTCGATTTTTGGTCCTCTCACCCAATCAAGAATTGCAAACGAAGGAATGAGAACCAACATATTCAGTCCTAGTTGTATCATCGCTTTTATTTTTGATGAACGAACAGATGAAATAGTTTTGCGAACGTAGTTTGTCTGCCGTGCGTTCACAGAGTGGTTAGAGACGTAGATGTTCGCGATGAAGGATACAAATTGCGAATACCTATAGTCTGACCATAGGTTAGTTCTATCATAGATAATACAAACCGCACCGGGATTGGTAACATTGCAATTTATATGAGTTATCACGTGTGGTTACTAATAATAATTGCGGTTGTATAGAAACCCAAGCTTGTCGCAAAATGCGTGGGCGTGAAAAATGTTATTTTATTCTTGTTCGTCGTCTCAAACCTCTACTTCGCTTAGTTTCTTTTCTTCTAAAGTGTAACGTACTATTCTCCATCGAATAACACTATTGAAGTCAATATAAAATTTGTAGATCGCGAGTAACGTTAGTTTAAGTGTAGAATCGCCGTCAAAACATTTTGCACACAGATACAAGAGTAGGGAGCTCTCAGTTAAGCCGTCGAGATGTTCAAATGGAAGTATCCAACTTTCTACACCATAATATACGCTTACTGTGGACACTGGTACCGAAGATCAGTTAAAATCGTCGCTCCGGTGCTCTTTTACAACTCGCTTTCTGCACACGAACTCCTCCGTAAACTATGTTCGAGAGCTTCGGTTTGTGGACGGATATCTTTAGGATATGTCCGAATATCATAATAACGTCAGCATACATACGTTAGATTACGGACAACCGCTTACTAGGCCTCCTAAAACTAACGATGGAAGACGCCATTATAAACTTCACGCTTCTATAATAGAAATTCGAGACGGTCGATGACGTCATGAAAGTTCGGTATGCGACGAGCTTGGGTTCAATGAAATTTGATAGTTTCCAATCCCGGTGCGGTTTGTATTATCTATGGTTCTATTATCTATGGTCTGACGAAGAATCGTTGCATAGTCGACAAAACAACACTAGATCTATTTTTTCCTCACTTCTCCCGGTCCTCCTACAGATACTCTAACCTGAGTTAGACTTTAGACTATGGTTAGAGTATCTATGGTCCTCCTAACACGTACGGGTGTATGGTGAGCCGTAGGAACTCTATACGTGCTATTTGTTAATTGGCAGGTGTGAACGAATCTCTACTTGGGCTAGACCGTCCCTTCCCTTTTCCGCCCATCGGCGTTTCTTAGGGACAGGTGTCACGAAGTTAACCGTCCCCCTCCGTAAACGGTCCGCCCGGACCGTTTACGGCAATTCGCGAAGTGGAGAAAACGGTCCTCCCCGACCGAAAAGGGTCCCCATGCAACTACCGCAATGAATATTAAACGAGCTCGCTTTATACTTACTGCTATTAATGTAATTGTGAATTAAACGTTCTTTGAGGATGAGATGACAGATCTCACTGGATAGACGACGACATTTTACATTTTACACACTATATAATAATGGGAAATTCATTCTAGGGTACAGTGGGGTATATTCGGACACCTTACGATTACCGTAATCCTAGCACAAATATAAAGACGCTATAAATACCCAAACTCTCACATACCGAGCCACATATTCGATGATTCCAGAGATACCATTTAAAATCATTTCGCCTATTACCAACTGAAGAAAAGCTTGAAAAAACGTATTAACGCTCATCTTTAGTATACGGACATTGGCGGATATAACCGGAAATTCGTTTCAAGCGCTATAAACCATAATGCAATCGTTGTAATCACGTATATTAGTCAAAGATTATAATAGTGTAAAAGGTACAGAAATAGCTGGTAAATAAAAAACATAACATAATATAATAAAAGCAAGAACAAACAACAGAAACACAATAAATGATGCAGCTACAGTATGTAGTTTGAAGACTGACTCAAGACTAGTTATCAATACACTTGTGGCAATACCAGTCGTCTTCTTTCAAGAGAAAATGTTCACTTTGAGTGATGTCGACACATTCTGTGTGATACCATGTATCACACAAATCACAGCATATCCAGTTTCCCTCTTCATCATCTCCTCGATAGCATACAGGACACTCAATAATTTTTGCTACTTCCTGGTCTTTTTTGCATTTTTTCTTCACTTTGTACTCTCGGCGCTTCTTCTCTGCTTCCTTCACTCTTTGCTTTTCTTCTTTCTCTTCCCTGCGTTTTTTCTTTAAGTCTTCATCACATTTCTTTTTCTCTAGCTTTTCCTCCATCAGCTGAATCACTTCATCGCCCGAAATGTGTGGTGGCATGGTTGATGGTCCTCGGGTTTTCTTCTTAGTTCCGACAATGGACTTGGGGATAACAAGGGATTCCTTGAAGGCTTCAGAGATTTGACCTTGGCCTCCAGGACACCCAAGATCAAAAGGGTCATCTTCGCTGTCATTATGCCCTAGATCCTCTTGTACATCATCATGGAGCGTCAGTGCTTTCAGTTTTGACCAAACGTTGTACAGCTCATCATGAGTTAAATCGTATCCTTCTTGATAACGTGCTTCAAACTTGCGTTTGGTCTCAGAACTTAGAGATGTCTCGATGGTATTCATAATAAGCTCGGTTGATTCCTTCTTCACGCTGTTAGTACCTTGCTTGCAAGCTGAATCTTCTTGACAAACCTGATAGACTGCAGCTGGAGCTATCTTGCTTTCTCTGACTGCGTCAGGGTTGACAGGCCAGATTCCAGCAAAACGAAACGAATTCACAATAGTGGACATTTTGACTGTGCTCTCCCATGCATCTTTGAATATTGCAGCAAATTGGTACTTGGTCACACTTTGACCAACGTTGGCAAGGGTGAAAGATGAAACAGCTTTCTTCCAGTTAGTCTTCAAAGGGCCATAAAACCCCACATCGAGGGGTTGCGTTATATGAGATGAATGAGGAGGAAGGCAATACAGTAAAATCTGGTTATCACGGCACAGTTTTGCTGTACTAATATCAATATGGGAAGTATGGCCATCAATCAGCAAAACAAGGGGACGAATGGTAGCATGATGGATGAAATGCTTGGACAGCCACTGATAGAAAAGCTCTGCTGTCATCCATCCTTTGTCTGACTTTCCGAAAAAGGCATTTGGTACACAGTTGATCATTGGGTCAATCTTGAAACGCTTCCCGGGAAAGACATGCATTGGTGGCACCACACTTCCAGTTGCACTAATGGCACACAAAGTTGTTATCTGCTCTTTGTTGTTTCCAGTCACTTGATAGACATCTTTCGTTCCAACCAATGCAAGCACCCGTCCAGACTTGGGACAGAGTGAGAAACCACTCTCATCAGCGTTCCAGATTTGTTGAGGGTTCTTGACATCATGCTCTTTAAGAAAGTCATCAAAGTCTTTATACCATTTGTCAAGTCTTTGCTTGCTGCAGGCGGATGCACGTGAAACTTGTAATTGCTCTGGTGAGCGCATAGTAAGGTTGGGATGACGACGCAAAAATCCATACCACCAGTCTTTCCCAGGTCGATTATCCGAAAAAGGATTTGGTCTTCCATCTTTATCCAGTATCACCTTCACCATCTCTGTTATTTGTTGCCGTGTTCGTCCATATCCTATTTTGACCATCTCCACTGCCCAATTGGCCAGCATGTTCTCTTCTGCTTCTGTCAAGACTGTGGCAGGACCGCGCTTGTACCCTTTAACGTTGCCAGCGAAATGATCATATATGGTGCTTTTTGGTATTGCACACTGTCCAGCAGCATCCCTGAATGACAGTCCTTCCTCCTTGATTAGCTGCAAAGCTTTTTCCATTTTCTTCTGCGAATCATTGTACATGGCCATTATCCTGCAAATATAAATCACAAATACGACAAATAACACACATTTAAGTCAGTTATTGGTCATATCGAGACTATTGATAACCATATTGACATGTACAACGAGTCTCAAATGTTTTAAAGTGTCGTATGTTTTCGTCCGACATAGGCCGAATTATATGAGTCACTTAATCGACTATAACCATCTGAAAACAACATCTAAGTAAGCAAAAATTTCTGAAAGAGTTTACAGCTACCAGGGTTACAAATAAACACCGGTCTCAGCAGAATCCGTTAGCTATAGTGAGAATGAGGGCATCCCATCTCTTAAAAATGCGGCAAAAATTTATTTTTCGGGTGAATGAAAGATAGACAGTAAGTTAACGAAGAAATCGACAATACAACTACAAACCTTATCCTCAGAGGTAACGTTCACCATCAACAATCGACGGAGTTGGCGCGCCTGAAGTGCATATCCGGAGTTAGCCGAAGTCCGAATATTCCCGTACCCACCCTATATATAAATATAACTCAATAATTTCAAATTCAATAAGAATATAACAAATATAATATTATACTATTATATGCTGAGATCTGGAGCTACTCTTCATAGTGTACTTCTTTGACATCCACACAAGCGAACTGAGATCTGTGTACCTCCTAACACATCCTGGATCATCTCATGTGCGCAGTGTCCTGTGATGAAGGTGAGGACAATGTAGTGAAGATCGCAATACAGGTGCACATGCATGTATGTACACATACATGCATGCTCAAACTTGACACACACACAAATGCAAACACACACACACACATACACATGTACATGCAAGTATAGTACATGTACACACACACACACACACATGTGCACACACACACACACACACACACACACACACACACACGGACAGACACACACACACACACACACACACACACACACACGGACAGACACACACACACACACGCACACACACACACAAACACACACACACACACACACACACGGACAGACACACACACACACACACACACACACACACACACACACACACACACACACACGGACAGACACACACACACACACGCACACACACACACACACACAAACACACACACAGTCCCCATAGTCTTAGATGTATGTGATTGGACACCAGGGGGATAGTTTACATCCATGGGTGGAAACAGTCCCCATAGTCTCATATACATATAAATGGATACTAGGGGGGCAGTAAACATCCATGGATGGAAACAGTCCCCCCATCTATGGTTAAATCAAGTAATGATACAAAGTACACATACGTACGTACACAATAAAAAACGTTTCAGAAACCATTGATAGTAGCTAGGTACGATGGAATTACAACTTTAAACAATCCTTACCTCTTAGTTGAAGTGAAATGAGAACCTTATCCAGATGTTGCAGTAGATTGGACTTGAATTGGACTACATTCGGCGAAGGAAATTAGGGGGACACTTTATCGCCGGGTAGGACCGTTTTCGCCTCACCGTCAACGACTGAAAACTGTCCGGGGGGTCCGTTTCCGGCAGACGCGCAATGCCGTAAACGGTCCGGGGGGACGGTTTACGGGGGGGACCGTTTTCGGTATGACAGGTCTAGCTGGCTATACTGTACGCGCGTTTGCGTTAGGTAGGGGTGGCGCGACTATTTATAGGCCTTCCATAGATGGTTTTCTATGTATAGACTAGATACCTTTCGTGCCATAAACAGGGAGAACTTCCCGTCCTGTTTCCTGTCGGTCTTCACGTCGAGCTAGAAAGATGGGGAATAACTGTGGCCGAAAGCGTTCTATCGCCGAAGACGTTATGATTCAACTGGAAGTGAGTGAAAGCTCAGATTAGTACATGGTTATCACGGGGGGAAAGACCATAATTCAATTTTTTGTTGTTGTTGTGTGTACATGTGTTACAACGGGGGAAATAAAATACTAACTAAAAACTATGGTGGTAAAAATATCTGTTTGAATTTCAAGTTACTCCACTTACAATTGAGTACGACGGGTGGTGATCCCCACTTAAACCATAGAAACCTTGAAATAAGTGTCTGCCCGGGGTCAATCCCTATGTGTATGGAGATAATGATAGAAATTCGAAGGAGTAGCTAAGTTTAATGGCTTATTTTCCTAAGTATCCCGTTCAACCATATACTGTGACAGTTATTATCTATGGTTCTACCCAACCCTACCGACTCGTTTGGGGTATGTTGTGGGTCACATACCGGAGGTCTAGTATCAGTAGAGAACACATTCGAGCCGAACAAGAATAAATCCGACCAAACAGTTATCATTGGCGTCAGTGTCAGGATTAAGAGGACACCGTCTATTCTTTAGAAACCATTCCGAACTAATAGACCACTTTATTGTCCATCCTTGAAGAAAATACTTTTGAACTCGAATTTCTTGTTTTTCCTCACGAGGAGTTCATGTGGGACTTAAGAATTAGTAAGGAAGAGGAAATTTTGTGTGCAAGCACATTAAGGGTCTATGGTGCGAGTGAGGTGGATGAGCGTCATGTAACTACTTTGGCACTTTTTTCCTAAAGAACAACTCCATAGGCTAGCTATTGTGGTAGAGTGGAAAGCCAGGTACACAAGGGAAACTGTGATTTGTATGCGGATATGGATTTGTTGAAGTTCACTAATTTCATAGTGAATTTCACTGTTTTGTGTGTATGTACATTACAGAAAGAAATCAGCTGGTGGACAAGAGCAGAAATAACTAAGTAAGTGGTATCATTGTTAATACTGTACATGTGTAGGTATTACGTATACATGTATTTGATGCGTTTATTTTACGTACGTACACGATATATTGTAAATGGGGCCACAAATGATGCTACATAGTACAGACTCTCAACGTATGTGTGAAGGGCTTGATAATACAGTGTATAGTAATTATAGATTGCACTAGCACTTCATACATATCTACAGAGAAGATTATTGGGGAAAAACTGATCCTGTGTACTGATTTGTCACCACCAGTCTGTATAGCCTTTTCTTTCCCATGTATGGATGTGTTGTCCCCATATCTTAATATTTTTGAATGTTTATGATGTTAGTTCACAGTGCTTGAATTATGGTATGTAGTTCTTGGTTTCATGACGCAGTTAGAGATAAGGCTAACATGCTGAAATCATTGTTGAAATACTCAGTGTACATGGTATACATATATGGTTACAGAGTAATGTAAGACTCAACTGGGAATTGACCAGAATAGTGGTGTTCACAGGATAACAAGTAATTTGAGATCAAAAAATGTGTGGGGCTGCCACCCCCCACACTCAAATTACTTGGGTGTTTTTCTTAGGTTCAGAAGAACCTTCGCTGAAATTATTAGGTTCGGCAAAGCTTCAGCGCACAAATTCTAGCCCAATTTTTTAATTTTGGCATTCCGGTTTTGCCTGTGGGAGCCCTTAAAATGGGTACTGGCAGTGATATGGCCGACCATTAGGGAGAATAAGTAGCATCTATGTTTAAGATGCAATACTCCTTCTTTAATGATTAGTAGACATATGGACATTATCTGTACTTAGTAGCAGTTTTGGATTATCCAGTTTAAAAAATACCATTGAAAATCGTGTTAAAATTTGTACCAAAATATGTAGTTATTTCCTAATTAATTTAACTATTGGAGAGCATGCATAATTCCACATATGACATATTTCAGAACATAGGAGAATGGCTTCATTTGTAAGGCTGTGTTTACATCAGTCTCATGCTTTCTTTATGGTGGTGCATTATGTGAAGTACAGCACTGGACAGTCCATTGACATCATTTGTTCCTGTTCACTGCCATCTATAGTGCTTGGAAGCGATATGAAAGACTCTATAATGAGTATGCTGACAAATTTCAAATTGAGACAGGAGAGGAGCCTCTTGCACTGTATGATCAAGATAGATATGCCCATGTGGAGTCGGTCAGCATACCTGTTGATTTTATTCTGGAGAATTTCGAAGAACTAAAGGTTGGTTTTGCATACATGTGAACTCAATCGTCCTTTCTTATGTTACACGTATGACATACATACATTGTATGTATCGTGACATCCGGTATTTAATGTATAGTGATTTCCTTGACATTGTGTAAAATAGTATTTATTTTTGCAAAGGATAATATTATTAGTATCTGTTTTATCAAAATAGTTACATGTGTACAATGATATCATTGTCAAGTCGATGTGTCATTCTATGGGTGAATCTAACTGACTATTTGTTGATTTTATCATAAGGTTAATCCTTTCCGAAGAGAAATTTGCAAAATATTTTCTTCTGATGAGCATCAAGAGTCAATGACTTTCATAGACTTTCTGGATATGGTCTCGGGACTCAGCCCAAAGGTGAAGCATGCAATGATGTGTGTAGTCATCGTATGTGCATGTACGGACAGTGCATTATGTTTAGGCATCAGCATACATCATAGTCAATATGTATGCGGGTTGATGTCGTGGGTTCAGGTTGTCTGACAATGATACATGCATTCCACCTTTATTTGCTGCACACTCTTTGTGTTTACTATCAATGATATGTGGGGGAGCATGACAGGCAGCTTTGGCTGTTCAGTTCATCAATGATGTATGTAACATTGTCATTTCATCGCAGTATGCTCAGATACAGTGTATCAAAATAGTAATATCTCAATCATTATCAATCACACGTACTTCTGTAACACCATGACCATCATGTTAGGTTATGTTCTTGGTTTTGATTATGTTCATACTATACGTACGTACGTATGTACATGCGTATATGAATTCTCTTACATGTGTAATACCAGGGTGGATATCCGCTATTAGTGTTGCACCGATATGGTGTTTTACTGATAATCCGATTTGCCGATACTTACTAGCAAGCATTAGCCAATGTACGGTACTTTCAGTAAAAAACTGAACACATCCGTAACCCGTACTTCTACTGCATTCTTCAGCAAGTGATAATTACTTTAGGCGCAGGTGACAATGATACGTCATAATTCTTGCGCAACGACGGTGTGATTTGATTCCGCGAGACGAAGAAAAATAGCTTATTCGCTCGATGTATGCCAGCTAATTCGAGTGCTAATCTTTCGGAAACAGAGGATTAGCACGGAATATTCAAAATTACATGGTTTTCTAACCTTTTAGACTTACCACTATCGCTCTCGGACACTTTTTTTGCCAGACGAAGGCTCGTCTCTGCCTTAAACGAGTTCGAATCAACCAAACGGGATTCTGACAAGGACGATCTCTCAAACGGACATTACTCTTCTCACGAAAGAAGGTTTCTGGGTTTCTTTTACACTTGAAAGGGAGCTTGAGGTCTGCATTCTTTTTGATTATCACTTTCTCTAGAAATTTAACAACCCGTATGTAGCACGTAGGTATCAACACGTAGGTAAACCGTACTTTACACGTCCGTTCATCCGTAGGCAACCCGTAGTACATTCAGTTTTTTACTGAAAGTACCGTATTTAGCCGATCCGATAATAAAATTATACTAGTGTATGTGAGCACTACCAAGGGCGATGTTGTAAAAAGGTTCGACTGTATACTAGTGTATGGGAGCACTACCAAGGGTGATGTTGTAAAGAGGTCGTACTGTATATTAGTGTATGGGAGCACTACCAAGGGTGATGTTGTAAAGAGGTCCGACTGTATACTAGTGTATGGGAGCACTACCAAGGGCGATGTTGTGAAGAGGTCTGACTGAATATTGATGTATGGGAGCACTACCAAGGGTGATGTTGTTAAGAGGTCTGACTGTATACTAGATGCTTGGAAAATACAATGGTGCAACACTATCTGCTATATGCTATGTACTACTATATGTATTTTTCAGAATCCCTTACTTAGTTCATAGCCAACGCATGAATTTTCATTAGCCCCTTTCACCCTAGGACTTTAAAGCAGTTCATAAAGTGCTTTAAACTCTAATTGCTTCAACTCCCAAGTGTGTAATTGCATTGAATCAATTAGGATATCAACCTAGATAAACCACTTATGGAGGTCAAAGTCAGTTTAAAACAAAGCACTTTAAGTGTAAACATTTTGTGTAGATTAAAAATATATACGTATATTATATAATAAACTGGTATTTGTGATACGTGTAAATGCGCCAAACCAGTTTACTCGAGTGTAAAAGGGGCTTTTATGAAAAATTGGTAAATTTAAATGTTTGTCCTGTTCGGACTACTATATTATATTTGTGTGCTATTGGTTTTATTGATTTTATATATTTTAGAATCCGTTGAGCACAAGAATTGTGTATGCCTTCCTCATATTTGGTGAGAACTGAAGTGCAATATTATTATTTTCATTGTTCTGATGACAGCTTAATTATTATTTAATTATCATCATAGATTTTGACGGAGATGGTCATCTTGGACCAGATGATTTGAAAAAGATGCTGGATTACTACACTGGGAAGGACCAGTGTTTAGAAGAGCAGCACAAGGACAAACTGATAGAAGAGGTGAGAGTATAAGTTCTTAGATGGCATATCATTAAGCAAGGATTAGTAGACATGTGAAAAGGAAATAACCAATTATCCACAATGCAACATTGAATGAAGTGTGCGTACATCAGGGAAGTGTGCACACATCACAAATGTGTGCACTGCTTTTCCCTTGAAGTCACCTACGCAACATACCACATATTGCTATTAAGAATGTTATCCTTTTCATCTTTATCTATTATATATTATAATGTATGTACATGTACTGTATGCAGGTCTTCCATGAACTGAACAAAAGCAGAAACTCGCGAGCTGGATTACATTTGCAGGATTTTCGTGTTGCTGTCAACAGATCTCCTGATTTCTCGAAGTGAGTGCACCTTCATTTCTTAATGGCCACACACCAAATGAAGTTGTCCTCAGTTTTCACTATTATAGTGATATACGTAGCCTTCGGCAAGTAATAATAGACCTTCCAATCAGGGATAGTTCAGTTGCAAAGTCTATTCTCAGTTACCATTAAGAGCAGAATGAATTACTGATAGGTTTCTATTATGGCTGCAACTACTGTAGTGCCCAAAATTGTTGCGAGACGTAAATTTGTAAATCACTTGATTCAGAACTGTTCACATTTTGTTTCTGCAAATGGCCGGAAATAGCCCTTGATATTTTAGGACATCTTGGTGAGCGTTGACTACTAGTTGTTGTCAATTATAATCACGAGCAAGTGAAAATTACCCTTTGATCCTTCGTTACCTGATATAACGGCAGCCATTTTATATCTACTCATGAATGCAATTTTGAAAATCAGACCTCTGCCATGAAATTTGCAAAAATATCAGACAATATCATGGCATGTAGGTTAGTTGAAAACATTGGCTATAAATTTGCACATTCCAGGAGCAAAACCATGTTAAGAGAAATATTATTAATAGACCAGCAACAACAGGATTGAATAATGCTATAATTAAGGTCTTAACTTGTTTTTAAAATTCGATGTACTTTCTCTCAACTAAGGCATGTATGTATTGATTTACTTCTGTAAAAGAGTCTTGATGTTATCACAAAACATAACAGCTGTTTATGATACCAATAAGAATTCAACATACAGTGCATACAGCTCTTCATGATTATCATGATAGAAAAAGAGCTTTGAGAATGCTTTATTTACTGTTATATCCTGTGACAAATGAAAATCTTAACTATTGCAGGATGTAAAAATGTTTAAGTCACTTTTTCTCTGTGGATTCAACAACATTAAAGAATAGAAAAGTGCATGTAACATAGCTATAGACAGTCCACAAGTTTGTTTTTTTTTTTTTCAAATAATCAGCATCGAGGGTCACATCTAAGCATTGATAGTGGGATGTCTGCAGAGTAATGACAGCAGATGACGACATGTGTGCAACTAATACCTTGTAAGGTTTCTGTATCACTGAAGTATGCCAGCCCACATTTTGACACCTATAGTGTTCGTCATACATTATGTAGGCTATTTGCAGAAAACTGTGATCTTGTAGTATAGATGTACTCCTGATGTACAATGAATACTTGTTATTCCGCCACAATTCTTTTTCAAAGAAATTGGTGAATTAATGAGTTTGGCGGATTAACTGGATATTCATTAGTACTGGGAATTATAGCTTTGACGAATACAGCAGTGGAGGATTAACGGGAATTCACTGTTTTTTATATCATACATTCATATACGTAATCTGTTCTTTACTTTTGTATTGCTATATCATTTCAGGACATTCAGTTTCCGTATTTGAAGTGCATTGAATTGGCAAGACCCTTGGAACCTCTCCAACTCCTACTCTAATTTCGGCATGGTTTATTGTCATTGTAGATAGAATGCATCGCAATGTGAATAACACAACTTGCTACCATACTTATATTTATCATGATTTATTTCATGCATTTATTTCATCCTCATTGTAATATAAGCATTTGTAACTCTTGTTAGCATCTACACTATGCTCTATCAATTTAATACGTCATCTGTGTTGAAGTCCGCTTAAAAGCAGGTGAGAGTGTGTGTGTAGCAATTTTTTGCAAAATGGGCCGGATTCCCTGGTTACTTTCAAAATATCCAGGGCACCAGGGTTAATTTAAATTGCTTTTTGTGTACTATTAGGCAAGTCACCTACGTATATTGCTATTATAAGAAAAGTTGACGGCAGGGTGACATCCTACATTGATTTAAACGAGACCCAGATTTTGTACTCGGCCCTAGCAGGACTTCTTCACACTTTCTGAGGGCAGTTGTGTTGTGGGCATTATTAATTGAAAGCCATTTTGATGCTGCTTGACAATGTCTATAATAATAATAATAGCTGTTTTGCAGTTGCGAGCAAACCTTCTAGGAATTGAGTAGAAGCAGCATTGCAGACCGAATATGTTTTGTTCTTCCAAATCATGGGCGTAACATGCATAATACGGAGGAGTTGGTGAGTGGTTTCTTCCCATCAAAGAGGATGGACATGCTTTGCAATTTGTCCAGGTACCGGTGGACCTTAAGATCTAGTTTAAATTCGAATGACACATCTTTGGATGGTGTTTTCCAGGACAGCCTGGTGGGAGCTGGGTATAAACCCAGAAATATTGTGAGGTCATTGGCAGAAATTGAACACTTCAGTTATGTAATTAATGTTCCTGGATGGAAATATTTCTGGGTAAGTGGGTTTTTCCAACATTTAATAAAATTTATGGAAGTGGGGTAACTGGGCATTATTTTGAAGGTGCTGGCGTGCTGATATGCATTCAAATTGCAATCATGATGAGGTTATTCTCAAGCACATCTGCTCAGTGGATAGGTCACATAGATATTGTATTTTTGCCATACCCAAATGATCGTATTCTATCATTAACTTAGATACCAGCCGTTGGGATGGTACCATCTTGTCTTCCTTCCGCTCAACATAGATGAATCCATTATAGGGAATGGCCACTTGAATCAAGAATATTTCAGAAGAATTTGAATCCTCTCTTCTGACCTTTCGTAAGCTTTGTTATGAAGGGGGGGGGGAGCTATTAGATCAAAATTTGAGAAAAGGCATCACCTTGGAATATGCTAGATAAGTATTGTAAGAGGGAGTGGACCACACTTTAGTAACAACTTGAATAGATGAATGAGAATAACAGTATTCTACATAAGAGATGACCTCTGAGGATGAATGGAGATGGGCATGCAAGCATTACATGGGTCAAGGAGAGTGATGTACGCAGGTGGCCCATGTATAGACTGGTACTCTCTAGTAGAGCATTTTAATAAGGTTTGATGATGAAGCTATTATCACGTGATCCAACAAAAGAAATGGCGCACTCTCATTCTTCAACTTTTGATGTGTTTGTCAGCAACATTCCCCTCTCCTCGAGAAATGTCAAGGTAAATCTATAAGTTCTGTTGTAGACATTACTCAGGGATATTGTAAATATATGTAAATAGACATTTTTTTCGGGGGAAAATGCCAGTTTCATCGAAGTGGAGGCCCTAATGAGGAATCATCGTTAACTTGGCCTGCCTTGAGCAAGGAGACTGCAGAACACGTTCAATTATGGCCCACCAGGATCAAATCTACAGTGAAACTGGTATTTCCTTCCTACGTGTGTGGCCATGGAATGAAAGTAACTCTTTAAAGCGAATCGTACGACACACGAGTCCTAAGCTTTTATACCTATTGATAATATTATAGATATGCCGTACAGCTGAATAACTGTGATTCAATAGCAATGAAAATATTTGATCGTTACTCGGCTAATACGTCGAATGTTCAGATGGAAGGTTGATCAAGGCGTGGAAATGTACCTAACTCGTTTACACTGATGTGGGTTGAAAATATGAGGGGCGTCAGTACCTAACACGATTCCCATCGAATTGAGGTATTCCTTCTTATCCCTAGTCATTACAGAGCAAACAAATATTCGGAGAGCAGTGTGATCCTGTTTCTTCTCCACAGAAGTAGATAAATTTGTTGAAATACGTAAGATGATCGTTGTACATTACAGTCTCCTAGGTGGATGGTAGAAGCCTTCTATGTGCTATTTGTGGTTATCAATGTTTGAGTGTATCCTTAATCACATTCTACGATTCTTGTATGGTTAGTTGATATATTACGTGCTGAATACTTTTGTCACTGCTCACTAGGTACGTAGTTTATCTATGTATGTGATAATGATATATTTTGTCTCTTTTTGTAGACCTTTCTGAATGATGCTTTCTCTAAATATGGTACAGTGGAGCGTATTTCTCTTAGAGAGAAAGAACATTGCCTCACAGCGTTAGTAACCATTTGCTTTGTGCAATGTACAAAAAATGAGCAAGACATGTTTTGTAACGTTATTTTTTTAGGTTTGTAAAGTTTACTGAGGAAACAGCTGCAAAGAATGCAATTGTTGAGCTGAATAAGACCCCATTTCAAGGCGGCAGATTGAACGTGTGTGTTATGATGAGGAAACACTGTGCTTTTTCTTTTATCGTTACCTTTTATGACCACTACTGTCTTTATAATTAAGGTTTCTAAGGGTGGAAAGTGGGGAGAGAAGCCGAGTGAGCAGACCAGGTGTGTGGCTTGTTTGCATCAATCATGAAAAATACTTACATTCTTATGATTCATGATAATTCACATAATTATATTCCTAGCATTTCACCAAAATCGAAGAGAAGCTATGCTTACCACATGAAAGAGAAGTATGTAAAGGTTCCCTTGTATTATTTTGGTGAACTCATGAATATGATTCTTCATTCAAGGTCCAGAAAGTCTGACTTTGTTCCAAAGCGTAGTAGTGAATGTAGTGGATCATCAAAGCCAACTGGTACAATAGAAGTTGTTGTGACTCACATAGAGTCTTGCTGGATGTTTTGGGCTCAGGTAGTAAACCATATGTTTACACAGTACTACACTTTGATTCATTGGTCATACATTCAACCTCTGTCAGCCCACAGATGATGAGAATGCCCAGTCCATGTACAATATTGCCGCTGGTATCAGGAACTATTGCACTCAAAACTCAGTATCGGTGATAGAACCGGACATGAACGAGGTGAGTGGTTTACGATGAAATACTATGTCAGTGTGGGCAATGCTCCACCTTCACATTCCTGGATACATCCGACTGTGTTAATATACGTACGTACGTAGTTCGATCACTGAAAGTTGTGTAGAAAGTTGATAAACATGGTAGGGCTTGTTATTCAATTGTGGGATGTTCAGTAAAATCAAACTGTGAACTGACACTATCACAGGATGGTATGATGTGATTACAGTGTAGCTTGCGTAAAAGGTACCCTGGTTAGTACATACCTCTGTTAATGCATACACTTTACTTGGTCTCTAGCTCATGTACATTATATCAACCAGTAATGATAGGAAGTACTTCTGATAAGAAGTACAAATTTGGTGCCCTTCAAGTTACTTGCTAAGCAAGTTTGGCTTTACTATGTTGGCTTTATTCTCCTATACTGGTGCTAATTGGTAGCTGTATCAATGCAGTTGCTTTATTCATTTCACCTCATTTTAGGTGTACGGTGCTATATATGAAGAAGACAATTGCTGGTACAGGTGTAAAGTATTGGACCTGAGTGATAATCAGGTGGGTGGTTGCAATTGCACATGTGAACTGTGATTGTATGTTGTGTGTTTCAACTTAGATTACTCACACTAAGTCCGTTTACATGCATAATATGTCGTCTGTTGTTATTGTAGGCTCCATTTTACCAAACTGTACTTGCGTGTGTAGTTTCCATAGAGTATCTGACAAATGAAGGATAATTAATAGTTGTTTGTTTTGGAATCCTTACAAAATCATGTAATAATAATGGTAACTAAGCACTACAACATAACAGAAACTTTTATTTTTTAATTATCAAATTGAATGCTAACCTCAAAATGTATAACCTAGTTCCTGCCACCTACAGTACAAACGTATTATACTGAGAATGTGAACTGCTGTACCATGTACATGGGTATTTCGTTTTTGACTGTGTGAAGTTGGCTAATCCACCATTAATAATGCTATTGTACAATCCATAATATTTGTTATGTATAATATAATTGTATTGCTTTATTTACAGTGCTTGATTCGTTTCATTGACTATGGGAACAGTAGTATTGTGGATGTATCTGATCTGAGGAAGCTCCCAGAAAACCTCCAGTGGCAAGTGATCTCGTATCAGTTTTGTTTGTCAGGATTGTCAAAGCCGACAGATGATAACATGGAAACCAGAGTATGTACATGTGTGCAGGAATGTTGCATCTGTTAACAACTATTACGTATATATGACAATGTATGACTTACCTTACCACGAGTATTATACTGTACATGGGTATGTACATAGATACAGAACTATGTGTAATCTTGACAATGTTATGTATTATATGTACACGAGTAGGTAGTTTCACGAATCATTGACCCTTGATTCTTTAAGGCTTTGGAAGTTATGAAGGCAACGTTGAATGACAAAGTGGTTACAGTTGATGTTGTCAGGGAAACTGACTCTGGTGAGTTCATATCAAACACTGTAGAGTGATGGTCGGTATGCACTTTACGGAAGGTCTCCTTAGTTCACTAACCTCTTTGTTTACCTCATGTCTTTGTCATGAATAACATTGTGTTCACAGAGAAAAGGTGTCCTCTGTTTCTGGTGATATGTCCAGGACAGCCATATGCTGTAAGATGCGTTTTAACCAAGGACGTTTCAAATGACATGTTGATATGACATACTGTTCTCAGTGTCACCATCACACATTTTTGCTGTATTATACTAGTTTTAATCTTTGTTTACTAGTGTATACGATATTTTTCAGGGTGTTTTGAAGTCTTGGTGAAAACGGAAGTTGATGGTGATGTTGTGGATGTTGGAGAGCAGTTCATCAAAGAAGGACTGACTACCTGTTTAGCTCCATCTGATGCCAAGACACCTGAGTCATCTGATGATAGTGAAGATGAGATGGGCTCGGATGAGGAAGTTGTTACATCAGCTTCTGTAGCAACTCAACCAGGGAAGGTTAGTACACTGTGTGTACTTTTTGTGTGAGATGGCCTTAAATAGAAGGGAGAGGGATAACGCGATGTTATATGTGCGAATCAAATGCGTGATACAGAGTGGATGATTTGTGATTTAAATCACCCACTCTGTATCACTGCCCAGATTATCAGTTCTTGTATGCAACTGATGAAGACCTTTGTGGCCGAAACGTCTTGTAATCATTGATTGATTTATCTGCTACATACATCTTGCTCAAGATTATTCCGCTTATACGTATATATTGAAGAACGTAGCAATGAGCCTCTACAACATTACGATAGTTTATGTATGATTTAGCGAGTAGAATTAAATGACATATTGTGAATAAAAATGGCAAATTTCAATATAAGGTGAGGATCATCTATTTCTTTGACTATTTGGTTTGAATAATTATCAGTACGTTGATATCACTCAGTTAAATGACCAGTCCAATCGAATTTAGGATGGGTCTTTTGATACTGTAATTATAATATCTAAATAGTGAAAGTTGAGGATTTCCTGTGAAAGTCTCTCCCTTTGTCCAGCCTAATAATGCAGAGCTGCAAGCGTACATCAAAGGTGGTGCTAGCACAATTACAACCCAGTCACCAGTACAGGTTCCTCTGCTTTTTCCAACTTCACCAACATCGTATACTCCCAGACTTTCATCTCCTGTGTCGGCTACACCAGTGTTGAATGGGTCTGTCCCTGAAGAAGCTGGACAGTTAGATGGTGTTTTGACTCCCAAAAGTACACTATCGATAGCTGCTAACTTCAACAAGGGATCTGCCATTAATGAAGTCGAACACCTGAAGAGTGAACTGGATAGAAAGAATGCTGAATTGCATCAGTTGAAAATGAGGTTAATTTGAACCTGAGTATATGTACTTGGGTATGTACATGTATATGTATGTAGTTTATATAACTGTAGTGTCCGAAATTTTCACAGGACGTAATTTTCGCGAATCACTCAATTTAGGACTGTTTGCGTTTTTATTTTCGCGAATGGCAACATGCTTATTGGTTTTCGTTTAGCACTTTGAGGGTGCTTATGTGTTATAAATGGCAATGGACTATCATTTATATTATAGTCGAGACAAGCTTCTGATGTTTTATTTTTCTGAGAAAGAACTGTTTCGGACACTACGGTATGATTATACTTTTTACATTGTTCTAATCAATACACTACTATGCTGATGGATTGTAATGGCCGGTTTAATTGGTCAATTTCCAAGAGTTGTACATTGAGTATGCACCGAGTACTTTGTGAGAATTCACCTCTCGAGTGTTCATTGCATGAAAGGACTGCTAGAAATATGTACGTATGTAGTTATGTAACTTTTGGTATTTGTAGCATGTAATATTCTGTGCAAGTGCATACTGTAAATATAAAAGAATTTCGTGTGTTCAGGGCTACTTCATTGGATAATGACAAAAAACGGTTAACTAAGGACTGCAGTGGTTTGCAGTTTCAGATTGATAAATTACGTAAAGAAGTCACTTCTGTGCAACCCATTCAGTGTAAGGTAAAGTATTCATATCTGTTCATGCCTCTGTATATGTGATGCATGGTGCTATTCCACTGTTATGTACAGGAATATGCAGCACTATACCAGGTTACAACTATAGGTACGTGCGTATTTTCATCTTCTAGTTACAGAAAGGCTATACCCTGTTGGCTGAGTTACATGACACACGATCAAAGGCTTTAAGTGACCCTGATTGGTATCAGGGATTAGTCCATGTTATCAACCTTCTACAAAAGGAAGACAGAGTGTGTCTTGATGAATTGTCTTCTATTGATAAGGTGCAGTGTGCCAGAACTTTGTTCACCTGTACCTGTATTCATTTGTGTTCTTTAATAATGTACGTACATGTAATAGATGTACCCCGATGCGTGGACGTTTTCAATCAACTACAAAAGCGCCAACAGGAGTACATTCGTGATGTACTCCTGTCGGCGCTTTTGTAGTTGATTGAAAACACCCACGCATCGGGGTACATATCGATTTATGGTCCCCTGTGCACCTATTATGGTCACCTGTGTTCTGTTGTAACTGTATTTGCCAATGTGTATGTACTTTGTACTTTGCCTGTGTCATAAGTGTTAGTTTAGCAGGTTTGCCGAATTGAAGCATTGAAGGGGTGCTACTGTTACCCACCAAGCTATGTTGCTCAGTGCCACTTGTTGGTCTTGTGTCTAAACTGTGTTTCGTCTATTCAATATACTCAATACTGCACTATCGCCATTATATTTTGCTGAATGAAGGCTACTGTAGTGAGCAGTGTGTAAACTGGTGTTGCTACATCTGAGGAAGCAAGTGCATATGGAATATTTGCTTTTTAGGGCCTGTATTGAGCCCATCCATACGTATGTCATATATTACACATAATGTGTAATATATGACATATGGATGGGCTCACATTAGCACCAATTAATTCAAATTCAAAATTATCCCATCCGTTTGCATGGGCCAGTCTGCACTTGAAGATCATGGTAGACCATGAAGTGCTGAAGCTGCTGCAGTACTGCATTGTGTTGTTGGTTTTGAGGAGGTTTTATGATTAATATGGGACCACCTCGCCCATACTAAAAGCCCTATGCTTGTGCAATCGACGTCCTTTATTGCTGATATACGTATCCCCCTTATTTCTTTATCTCCCATCTGCCCACACACCATGAAGCTAAATGCAATTGTGTATTGTGTGTACTTGGATACATGCATGCGTACACATATACTGTATATAAGATACTTTCAAATCTTATTTAATAGTTAAAAGATTCCCTTTCCAAGATGGAACAGTTTCAAAATGAGATAAAGTTATGCTCCTCCAAGGTTAGTGAACTCTAATCCTAGTACTCTGTTATTGAGATATGTAAGTACATATGCATTGTATTGTAGGGTATTGGTTTGAGTGATATTGAGACCCTAGTGTCTAGCCGCAATGATGCCAGAAAGCAGCTATTACTTTGCATTGACAACTTCATAACTCAAGCGCAGGGAAAATTGCGAAATAGTACAAGAGTGGATGAATTGCAGGTATGTTCATACAGAGCACACACACACGCATGCGTGCACGCACGCACACACATGCACATGCACACGCACACGCACACGCGCACACACACACACGTGCGCACAAACGCATCAACGCACACAGTATCACACATACACACACACACACACACGTACGTGCTCGTATAGTACTGTAATATTACTTAATGGTTCTCTTTGTTTATTCTATGAAGCAATTTGTTGGTGCACTTAGAGGGTCTCTGGAGGTCTATAAACCATTGAAGTCTGCTGACAGTGGTGAAGTTAACTTAACTGAAATACTACAAAAAGTGCATGGTTGGCAGGTACAGCTTGCTCAGTAATGTAGCGCTAGGTTATTTGTATGTATTTGTTGGGTTTCCTGAATTGTTTCCAGATTTTCATGTTCAAACTAGAAGCATGCTACAAGCTCAGATTCAATTTGAGTAGCTGTATGCATACGTATGTATTTACTTACTGTATATACGTATGTAGGATTTATGCTTACAGTTATCTAGTAGAATACTTTCTTTGTTGACATGCATTCAGCATATGTAATGGAAGCCATATCGTACCATGACCACTAGTCTGTGCAATCATAGTGCATTTTGTCAATGGTGTACATTGTCTATTAGACTTACAGTCATCCTTACGCTGTGTGTAGTATGTGCACTGTGTTCAATTTGATTATTCTATACCTTCTGTAGGATGAAAAGAAGACAGAACTTCTGTCTTTCTCTCTCAATACTGATGGAAAAGTTGCTGCATTTGCGTCTACTTTGGAGACTCTTCAAAAGGCATATTTTCACACGTGTTTGTCTTGAGGACGTAAGGTTATATACGTATTTGATTTTCCTACACAGTGTTTCCTGTCTCCTGTTGCTATTCAAATTGGGAGGGAATGTCCCAATTTGGAAAAACTAGTGGATGACGTCATTGAAACAAGTTCAGAGGAGATGGGCATTTTGCAAGTTAGTGCTCGCAGTTGAAGGTATATTGTGGGTACTGTACAGCATCACCCCAATAAACCCCTACATGATGGCTAACACCCCAACTTGATGGCTAAGGTCCTTTTTGGTTGTGTGTGTACAGTGTGAACATATTATGCCTTTGTATAGAAATCCACACAAGCCCGCATTCCAGAAGACATTGCTGTGTATCTCTTGTGTGTATTGGACACGGTCACGTCAGAACTACAGCAGACACAAATGTTGCAGTGAGTATCGTTCTTGTCCATGTCATCATTTTGTGAGCAACTAGAATATTTCACGTATAGAACACAGAGACACACTACAATTCTTGGTTTCTCTCATGAATTCATTGCTGCTATGTTACAGAACTAGTTAATTTTGAATCTTTCTAGAAGACTTCAATGTCATTAATTATAATTATAGAAGCAAGTAAGGGATTTTACACAGTGACCATACCCCCACATCCGAAAGCACTGGTACAAGGGGCTACATGCTGCCAAATGAGGGATATAGTTTACACCACGTCAACAGTACATATGCAATCCATCACGTGTGGCTTATGTTTGAATTTGAAAAATCCCTTCCTGCGTCTGAGCTCTTTGTGTCATCATCGACAGACAAATTGGGCAAGCAGCTCAGCATGTTTTTGCAGTTGCTTGCATGTATGCTTATGTGCACTGTGTGATAGTTGTAGCCTGTCTAGTTGTGCTACAGCAGTGACAAGTGATGATCGATCCCCGAGGTGAGGCAGCCGATTATCACTTAATTCTGCATTTGTACACCTAGACAGGCTACAACTATGGTGTGGTTTAACTAGCTATATAAATTTCTCTGACAGGTTATTGAGAACTGTGTTTACATTGCAGATGGGAACACACTTTTGCCTGCGTTCCCCTAACTACCCATGCTACATACAGTACGTATAATGTTATAAATATTATATGTTTATTTATAAAATGATTGTGTAAGTATACAGTACGTATATATGGGAAACTGTTTTGACATTAAAAATATTTATTTGAATTCCATTCTGTTTTAGGGAACTTTTTGATCAGTATTCATCCCTTAGAGTAGTAACAGAGGAGTGCATTGGGTTGCATGTGGACACCAATGCTCTTCAAAATGCTAAGAGGTCTGTTAGGGATTTACGGAGACAGTATGGCCACAAGCTGGTTGATAGGAAGGAATTTTCAATGGATCCCTTGAATGAATCTGCAGATGAGTTAGAAATGGTAAGTACAGCGTACACACACACACACACACTATTTAGTGTTCCTGGCTGTCTGGGATACAGCATGATGTGCTAGTGTGTTATTGGATATACGTACGTCTTGGTATGATTGCTTTGCTCTTGCACACATGCATGTAGGTTGATGCCCAAATAGTGGATATCAGACAGGCTTTGCACAAAGCATTTGCTGAAGAACAGCGACAATCCGTGAGATAGATTCAATACAGCAGTTTGTTGTTGTTGTGTGTACAATCGTGTACTGCAGCCCGTCATCACAATTACCCAATGATTTCTTCATCAATTGCAGGCTTTTTTAGCCAAATATTTGGACGAGTTTCCTGAGCTCATACTGCTCCATCCCGAGTTCAACTTGAAGCAAGTTAAGGTAAATATTTGACACACTGTCAGAAATGTATGGGCTGTATACATAATGTAGTACATGTTCTGTCATGTTGTGTAGGATTGTGGTGGATTGTTGAGTCCTGGTCGTAATTTGGAGCATTTTGAAATAACTGGACACATTGATAGTTGTGACGTACAGGCATATAGATCACAGTTCCTGGGCAAGCCTTGTGTGCTGAAAGTGAGGAATTCTATGTTAATACTCATTTGCTGTATGTATATACACGTGGTTGAAATCATGTGTTATCATGCAGCTGATGAATTTTGAATATAATTTCAAAATTTAATATCCTATGATTGCATATCTACTTATAGGAATACCCACTAACCAATCCTGCAAGTCTTGATGTTATTGTGTCCAATGCCCAGTGCTTAAATGCTATTCCAACAGATGATGCAGTCAAGATTGTGTGCATTTCACCTGATTGGGTATGTTAACAGCTTTATCTGTTGTTGGAGTGTATGTCTTCATCATTTGGTACTGTTTTCTACTCTGCTAGGCAAAGGAGAAGGTATTAATACAACTGACTGACTATCATGATGAAGATTTAAACTCATTTCTGTCTGAACCAAGGAACCCTTCAGTACGTATATCAACATGTCTCCACTTACAAGTTGTATGTAGTGTAATGCACCTTGCCTACATACACCTAGTAAGCAATGCTATTTTCTACAATGCTATTACATGTATAGTAAGTACGTATATAGTATATTGTGTATTATGTATATGGTGTTGTCGCCAGGCCGAATTTGCAGGGCGGCCCGCCCTTTTTTGATCCGAAATTTGACTTTATTTATAATGATCCTTCCTTCCCTGAGACTGGCAAACAGTCTCAGGGAAGGAAGGAGTCTCCCTTATATCAGCTTGCTATCATGTTTAGATAATGTGAGGCAATAAACCTATGAACGCATGCAGAGCTGACGGACTGACGCCATTTTTATGCATATTAATTAGCTTTTGAAAGCCATTTTCAAGAAAATCCTGAAAGTCCTCCAGTGTTTCCATGATGGTGGATTCATTTATGGTGATTTGCAAGTTACATCTGTCAGGTTGAATGTTCCAAAGGAGGAAGATGATTTTGATTTGATACAAGTACAGATTGTTGACTCCAACCTGGCAAGGGAGAGGGTACGTACAATCCATGTGACAAAACTGATGAGTTGCTTCACTTACATGTTGTAAATGTACGTACTACATATATTAAATGGTGTTAGGAGATGCAGTTCACAGGAGGGACAGCACTGGGTTCTGCTAGATCTGTTCCTAGCAGTGCTAATGACATGTACAACTTCGGATTATTGCTTCTTTTGGTAAGTAAGTGTCAAATTAAATGATCAAGCAACATTCTAACTTAATCTTCATTATGTACTACAGTGCAATGTTACCATGTGTTTGCGTGTTTTTTTCTACATTTTCTTAGTAGACATAATATCCACATAGGCACTTTTTGTAATTCTATGCAAGTACAAAATATATAACTAGTAGTACTAACTACCACATTTGAGCAATGTTATTATAACCCACTTCTTAAAGTGTATTTACAATTATCGCTTTATCAACAGGCTTTTTTGGGGCAGAAAGAGGTTAACCACGACAAGTCAGGTCGTCCTTGCCTCCCGGTCCCACCTGCTGTGAGTTGTATGATAATATTATGTGTGTTTCACCATAATATTATTATTGATGTACATACATACACCCTGGTTGATTTCATTTCTGTCTCCTCAGGACCCCATGCTGTCTTCTGTTTTAAATGGACTTTTGCATTTGGAGCCAAAGCTGAGACTATCTCCTGGTACCACACTGAAGCATGATTTCTTTTCAGTGTGATTAACGTTAGTCACCATTCTGTGTTTATGGATTCTTTGTTGATTGCAATTTGTGTTATACAGGCTATTATCGTGAATAATTGTTATTATTGTTGCAGTCTTTCATGTCCTTATTCTCTTCAAACTAAAAATTACTATTAATTGATCAAATGTTATTGCGACTAGATCTTTTTTAGTATGTACTGAATTTTTGTGACCTTTTAAATAGGCATGGTAATTGCTAATTGCTAAACTATGACTGCATGACTGGTACCTGCATGTGATCGAACGTTGACACTGTAATATGTATACAGTGGAACCTCTCTATTAGAGACACTTTGGGACCTTGATTTTAGTCATTATTATTATTAATACAGAGGTACATTACAATACTACACTGGGACACAGAATGCATGGTGTCCTTACTACAGAAGGGTTCTGCTATTCAGAGGTTTGTAATAGAGAGGTTCCACTGTATTGGGTATTATGTACTTATAATACCTCAGGTACCCCACCAATAAATAATAATATTTTCAATTATTTAATGTAATTATTACTTTAAATGTATGATAGTGCACGTGGCTATAGCGTCATGAAATTTTATGGGGTTCCTATATTATTGACATGATATGTGACTTTATTATTTTGTGGCATGCATTGCTTGATGCTGGTTTAGAAGTGTCTACCATTTACCAAACAAGTGAAGTGAGTGATAGCGTGACACCATGAAGTGCCATGGCTCACCTTAATCAACAAATGTTCCAGTGATTGCTGCTTTCAAAGTCTGTTAATGGCATCTGTCAATATCCCTGATTGGGTGTTAATCAACATCAATTATAACTAACTGAATTTAATCCTGCATGACTCAGCAGTTATTATAAGATGCATAATATGTTTTACTTGTAACACATGACTCCACTGACCATTAATATTTCATGGTAGTTGATTTAATCCATGTAATTTGTATTCCACACAGTATATTTTATCCTTTTATTCACTTGTATCATATATCGTTGTCCATATATAAACCAATGTGCATATGTCTGCCTGTACCTGTGTTCAAATGTGTATACTTGCCTATCAGTATCCGTGTTCTCCTGTATTACATGTGTTCCATTATGACTACATGCAAGTAATTGGACTACTCCAACACTGACAAGAGACCACGACTGGCATGGAACATGCACACACACATGCACAAAGATCACTATGTTAAGTTTGATAATACATATTTAATGCTCCTGTGAATCAAACATTGGAAATTATATGAGTTGACTTTGTTTGAGTTATATATATAATTTGCACATAATCTTGTACACTATAGTAAGTTGATACAAATATAACAATGTATAGGTTCGCAGTTACGTAGAACGTAATTGATAATTGAGGGGTACATCTAAATGTACATTATGCATAATAATTATAACATTTTGTTTGGGGTTATATATTTATTAATTCGATTACTTTTGCATGATACTCTGTGCTATTATTGGGAATCAGTATACTCATCGTGTACATTCAACATTTGTTGCACTGCCTGTCTAACTTTCACTCCAACTCTACGGATGATCCAAGCTCCTATTGGTGGAAGTGTATGATGCAGTACAAATATCAGAGAGGAGGAGAATGTCCGAGTCTCTTCTCCATATTTACTCAAATGTAACACAAGTGTAATACTGAATATTAGTGATCCAAATCCAAAGACAAGTACTGCTATGAACATGAGTAGCAGTATCTGTCGAAGTGCTTGTTTTGGTGTGATTCTGTATTCCTCTTCTTTGATGAAGATTTGATCAATTGTGAAGGGAATGGATGTTATGATGATGCATACAAACAGTGCACACCACACTGTGAGAATGGCAAATCCGTACAAGTGTGGATTAGCACTCACTAACAAGAGTTGAAATGGAAGACATATTAATAGAACCACTACACTCATGTAGATCCCCCAAAGAGATATTGTTGCAATGATTCTGTGTCGCTTTCTTCCACAACAGTTTGTAAATATGCTCCATATTTTTGGAATTGAGAAAGTGACGTACTTGCTGTGAATGTAGGCTATGATACCACTTGCAATGAGTGTGAACATAAGTGTTGTGATGTCAAAGTAACACTTTTCAACTCTACTTTTAGTTTTCCCTACATTGTTATTCTTGTAACATGCTACAATCATGAATTTCGTTACCATATAAATGTTGAAGACATGAGCAAGACTTGCCACAGCCCAGAAGAATGGTACAGTAACTTTAGCTTTTCTCCTGGTTTGTTGAAGACTCTTTAGCTGTTTTTTACCAATGATGTGCAGTATGAAAGGTGCTCCTATTACCAACAATACCAGAATATCACTCATAGCAGAAGTATTTGTTTGTTTACTATGTTTATCAAGGTACTGGCTAATTTGTAGACAGTTGTTCAAACTCCTGACATCCACTCCTGCATATCCCTGACCAAGTGCCTTACTAAACACTCTTGTTAGTTTGTTGATGTCTTTCTCCTTTGAATAGTGCTCCTCTTGTGATATGATTGATTTAATCTGTTATTGAATAGATAACGCAATATTGTAATACCATGTATTTCACACTTTAGGAGGTATCATCCCACCCAGGCCTATTGTATGCTTCACTTCACTGACAAAATTTCTGCCAAATAATATTTTATTCCTGATAATTCGAACCAGTTCCACATACTGTATTTATACAAGAAATCTTTCATGCCATCCAATAAACTATTATTATAATCATCAAAGTGTATCAAAAAAGCACACAGTAATTGCCAATATTTACTTTGCCTTAAGCTGAACTACTCACCTGTGTGGTGGCAGTATCAAGATCCCCCCATCCCTCGCATGTAAATGGCATTTTAATGCAAGCAATTTGTGTAGGCAAGACAAAAGGTGAACTTTTGTTGAACAGGCGGTTGTAGGTTATAGTGGGAAGGTATTCACCAAATTCCACCAATGTTATACTGGCAGAAATGTCATAAATGATAGCAGTGGTCCACATGTACCAATATATGTTTTGATAAGTGTAGTTTATTCTCGGGTATGTCCTCCATGGATAGGTCCCAAGTGAGCACTCTTCAGGAAGTGGGTGTTTGTAGTTCATGAAGTAGGCTATGATGACACTAGATGGTTTAGCCCGATTGATGGGGTAGAAGGCATTGAGGAGTTGTTGATAGTTGTCAGGATCGGCTTTGATGGAATTGAGTATTTTGTCACTACTTTCACATTGATGGTCAACACACTCTCCATATGATATTATTCTGGTATAGACAAGTGCTGAAAACAGCAAAATCACAATCTGTCTCATGTCCATTGGCTAACTAGGTACCGCTCTGTCACTTGGTGTTCTGTGATCAGTTCCTCAGAGACCACACTGTACACTCACCCATTGACCAATAACATTATTTGTTATGACATTTTAAAATTATGAAACCAACTGACTGCAGTCCACCTGTGCCTATATGAATCTGAAACAAAATATTATAGATATTCAATTTCATATTCATAAGAATTTGGAGAAAAATGAGGAAAATACCATTTTAAGTATGAGCAATTAGTATGCACTGATGTAATACAAGGGCATTCAATGCTGTACAAATACTATATACGTACTTCATCCTGAATGTTGCTGGTATTTTCCCCAGGTGGTATTAGTATGATATTTTAATTTCACTACATTCAGTCTATATACACTTCACTTAGCCCCCAGCCCATACATACAAAGTCAAACAGTTATCCATTTCCCTCACTTTATCTGCAAATTCACCTGATCGAAATGGATGTGTGCGGATAAGTGAGGTCTGACTGTATATACATTTTGGCCGTATGCTTATTTGCATTGTGTGTAATAGTTGTAGCCTATCTAGTTGTGCTACAGCAGTGACAAGTGATGATTGATCCCCGAGGGTGAGGCAGCCAATTATCACTTCATTCTGCATTTGTACACCTAGACAGGCTACAACTTTGAATAGTGCTCCTCTTGTGATATGATTGATTTAATCTGCCATTGAATATTATTATTATTATTGTAATACCATATATTGCACACATTTTAGGAGGTATTATGTCAGTATAGGAACCCTATAAAACTCCATGACATTAAAGCCATGCACTATCATACATTTAAATTGATAATTTTATAATGACGTTATTATTATGTAAAATGTTGGGAGATCTGAGGTATTATATGCACATAATACCAAATATACAACATATTACAGTGTCAACGTTCGATCACATGCAGGTACCAGTCATACAATTATAGTTGCAATTAGTAATTAGCATGGCTATTTGATGGTAACAAATAATTCAATACATACTAAATTAAAGATCTAGTCATAATTAAGTTAGAATATTGCTTGATCATTTAATATCAAATTGACACTTAGGTTCCAAAAGAAGCAATAATGTGCAACACATGTACCAATATATGTTTTGATAAGTGTGGTTTATTCTCAGGTATGTCCTCCATGGATAGGTCCCAAGTGAGCACTTTTCAGGAAGTGTGTGTGTGTAGTTCATGAAGTAGGCTATTATGACACTAGATGGCTTAGCCCGATTGATGGGGTAGAAGGCATTGAGAAGTTGTTGATAGTTGTCAGGATCAGCTTTGATGGAATTGAGTATTTTGTCACTACGTCCACATTGATGGTCAACACACTCTCCATATGATATTATTCTGGTATAGACAAGTGCTGAAAACAGCAAAATCACAATCTGTCTCATGTCCATAGGCTAGCTAGGGACCACTCTGTCACTCGGTGTTTTGTGATCAGTTTCTAAGAGATTACACTGTACACTCACCAATTGATCAATGACATTATTTGTTATGACTGTTTTAGATTGAAACCAACTAACTGCGGTCCAACTGCACCTGTGTGTCTTTGGTATTCTTCTATAATTCAAATCTAAATAGGAAACAAAATATTATTGATATCCTCAATTTCATGTTCATACGAATTTGGTGTGAAAATGAAGAAATTTCCATTTTCATTTTAAGTATGAGCAATTAGTATGCACTGATGTAATATAAGGACATTCAATGGTGTAAAAATAGTATATACGTACTTCATCCTGAATATTGCTGGTATTTTCCCCAGGTGGAATCAGTATAATATTTCAATTTCACTACATTTAGTCTGTATACACTTCACTTAGCCTCCAGCTCATACATACAAAGTCAAACAGTTATCCAGTTCCCTCACTTTATCTGCAAATTCACCTGATTGAAGCGGATGCGTGCAGATAAGTGAGGTCTGACTGTATATACATATTGGCCATGTTTGTGTGGAATCTGTTATAAAACATACATCAGCCGTCTTGCATGAACATTGAAATAAAAATATTCACAAGACTGTTTTCATGTCAGCATTGTAATAATGGCATACATTATGTGTGTACATAATAATGCACAATATTATGCATAGTGCAATGTATATTATATAATATAGTAAAAGCATCATGTGGATATTGTAATGATTGATACTGCTTGGTATCACGCAGTGTGTGCTGTAACAAATGAGCAAATCAAGCAATTACTTTGTGTTCATCATACTGTGCTAGAATTGTAATTTATATGTGATATAATATTACACAGTCTGGATTCTGATATTATTATAAAAAAAATTAATAATTTGTTCTCCAATATTCAAACAAAATTCATGTGTTCACAGAGACTGAATCTATACTACAGTTATACAAGCTTGATAGTATGAATTAACAATGGAACAGAATTATAATGACATGATAATAATAATTTTTATAAATCATATTTACTTATGTATATAGGAGTTTATTTACAAATGATCTGCATTATTTAATGTCAAATTTGGAAGCTACATCATAACATCATATAAGTATAATATATAGTTACAAGATGGCTCCATCCTTGTAGTACATTTCAGTGTCTATTGTCTGTAATTCTCTGATTTGCATTCGAACGTCTGCCTCACAGTGAGATCCAACAAACTGTTGTGGTTGTTAAGCAATAGATGAGGTGCATCAAACTCATTGCTTTTTCCCACTCTTAGTACCATGATCCAATCTGAATCCATGATGATGTTTAGGAGGTGGGCAATAGTTATAGTAGCGCAGTCCTATAATTCCCTACAAGTTGTCTGTTGAATGATGCCATCAGTGCTGGGGTTGCTGATAGTTGTCAGGATCAGCTTTGATGGAATTGAGTATTTTGTCAATACTTTCACATTGATGGTCAACACACTCTCCACATGATATTTTTCTGGTATAGACAAGTGCTGAAAACAGCAAAATCACAATCTGCCTCATGTCCATTGGCTAACTAGGGACCACTCTGTCACTTGGTGTTCTGTGATCAGTTTCTCAGAGACCACACTGTACACTCACCCATTGACCAATAACATCATTTGTTATGACTGTTGTAAACTGAAACCAACTAACTGCAGTCCAACTGTACCTGTGTGAGTCTTTGTTATTCTTCTATAATTCAAATCTAAATAGGAAACAAAATATTATGGATACCCTTAATTTCATGTTCATGAGAATTTGGTATAAAATGAGGAAAATGCCATTTTCATTTCACATATGAGCAATTAGTATGCACTGATGTAATACAAGGGCATTCAATGCTGTAAAAATAGTATATACGTACTTCATCCTGAATATTGCTGGTATTTTCCCCAGGTGGTATCAGTATGATATTTCTATTTCACTACATTTAGTCTGTATACACTTCACTTAGCCTCCAGCTCATACATACAAAGTCAAACAGTTATCCAGTTCCCTCACTTTATCTGCAAATCCACCTGATTGAAATGGGTGTGTGCGATAAGTGAGGTCTGACTGTATAAATTATACATATCGGCAGTCTTGTATGAAATCTGTTATAAAACATACATCGGCTGTCTTGTATGAACATTGAAATAATAAACATCCACAAGGCTGTTTTCATGTCTTACTCAGCATTGTAATAATGGCATACATTATGTGTGTACATAATAATGTACAATATTACGCATAGCTGGTGCAATGCATATCTATTATAATAATAGCATCATGCGGATAATTTAATAGTTGACACTGCTTGGTATCACGGAGTGTGTGCTGTAACAAATGAGCAAATCAAGCAATTACATTGTGTTCATCACACTGTGCTTGCATTATAACATAATTATAATATTATTATGCATATTTGATATAAAATTACACAGTCCAGATGATGATACTTTTATAAGAATATTTTGTTTCTAATATTCAAAAAATTAATGTGTCCACAGAGACTGAATATATACTACGTACAGTTATACAGGCTTGATAATATGAATTGACAATGGAACAGAATTATATTAATATAATAAAACAATACAAATGATCAGCATTAATTAATGTCAAATTTGGAAGCTACATCATAATATCATATTATATATGTTACAAGATGGCTCCATCCTTGTAGTACATTTCAGTGTCTATTGTCTGTAATTCTCTGATTTGTATTCGAACATCTGCCTGACTGTGAGATTAAACAAACTGTTGGGGTTGCTAAGCAATAGATGAGGTGCATCAAACTCATGGCTTTTTCCCATTTTAAATACCATGATCCAATCAGGATCCATGATGGTGTTCAGGAGGTGGGTAATAGTTATAGTAGTGCAATCCTATATTTCCCTACAAATTGTCTGTCGAATGATAACATTAATGCTGGAGTTGTTGATAGTTGTCTGGATCGGCTTTGATGGAATTGAGTATTTTGTCACTACTTCCACATTGATGGTCAACACACTCTCCATAGGATATTATTCTGGTATAGACAAGTGCTAAAAACAGCAAAATCACAATCTGTCTCATGTCCATTGGCTAACTAGGGACCACTCTGTCACTTGGTGTTCTGTGATCAGTTCCTCAGAGACCACACTGTACACTAACTCATTGACCAATAACATTAATGATGTTATGACTGTTGTGAACTGAAACCATCTAACTGCAGTCCAACTGCACCTGTGTGAATCTTTTTATTCTTCTATAATTCAAATCTAAATAGGAAACAAAACATTACTGATACACCTAATTTCAGATTCATAAGAATTTGGTGTAAATGAGGAAAGTGCCATTTTCATTTTAAGTGTGAGTAATTAGTTTGTACTGATGTACATTCAATGCTGTATGAATACTACTAGTATCTATTGTCTGTAATTCTCTGATTTGCATTCGAACATCTGCCTCACAGTGCGATCCAACAAACTGTTGGGGTTGCTATATAAGCAATAGATGAGGTGCATCAAACTCATGGCTCTTTCCCACTCGTAATACCATGATCCAATCAGGATCCATGATGGTGTTCAGGAGGTGGGCAATAGTTATAGTAGTGCGGTCCTATAATTCCCTGCAACTTGTCTGTTGAATGATGGCATCAGTGCTGGATATGTATGACATAATGAATTAGTATATAAAGCTGAGAATATCTCCTGGTACCACGCTGAAGCATGATTTCTTTTCAACGTGATTAGTCACCATTCTTTGTTTATGGATTCTTTGTTTTTTAATACAGTTTGTGTTATACAGACTATTATCCTGAATAATTGCTATTATTGTTGCAGTCTTTCATGCCTTTATTCTCTTCAAACTGAAAATTATTATTATTTGATCAAAAAATTATTTTTTTAATCTATAAAGTGCTAGCAACAGTATAAAGCGTTATAAAGCGTTACATATGAAATACACTTGCCCTCAGGCACTTCGCGCCCTTTGGACTCAGTATTTCATATGTCATAATGCCCTCGTGCTCATGTCTTAACCACTAAGTAATACCTCAGGTCTCCCACCTATTACATTATAATAATGTCATTAATTATTAATTTAAATGTATGATAGTGGCTTTAATGTCATGAAATTTTATAGGGTTCCTATATTGACATAATATAATATGACTTTGTTGTGGCATTCTGCTGGCTTTGAGGTGTCTGCCATTTATTACACAAGTGAAGTGAGTGATAGCATGACATCACAAAGTGACATGGGTCATCTTTTCAACTTCATAGTCTGTTAATGGCATCTGTCAATATCCCTGATTGGGTGTTAATCAACATCAATTCTAATTAACTGAATGTAATCCTGCATGACTCAGCAGTTATTAAAGATGTTTTACTTATAACACATGATTCCAATTAATATTACATGGTAGTTGATTTGATCCATGCAATGTTTACGTACCATGCACATATATTTTATTTATTTTCACTTGTATAATGTTGTATCAGTGTCCACCTCTTGTATTACCTGTGTAAGCCAAAGTGCATATGTCTGTCTGTACCTGTGTTCAAATGTATATACGTACTTGCCTATCAGTATAATGTGTTCTCCTGTATTACATATGTCCCATTATGACTACATGCAAGTAATTGGACTACTCCAACACTGACAAGAGATCACGACTGGCATGGAACATGCACACACACATGCACAAAGATGACTATGTTAAGTTTGATATTACACATTTGATGCTCCTGTGGATCAAACATTGGAAATTATATGAGTTGACTTTGGACGAGTTATATATATATATATATTATTATTATTTTCACACAATCTTGTACACTATAGCTAAGTTGATACAAATATAATAATGTATAGGTTCACAGTTAGAACGTAAAAATTAGTTGATAATTGAGGAGTATATATAAATGTACATTATGCATAGTATTATGGCATTTTGTTTGTGGTTATAGTTATTAATTCGATTACTTTTGCATAATATTATAGAGTCTGTGATATTTTTGGGAATCATTACTCAGTACTCGTCTTGTACATTCAACATCTGTTGCACTGCCTGTCTAACTTTCACTCCAACTCTACGGATGATCCAAGCTCCTATTGGCGGGAGTGTATGATGTAGTACGAACATCAGAGAGGAGGAGAATGTCCGAGTCTCTTCTCCATATTTACTCAAATGTAGTACAAGTGTAATACTGAATGTTAGTGATCCAAATCCAAAGACAAGTACTGCTATAATCATAAGTAGCAGTATCTGTCGAAGTGCTTGTTTTGGTGTGATTCTGTATTCCTCTTCTTTGATGAAGATTTGATCAATCGTGAAGGGAATGGATGTTATGATGATGCATACAAACATTGCACACCACACTGTGAGAATGTCAAATCCATACAAGTGTGGATTAACACTCACTAACAAGAGTTGGCATGGAACACACAATAATAGACCCACTACACTCATGTAGATCCCCCAAAGAGATATTGTTGCAATGATTCTGTGTTGCTTTCTTCCACAACAGTTTGTAAATATGCTCCATATTTTTGGAATTGAGAAAGTGACATACTTGCTGTGAATGTAGGCTATGATACCACTTGCAGTGAGTATGAACATGAGTGTTGTGGTGGCCATGTAACACATTTCGACTCTATGTTTAATTTTCCCTTCATTGATCCTCTTGTAACATGCTACAGTCATCAATTTCGTTCCCATGTAAATGTTGAAAATATGGGCAAGACTTGCCACAGCCCAGAAGAATGGTACTTTTGCTTTGCTCCTGGTTTGTTGAAGATTCTTTAGCTGTTTTTTACCAATGATGTGCAGTATGAAAGGTGCTCCTATTACCAACAATACCAGAGTAGCACCTATAGCAGTATTATTTGTTTGCTTCTTATGTTTGTGAAGGTACTGGCTAATTGGTAGATGGTTGTTCAAACTTCTGACATCCACTCCTGCATATCCCTGACCAAGCGCCTTACTAAACACTCTTGTTAGTTTGTTGATGTCTTTCTCCTTTGAATAGTGCTCCTCTTGTGATATGATTGATTTAATCTGCCATTGAATAAATAACACAATACTGTAATACCATTTATTGCACACACTTTAGGAGGTATCAATCCACCTAGGCCTATAGTATGCTTCACTTCACTGATAAAATTTTTGTCAATTAATATTTTATTCCTGATAATTTGAACCTGTTCCACATACTGCATGTATACAAGAAATCTTTCATGTCTTTCAATAAACTATTATTATAATCATCAAAGTTTATCTAAATGCACACAGTAATCGCCAATAATTACTTTGCCTTAAGCTGAACTACTCACCTGTGTGGTGGCAGTACTAAGATCTCCCCATCCCTCACATCCAAATGACATTTTAATGCAAGCAATTTGTGTAGGCAAGACAAAAGGTGAAGTTTTGTTGAACAGCTGGTAGTAGGATATAGTTGGGAGGTATTCACCATATTCCACCAATGATATACCGGTGGCAAGGTCATAAATGATAGCAGTGGTCCACATGTACCAATACATGTTTTGATAAGTGTAGTTTATTCCCGGGTATGTCCTCCATGGATAGGTCCCGAGTGAGCACTCTTCAGGAAGTGGGTCTGTGTAGTTGGTGAAGTAGGCTATGATAACACTAGATGGTTTAGCCCGATTGATGGGGTAGAAGGCATTGAGGAGTTGTTGATAGTTGTCAGGATCAACTTTGATGGAATTGAGTATTTTGTCACTACTTTCACATTGATGGTCAACACACTCTCCATATGATATTATTCTGGTATAGACAAGTGCTGAAAACAGCAAAATCACAATCTGTCTCATGTCCATTGGCTAACTAGGTACCACTCTGTCACTTGGTGTTTTGTAATCAGTTTCTCAGAGACTACACTGTACACTCACCAATTGATGAATGACATTATTTGTTATGACTGTTTCAGACTGAAACCAAATAACTGCAGTCCAACTGCACCTGTGTGTCTTTGTTATACTTCTATAATTCAAATCTAAATAGGAAACAAAATATTATTGATATCCTTAATTTCATGTTCATACCAATTTGGTGTGAAAATGAAGAAATTGCCATTTTCATTTTAAGTATGAGCAATTAGCTATAGTATGTACTGATATATTATACAAAAAAGGACATTCAATGCTGTAAAATACTATTTACGTACTTCATCCTGAATATTGCTGGTATTTTCCCCAGGTGGTATCAGTATAATATTTCAATTTTACTACATTTAGTCTGTATACACTTCACTTTGCCTCCAGATCATACATACTAAGTCAAACAGTTATCCAGTTCCCTCACTTTATCTGTGAATCCACCTGATTGAAGCGGATGCGTGCAGATAAGTGAGGTCTGACTGCATATACATATTGGCCATGTTTTGCGTGGAATCTGATATAAAACATACATCAGCCGTCTTGCATGACTTGTATCCCGAATCTGCTTGGTCGACGTATTTGAATTTTTACTGCAACTATAGAGACTCTAGATTGAGGTTCAGTTTGATACCTGACTTAATCTGAAAACGGTTCGCGAAGAGAAATTTAATTGCTACAATCCAAAGCGTCCTCGATTAGGAAGCGTCCGGAATTAGGGCTCCCCGCCATATATCACCAACAACACGGTAAGAACACCATGCGCCGTAAATGTCTCCAATTCTACGTACCGTATTATTGTTATTCTAAAGGGGCGCTTAGGGTCATTTATACCCCGGTGTATCGGATTTACACCGTTGTCGGTCCCTTTGAAGTATGACGTCATCGGGATACACTAATGGCATACATTATGTGTGTACATAATAATGCACAATATTATGCATAGTGCAATGTATATTATATAATATAGTAAAAGCATCATGAGGATATTGTAATGATTGATACTGCTTGGTATCACGGAGTGTGTGCTGTAACAAATGAGCAAATCAAGCAATTACATTGTGTTCATCACACTGTGCTAGAATTGTAATTTATATGTGATATAATATTACACAGTCTGGATTCTGATATTATTATAAAAATAATTTGTTCTCCAATATTCAAACAAAATTCATGTGTTCACAGAGACTGAATCTATACTACACTTATACAAGCTTGATAGTATGAATTGACAATGGAACAGAATTATAATGACATGATAAAAATAATTATTATAAATCATATTTACTTATGTATATAGGAGTTTATTTACAAATGATCTGCATTATTTAATGTTAAATTTGGAAGCTACATCATAACATCATATACGTATATATAGTTACAAGATGGCTCCATCTTTGTAGTACATTTCAGTGTCTATGGTCTGTAATTCTCTGATTTGCATTTGAACATCTGCCTGACTGTGCGATTAAACAAACTGTTGGGGTTGCTAAGCAATAGATGAGGTGCATCAAACTCATGGCTTTTTCCCATTTTAAATACCATGATCCAATCAGGATCCATGATGGTGCTCAGGAGGTGGGCAATAGTTATAGTAGTGCAATCCTATAATTCCCTACAAGTTGTCTGTTGAATGATGCCATCAGTGCTGGGGTTGTTGATAGTTGTCAGGATCAGCTTTGATGGAATTGAGTGTTTTGTCAATACTTTCACATTGATGGTCAACACACTCTCCACATGATATTATTCTAGTATAGACAAGTGCTAAAAACAGCAAAATCACAATCTGTCTCATGTCCATAAGCTAGCTAGGTACCACTCTGTCACTTGGTGTTCTGTGATCAGTTCCTCAGAGAACACACTGTACACTAACCCATTGACCAATAACATTATTTGTTATGACTGTTGTAAACTGAAACCAACTAACTGCAGTCCAACTGTACCTGTGTGAATCTTTGTTATTCTTCTATAATTCAAATCTAAATAGGAAACAAAATATTATGGATACCCTTATTTTCATGTTCATGGGAATTTGGTATAAAATGAGGAAAATGCCATTTTTTATTTCACATATGAGCAATTAGTATGCACTGATGTAATACAAGGACATACAATGCTGTAAAAATACTATTTGCGTACTTTATCCTGAATATTGCTGGTATTTTCCCCAGGTGGTATCAGTATAATATTTCAATTTCACTACATTTAGTCTGTATACACTTCACTTAGCCCCCAGCTCATACATACAAAGTCAAACAGTTATCCAGTTCCCTCACTTTATCTGCAAATTCACCTGATTGAAGCGGATGCGTGCAGATAAGTGAGGTCTGACTGTATAAATTATACATATCGGCAGTCTTGTATGAAATCTGTTATAAAACATACATCGGCTGTCTTGTATGAACATTGAAATATAAACATCCACAAGGCTGTTTTCATGTCAGCATTGTAATAATGGCATACATTATGTGTGTACATAATAATGCACAATATTACGCATAGCTGGTGCAATGCATATCTATTATAATAATAGCATCATGCGGATATTTTAATAGTTGACACCGCTTGGTATCACAGAGTGTGTGCTGTAACAAATGAGCAAATCAAGCAATTACATTATGTTCATCACACTGTGCTTGCATTATAACATATGCCTATTTGATATAATATTACACAGTCCAGATGATGATATTTTTATAAGAATATTTTGTTTCTAATATTCAAATAAAATTAAAATGTCCACAGAGACTGAATATATACTACATACAGTTATACAGGCTTGATAACATGAATTGACAAAGGAACAGAATTATATTAATATAATAAAACAATACGAATGATCAGCATTAATTAATGTTAAATTTGGAAGCTACATCATAATATCATATATATGTTACAAGATGGCTCCATTCTTGTAGTACGTTTCAGTGTCTATGGTCTGTAATTCTCTGATTTGCATTCGAACATCTGCCTGACTGTGCGATTAAACAAACTGTTGGGGTTGCTAAGCAATAGATGAGGTGCATCAAACTCATGGCTTTTTCCCATTTTAAATACCATGATCCAATCAGGATCCATGATGGTGTTCAGGAGGTGGGCAATATTTATAGTAGTGCAGTCCTATAATTCCCTACAAGTTGTCTATTGAATGATGCCATCAGTGCTGGGGTTGTTGATAGTTGTCAGGATCAGCTTTGATGGAATTGAGTGTTTTGTCACTACTTTCACATTGATGGTCAACACACTCTCCATATGATATTATTCTGGTATAGACAAGTGCTAAAAACAGCAAAATCACAATCTGTCTCATGTCCATAAGCTAGCTAGGTACCACTCTGTCACTTGGTGTTCTGTGATCAGTTTCTCAGAGAACACACTGTACACTCACCAATTGACCAATAACATTATTTGTTATGACTGTTGTAAACTGACACCAACTAACTGCAGTCCAACTGTACCTGTGTGAATCTTTGTTATTCTTCTATAATTCAAATCTAAATAGGAAACAAAACATTACTGATACACCTAATTTCAGATTCATAAGAATTTGGTGTAAATGAGGAAAGTGCCATTTTCAATTTAAGTGTGAGTAATTAGTTTGTACTGATGTACATTCAATGCTGTATGAATACTACTACTACTAGTATCTATTGTCTGTAATTCTCTGATTTGCATTCGAACATCTGCCTCACAGTGAGATCCAACAAACTGTTGTGATTGCTAAGCAATAGATGAGGTGCATCAAACTCATGGCTCTTTCCCACTCTTAATACCATGATCCAATCAGGATCCATGATGGTGTTCAGGAGGTGGGCAATAGTTATAGTAGTGCAGTCCTATAATTCCCTACAAGTTGTCTGTTGAATGATGGCATCAGTGCTGGATATGTATGACATAATGAATTAGTATATAAAGCTGAGACTATCTCCTGGTACCACGCTGAAGCATGATTTCTTTTCAACGTGATTAGTCACCATTCTTTGTTTATGGATTCTTTGTTTTTTAATACAGTTTGTGTTATACAGACTATTATCCTGAATAATTGCTATTATTGTTGCAGTCTCTCATGCCTTTATTCTCTTCAAACTGAAAATTATTATTATTTGATCAAAAAATTATTTTTTTAATCTATAAAGTGCTAGCAACAGTATAAAGCGTTATAAAGCGTTACATATGAAATACACTTGCCCTCAGGCACTTTGCGCCCTTGGGACTCAGTATTTCATATGTCATAATGCCCTCGTGCTCATGTCTTAACCACTAAGTAATACCTCAGGTCTCCCACCTATTACATTATAATAATGTCATTAATTATTAATTTAAATGTATGATAGTGGCTTTAATGTCATGAAATTTTATAGGGTTCCTATATTGACATAATATAATATGACTTTGTTGTGGCATTCTGCTGGCTTTGAGGTGTCTGCCATTTATTACACAAGTGAAGTGAGTGATAGCATGACATCACAAAGTGCCATGGGTCATCTTTTCAACTTCATAGTCTGTTAATGGCATCTGTCAATATCCCTGATTGGGTGTTAATCAACATCAATTCTAATTAACTGAATTTAATCCTGCATGACTCAGCAGTTATTAAAGATGTTTTACTTATAACACATGATTCCAATTAATATTACATGGTAGTTGATTTGATCCATACAATGTTTACGTACCATGCACATATATTTTATTCATTTTCACTTGTATAATGTTGTATCAGTGTCCACCTCTTGTATTACCTGTGTAAGCCAAAGTGCATATGTCTGTCTGTACCTGTGTTCAAATGTATATACTTGCCTATCAGTATAATGTGTTCTCCTGTATTACATATGTCCCATTATGACTACATGCAAGTAATTGGACTACTCCAACACTGACAAGAGATCACGACTGGCATGGAACGTGCACACACACATGCACAAAGATGACTATGTTAAGTTTGATATTACACATTTGATGCTCCTGTGGATCAAGCATTGGAAATTATATGAGTTGACTTTGGACGAGTTATATATATATATATATATATTATTATTATTTTCACACAATCTTGTACACTATAGCTAAGTTGATACAAATATAATAATGTATAGGTTCACAGTTAGAACGTAAAAATTAGTTGATAATTGAGGAGTATATATAAATGTACATTATGCATAGTATTATGGCATTTTGTTTGTGGTTATAGTTATTAATTCGATTACTTTTGCATAATATTATAGAGTCTGTGATATTTTTGGGAATCATTACTCAGTACTCTTCTTGTACATTCAAAATCTGTTGCACTGCCTGTCTAACTTTCACTCCAACTCTACGGATGATCCAAGCTCCTATTGGCGGGAGTGTATGATGTAGTACGAACATCAGAGAGGAGGAGAATGTCCGAGTCTCTTCTCCATATTTACTCAAATGTAGTACAAGTGTAATACTGAATGTTAGTGATCCAAATCCAAAGACAAGTACTGCTATAAACATGAGTAGCAGTATCTGTCGAAATGCTTGTTTTGGTGTGATTCTGTATTCCTCTTCTTTGATGAAGATTTGATCAATCGTGAAGGGAATGGATGTTATGATGATGCATACAAACATTGCACACCACACTGTGAGAATGTCAAATCCATACAAGTGTGGATTAACACTCACTAACAAGAGTTGGTATGGAACACACAATAATAGACCCACTACACTCATGTAGATCCCCCAAAGAGATATTGTTGCAATGATTCTGTGTTGCTTTCTTCCACAACAGTTTGTAAATATGCTCCATATTTTTGGAATTGAGAAAGTGACATACTTGCTGTGAATGTAGGCTATGATACCAGTTGCAATGTGTGTGAACATAAGTGTTGTGATGACAAAGTAACACTCCTTGACTCTAGTTTTTCCTACATTGTTACTCGTGCAACATACTACAATCATCCATTTGGTTACCATATAAATATTGAAGACATGAGCAAGACTTGCTACAGCCCAGAAGAATGGTACTTTAGCATTGCTCCTGGTTTGTTGAAGACTCTTTATCTGTTTTTTACCAATGATGTGCAGTACGAAAGGTGCTCCAAATGCCAACAATGCAACAGTAACACTTATAGCAAAAGTATTTGTTTGTTTATTATGTTCATGAAGGTAGTGGCTTATTTGTAGACTGTTTTTAAAACTTCTGATATCCACTCCTGGATGTCCCCCTTCATCAAGTGCCTTACTAAACACTCTTGTTAGTTTGTTGATGTCTTTCTCCTTTGAATAGTACTCCTCTTGTGATATGATTGACTTAATCTGTTATTGAATAAATAACACGATACTGTAATATCATTTATTGCACACACTTTACAAGGTGTCAATCCACTGACAGGTCTATAGTATACGTAGCTACACTGATAAAATTTCTGCCAATTAATATTAGTATTTGATCCTGCATTATAATTTGAATCAGTTCCACATACTGTATGCATACCAGAAATCGTCCATGCTTTCCAATATGCAATTATTATAATCATCAAAGTTTATCTAAAAGCATACAGTTTATCAAAAAGCATACAGTAATTGCCAATAGTTACTTTGCCTTAAGCTGAACTACTCACCTGTGTGGTGGCAATATCAAGCTCTCCCAATGGCCAGTCCTTACATTTAAATGGTATTTTAATGCAAGCAATTTGTGTAGGCAAGACAAAAGGTGAACTTTTGTTGAACAGGTGGTTGTAGGTTATAGTGGGAAGGTATTCACCAAATTCCACCAATGTTATACTGGCAGCAAGGTCATAAATGATAGCAGTGGTCCACAAGTACCAATATATGTTGTGATAAGTGTAGTTTATTCCCGGGTATGTCCTCCATGGATAGGTCCCAAGTGAGCACTCTTCAGGAAGTGGGTCTGTGTAGTTGATGAAGTAGGCTATGATGACACTAGATGGTTTAGCCTGATTGATGGGATAGAAGGTATTGAGGAGTTGTTGATAGTTGTCTGGATCGACTTTGATGGAATTGAGTATTATGTCACTACTTTCACATTGATGGTCAACACACTCTCCACATGATATTATTCTGGTATAGACAAGTGCTAAAAACAGCAAAATCACAATCTGTCTCATGTCCATTGGCTAACTAGGGACCACTTTGTCACTTGGTGTTCTGTGGTCAGTTCCTCAGAGACCACACTGTGCCCTCACCCGTCGACCAATAACATTATTTGTTATGACTGTTGCAAACTGAAACCAACTAACTGCAGTCCAACTGTACCTGTGTGAAATTTGTTATTTTTCTATAATTCAAATCTGAATAGGAAAAAAAGTATAAATGATATCCTTAATTTCATGTTCATAAGAATTCAGTGTAAAAACTTAGGAAAATGCCATTTTCATTTCAAGTATGAGCAATTAGTATGCACTGATGTAATACAAGGGCATTCAATGCTGTATAATACTATATACGTACTTCATCCTGAATATTGCTGGTATTTTCCCCAGGTGGTAGCAGTATAATACTTCAATTTCACTGCTGCTAGTCTGTATACACTTCACTTAGCCCCCAGCTCATGTACACTAAGTTAAACAACTATCCGGTTCCCTCATTTTATCTGCAAATCCACCTGATCGAAACAGATGTGTGCAGATAAGTGAGGTCTGTCTGTATATACATATTGGCCATGTTTGGTGTGGAATCTGATATAAAACATACATCAGCTGTCCTGCATGAACATTGAAATAAAAATATTCACAAGGTTGTCTTCATGTCAGCATTGTAATAATGGCATATACATTATGTGTGTACATAATAATGCATAATATTATGCATAGTGCAATGCATATTATATAATATAGTAAAAGCATCATGTGGATATTGTAATGATTGATACTGCTTGGTATCACGGAGTGTGTGCTGTAACAAATGAACAAATCAAGCAATTACATTGTGTTCATCACACTGTGCTTGATATGTAACTTATATGTGATATAATATTACACAGTCTGGATTCTGATATTATTATAAAAATAATTTGTTCTCCAATATTCAAATAAAATTCATGTGTTCACAGAGACTGAATATATACTACAGTTATATAAGCTTGATAGTATGAATTGACAATGGAACAGAATTATAATGATATGATAAAAATAATAATTATAAATCATATTTACTTATGTATATAGGAGTTTATTTACAAATGATCTGCATTTTTAATGTCGAATTTGGAAGCTACATCATAATATCATATTATATAGTTACAAGATGGCTCCATCCTTGTAGTACATTTCAGTGTCTATTGTCTGTAATTCTCTGATTTGCTTTCGAACATCTGCCTGACTGTGAGATCCAACAAACTGTTGGGGTTGCTAAGCAATAGATGAGGTGCATGCATCAAACTCATGGCTTTTTCCCATTTTAAATACCATGATCCAATCAGGATCCATGATGGTGTTCAGGAGGTGGGGAATAGTTATAGTAGTGCAGTCCTATAATTCCCTACAAATTGTCTGTTGAATGATGCCATCAGTGCTGGGGTTGTTGATAGTTGTCAGGATCAGCTTTGATGGAATTGAGTATCTTGTCACTACTTTCATATTGATGGTCAACACACTCTCCGCATGATATTATTCTGGTATAGACAAGTGCTGAAAACAGCAAAATCACAATCTGTCTCATGTCCATTGGCTAACTAGGTACCACTCTGTCACTTGGTGTTCTGTGATAGGTTCCTCAGAGACCACACTGTGCACTCACCCATTGACCAATAACATTATTTGTTATGACTGTTTGAACTGAAACCAACTAACTGCAGTCAGACTGTACATGTGTGTCTTTGTTATTCTTCTATAATTCAAATCTAAATAGGAAACAAAATATTATGGATACACTTCATTTCATGTTCATACGAATTCAGTGTAAAAACTTAGGAAAATGCCATTTTCATTTTAAGTATGAGTAATTAGTTCGTACTGATGTAATACAAGGACATTAAATGCTGTAAAAATACTCTATACGTACTTTATCCTGAATATTGTTGGTATTTTCCCAAGGTGGTATCAGTATGATATTTCTATTTCACTACATTTAGTCTGTGTACACTTCACTTAGCCCCCAGATCATACATACAAAGTCAAACAGTTATCCAGTTCCCTCACTTTATGCAAATCCACCTGATCGAAATGGATGTGTGCGGATAAGTGAGGTCTGACTGTATTTATTATACATATCGGCAGTCTTGTATGAAATCTGTTATAAAACATACATCGGCTGTCTTGTATGAACATTGAAATATAAACATCCACCAGGCTGTTTTAATGTCAGCATTGTAATAATGGTATACATTATGTGTGTACATAATAATGCACAATATTATACGCATAGCTGGTGCAATGCATATCTATTATAATAATAGCATCATGTGGATATTTTAATAGTTGACACCGCTTGGTATCACGGAGTGTGTGCTGTAACAAATGAGCAAATCAAGCAATTACATTGTGTTCATCACACTGTGCTTGCATTATAACATATGCCTATTTGATATAATATTACACAGCCCAGATGATGATATTTTTATAAGAATATTTTGTTTCTAATATTCAAATAAAATTAAAATGTCCACAGAGACTGAATATATACTACAGTTATACAGGTTTGATAATATGAATTGACAAAGGAACAGAATTATATTAATATAATAAAACAATACGAATGATCAGCATTAGTTAATGTCAAATTTGGAAGCTACATCATAATATCATATATATGTTACAAGATGGCTCCATTCTTGTAGTACGTTTCAGTGTCTATTGTCTGTAATTCTCTGATTTGCATTCGAACATCTGCCTGGCTGTGCGATTAAACAAACTGTTGGAGTTGCTAAGCAATAGATGAGGTGCATCAAACTCATGGCTTTTTCCCATTTTAAATACCATGATCCAATCAGGATCCATGATGGTGTTCAGGAGGTGGGCAATAGTTATAGTAGTGCAGTCCTATAATTCCCTACAAATTGTCTGTTGAATGATGGCATCAGTGCTGGGGTTGCTGATAGTTGTCAGGATCAGCTTTGATGGAATTGAGTATTTTGTCACTACTTTGACGTTGATGGTCAACACACTCTCCACATGATATTATTCTGGTATAGACAAGTGCTGAAAACAGCAAAATCACAATCTGTCTCATGTCCATTGGCTAACTAGGTACCACTCTGTCACTTGGTGTTCTGTGATCAGTTTCTCACAGACTACACTGTATACTCACCAATTGATCAATGACATTATTTGTTATGACTGTTTTAGACTGAAACCAACTAACTGCAGTCCAATTGTACATGTGTGTCTTTGTTATTCTTCTATAATTCAAATCTAAATAGGAAACAAAATATTACTGATATCCTTAATTTCATGTTCATAAGAATTTGGTGTAAATGATGAAAATGCCATTTTCATCTTAAGTGTGAGTAATTAGTTTGTACTGATGTACATTCAATGCTGTATGAATACTACTACTACTAGTATCTATTGTCTGTAATTCTCTGATTTGCATTCGAACATCTGCCTCACAGTGAGATCCAACAAACTGTTGTGATTGCTAAGCAATAGATGAGGTGCATCAAACTCATGGCTCTTTCCCACTCTTTATACCATGATCCAATCAGGATCATAATCCCCTGCAAATTGTCTGTTGAATGATGGCATCAGTGCTGGATATGTATGACATAATGAATTAGTATATAAAGCTGAGAATATCTCCTGGTACCACGCTGAAGCATGATTTCTTTTCAACGTGATTAGTCACCATTCTGTGTTTATGGATTCTTTGTTGATTGCAGTTTGTGTTATACAGACTATTATCATGAATAATTGCTATTATTGTTGCAGTTTTTCATGCCTTTATTCTCTTCAAACTGAAAATTATTATCATTTGATCAAAAAATTATTATGACTAGATCTTCAATTGAGTATGTACTGAATTGTTTGTTCCCTTTTAAATAGGCATGCTAATTACTAATTGCAACTATGACTACATGACTGGTACCTGCATGTGATCAAAAGTTGCCACTGTAATATGTTGTATATTAGGTTTTATGTGCATATAGCATCTGTTACCATAGAAACAGTACTATTATACAGTGATTTTATAATCTATAAATTGCTAGCAACAGTATAAAGCGTTATAAAGCGTTACATATGAAATACACTCGCCCTCAGGCACTTCGCACCCTTGGGACTCAGTATTTCATATGTCATAATGCCCTCGTGCCCATGTCTTAGCCACTAAGTAATACCTCAGGTCTCCCACCTATTACATTATAATAATGTCATTAATTATTAATTTAAATGTATGATAGTGCATGGCTTTAATGTTTTTATAGGGTTCCTACATTGACATAATATAATATGACTTTATTGTGGCATGCATTGCCTGATCATTCTGCTGGCTTTGAGGTGTCTGCCATTTACCACAAGTGAAGTGAGTGATAGCGTGACACCATGAAGTGCCATGGCTCATCTTTTCAACTTCAAAGTCTGTTAATGGCATCTGTCAATATCCCTGATTGGGTGTTAATCAACATCAATTCTAATTAACTGAATTTAATCCTGCATGGCTCAGCAGTTATTAAAGATGTTTTACTTATATCACGATTCCAATTAATATTACAAGGTAGTTGATTTGATCCATGCCATGTTTACGTACCACATATATTTTATTCGTTTTCACTTGTATAATGTTGTATCAGTGTCCACCTCTTGTACTACCTATGTAAGCCAAAGTGCATATGTCTGTCTGTACCTGTGTTCAAATGTGTATACTTACCTATCAGTATCTGTGTTCTCCTGTATTACATGTGTCCCATTATGACTACATGCAAGTAATTGGACTACTCCAACACTGACAAGAGACCACGACTGGCATGGAACATGCACACACACATGCGCAAAGATTACTATGTTAAGTTTCAAAATTGATATTACATATTTGATGCTCCTGTAGATCAAGCATTGGAAATTATATGAGTTGACTTTGGATGAGTTATATATAGATATTATAATTATTTTCACACAATCTTGTACACTATAGCTAAGTTGATACAAATATAACAATGTATAGGTTCACAGTTAGAACGTAAAAATTAGTTGATAATTGAGGAGTATATCTAAATGTACATTATGCATAGTATTATGGGATTTTGTTTGTGGTTATAGTTATTAGTTCGATTACTTTTGCATAATATTATAGAGTCTGTGATATTTTTGGGAATCATTACTCAGTACTCGTCTTGTACATTCAACATCTGTTGCACTGCCTGTCTAACTTTCACTCCAACTCTACGGATGATCCAAGCTCCTATTGGTAGAAGTGTATGATGTAGTACAAACATCAGAGAGGAGGAGAATGTCCGAGTCTCTTCTCCATATTTACTCAAATGTAGTACCAGTGTAATGCTGAATGTTAGTGATCCAAATCCAAAGACAAGTACTGCTATAAACATGAGTAGCAGTATCTGTCGAAGTGCTTGTTTTGGTGTGATTCTGTATTCCTCTTCTTTGATGAAGATTTGATCAATTGTGAAGGGAATGGATGTTACAATGATGCATACAAACATTGCACACCACACTGTGAGAATGCCAAATCCATACAAGTGTGGATTAATACTCACTAACAAGAGTTGGCATGGAACACATAATAATAGACCCACTACACTCATGTAGATCCCCCAAAGAGATATTGTTGCAATGATTCTGTGTCGCTTTCTTCCACAACAGTTTGTAAATATGCTCCATATTTTTGGAATTGAGAAAGTAACATACTTGCTGTGAATGTAGGCTATGATACCACTTGCAATAATGAGTATGAACATGAGTGTTGTGATGGCCATGTAACACATTTCGACTCTATACTTAATTTTCCCTTCATCGATCCTCTTGTAACATACTACAGTCATCAATTTGGTTACCATGTAAATGTTGAAAATATGGGCAAGACTTGCCACAGCCCATGAGAATGGTACTTTAGCTTTGCTCCTGGTTTGTTGAAGACTCTTTAGCTGTTTTTTACCAATGATGTGCAGTATGAAAGGTGCTCCTATTACCAACAATACCAGAGTAGCACCTATAGCAGTATTATTTGTTTGTTTATTATGTTCACGAAGATACAGGCTTATTTGTAGACTGTGTTTAATACTTCTGACATCCACTCCTGAATATCCCCCTTCAGTAAGTGCCCTACTAAACACTCTTGTTAGTTTGTTGATGTCTTCCTCCTTTGAATAGTGCTCCTCTTGTGATATGATTGATTTAATCTGCCATTGAATAAATAACACAATACTGTAATATCATTTATTTCACACACTTTACGAGGTATCAATCCACTCAGGTCTATAGAATACGTAGCTACACTGATAAAATTTTTGTCAATTAATATTTTATTCCTGATAATTTGAACCAGTTCCACAAACAGTATGTATACAAGAAATCTTTCTTGCCTTCCAGTAAATTATTATTGTAATCATCAAAGTTTATCTAAATGCACACAGTATCGCCAATAATTACTTTGCCTTAAGCTGAATTACTCACCTGTCTGGTGGCAGTACCAAGATCTCCCCATCCCTCACATGTAAATGGCATTTTAATGCAAGCAATTGGTGTAGGCAAGACAAAAGGTGAAGTTCTGTTGAACAGGCGGTTGTAGGTTACAGTTGGGAGGTATTCACCAAATTCTACCAATGATGTACTGGAGACAATGTCATAAATGATGGCAGTGGTCCACATGTACCAATATATGTTGTGATAAGTGTAGTTTATTCCTGGATATTTCCTCCATGGATAGGTCCCAAGTGAGCACTCTTCAGGAAGTGGGTCTGTGTAGTTGGTGAAGTAGACTATAATGATACTAGATGGTTTAGCCCGATTGATGGGGTAGAAGGTATTGAGGAGTTGTTGATAGTTGTCAGGATCGACTTTGATCGAATTGAGTATTTTGTCACTACTTCCACATTGATGGTCAACACACTCTCCATATGATATTATTCTGGTATAGACAAGTGCTGAAAACAGCAAAATCACAATCTGTCTCATGTCCATTGGCTAACTAGGTACCACTCTGTCACTTGGTGTTTTGTAATCAGTTTCTCAGAGAACACAATGTACACTCACCCATTGACCAATAACATCATTTGTTATGACTGTTTTAAACTGAAACCAACTAACTGCAGTCCAACTGTTCCTGTGTGAATCTTTGTTATTCTTCTATAATTCAAATCTAAATAGGAAACAAAACATTACTGATACACTTAATTTCATGTTCATAAGAATTTGGTGTAAAAATGAGGAAAATATTGTTTTCATTTCAATTATGAGCAATTAGTATACCCATATTTAATGTTTTATGCAAGGATGGAAACACTTAATGCAATTCAACCTGCTCAACAAAGAAAGGAGAAAAGCGAGAAAAACCGGCAGCTGAGGGACTCGAACCCAGGGTGTCTGGCTGAAGCCGCCATAGCCACTGAGCTACCCGAGCCACCACAGAAATCAGCCCCTCCCAATTCTCCTTTATACTGCCCTGGTGGTACTGCCGACTGTAGTCGCACACCAGGGAGACCACACAATTGTGTGGGTTTAATCTATGCAATAATTATGCAAGGATGTTCTGTTAAATACTACTTCATCCTGAATATTGCTGGTATTTTCCCCCAGTGGTATCAGTACAATATTTTCATTTCACAACAGATATAATATTATATATTATTTTAATTAATCTGTATGCACTTAATTCACTTAGCCCCCCCAGCCCATGCTTACTAAGTCAAACAGTTATCCAGTTCACATTTTCTGATTTGCATTCGAACATCTGCCCGACCGTGCGATCTAACAAACTGTTGTAGTTGCTAAGTAATAGATGAGGTGCATCAAACTCATTGCTTTTTCCCACTCTTAGCACCATGATCCAATCAGAATCCATGATGGTGTTCAGGAGGTGGGCAATAGTTATAGTAGTGCAGTCCTATAATTCCCTACAAATTGTCTGTTGAATGATGGCATCAGTGCTGGATATGTATAACATGATGAAATAGTATATAAAAGTCACATGATTATCACACACACACACACAC
>OZ026559.1:2812954-2907954 GCA_964020155.1 Chondrilla cf. caribensis
CCTTGGTCCACTCATCCTAGGATGTGGTGAAAGTACTCCAGGCTGGCAAAGATAAACTTAAGTGTGCATACAAAAAGGGTATTTTATATTTATATTATGATGAAAAGTTATTTATGATTCTGGACCAAGGCTGTAAGCATCTTCCAAATCTTAAGATTATCTCAAAGGTGTGGATTGCACGTTTCAATTGATTCCAGGGCTAATGTTGACTTGTATTGTTTTGTGTTGATCTGATTTTTCTTTTTTGATATATGATGTGTGCCTTATAGGACCGTCTGTCCTAGTGTTATGCATGTGGCATGTTAGTAACAAGGATTGATTGATTGATTGATTGATAGATTATACAAAAAATGTTAGCATGTCTTTCATATATTATGTAAATGAAGTAGAAACTCATTAAGACAAACAATAAGGGACCCACAAAGCCCATAAGTTCTTCTCATCTGGAATTGATTATTGTATACACACGTGTACACTCATACAGCAAGCCAAATGAAGCTAATTATTTGGTAAGCATCAAATGTCAATTCATGTCATTGACAAATGTGTTTAATTTATCTTCGTAATTTGAACTGTAACAGTGAAACTTTGAGATGGTTCAGAACAACCGTACTCCAATGCAATACTGATGTATACACAGGTAGGGAGCACCCAAGGGCTACTTGTATGACTGAGCCTGAGCTTACTGAGCTGAGAGTTACATCAATATGCACACATTTGTAGACATCCGTGTGGATAAACTACCCAGGAGGTATACCATACTTACCTTCTGCCTAAATCTGCCTGGCTGATGTGAGGTAGTATATAGTCTTGTATCATCAGAAACACAACCAGCACTAGGACAATCAGAATGAAAAGGTAGTAGTTGGCAATGTCTACTATCCACATTATGGAAATGAACATGAAGAAAGTCTGCATGATCGAAGGAAATCCATGAATGAGTATGCTGATAACGGTGAGGACAAGAAGTGTGTATTACAGTATATACAAACAAGAATGCAAAAATGCACATAAACTTGTACTGCAGTAGTGTACATACATATGTGTGTTGGGCATTGAATACAGTAGATTGAGTGGGTGTATGGTTCCTCTACTTACATAGACATAGTCATAAACTGGTACGGCAATAGATCATCAAAGAAACCAAGATCTTTTGAAAATTTGTTCAATATGTGACCTGCAAATCCCAGCAGCATTGGAGCTCTCAGTACAGCTGTTAAAAAATTCTGTTGTGGAGCACTTTGGCTGCGTAGACACAAAGTTAACACAGAAAAACAGGATAGCCATGACACTATACAAGACCAGTGCTCCAACAATAATACCTGCATAAACTCTAATAGGAGAAGGATTGTTTCTTCATGTGGTTGGTTGGTAATTACTTGGGCGTCCCTTTTAAGTTTAGAAGAACCTTCGGCGAAGGTATAACGTTCGGCAAAGTCGTTGTGATCGGATTCTAACCCAATTGCTAATTCTCGGCCTTTCCAAATTGGTCCATTTTATTCGCGCAAGTATATAATATTAGATATGATTTAAATATTATACATTGACTGTTTCGTGATTATGTGTAGGAGCATCCATTATTATATCGAGTGTAACATACCGGTGTCAGAGGAATGCGACACCAGAAAGTCGAAATCAAACCATCCATTTCAGAAACTGACAAAATTAATGCATGCTGCAAAGTGACGAAATGATATTTTGGTACATAGTGACAATCACAGTCATATAACTTCATGATACATTGGTTTATGCAGAGCATAATAATGCATGTATAAATTGTGTGTGGTGTGTGTGTGTGTGTGGTGTGTGTGTGTGTGTGTGTGTGTGTGTGTGTGTGTGTGTGTGTGTGTGTGTGTTTGTGTGTGTGTGTGTTTTGGTGAGTAGGTGGCTGTATATTGATTGGTGTTTGTGTGATATGCCTGCTATTTTACAGTTACCCTGCCTGCAGCTGCAGTGGAGTATGAGAGATTAAAAGTGTCAGCAAGAGTGGTGTCCTACATCAGGGATTGAATTGCCTGCAACTCTATGACATTACCATGGTTCCATATATTCTACCATCTGATTTCAAAATATCAGTGAGTTTGAGGGGAGGAATTCTTGCAGAGGCTATTGCTATGTGCTTCTCCCATTTCATTGTATGGCATGTGCAGGTCTCCAAGAGCATGCAATTGGAACGATCTGATGGATGAGAGCATCATGCAAACCCATCAGCAGATCTTTGAGAATAAATCTCTCAGTATTTTATTGAAATTGTACGTGGTGGGGAATTAGGGGGAAGTCCATAGCATGTAAAATATACCATTGTACTGTCTTCATCCATTGTTAAGTTTTATTGTAATTCATATCATTGATATGCATCAAAAGTTGCTGTGGTTGTATATGCTATGAGCTCTCTTATTCTCTTCAATGTTATAACAAAGTTAATACACTGACTTTAAATTTTCTTTTTACAGCCATTACCATACAGTAACTGTACAATTATTATTGTCATTACTATGGTGGTACTGTAACAATTAAAATAAATAATAATAATTAAATATTAATAATATCAGAATTCATTATGATAATATTATATTAATACAAGAATGAGTTAATAATAGTACTATGAATGCATACCTAATTAATATAAAATGTATGAGTGTATATATAATAATAATATATAATGCATAATTCTTAGATATTAAGAATTCATGGCATATTATTATGCTTACAGTATAATATTTATTATGAGATGTGGCTCTGCCTGATCATGAGGTTATCATTGTGTCTATATTTATGATTGAATCATGATTATATTAACAGTACATTCAATACAGTGTAGAAATTAATCATGATAATAATAGTATAATAGGTATATATTATTATGTACTTTGACCTCTATAGAAAATGTAACTTAACGTAATGTACAATAGTTAATTGTTTCCTCTCTCAAGTTGCTACACCATATCTCCTTTAGTCGCATAGGTAGAAGGAGTATCCACTTCTGTTTCAACACTCTTTATTCTGTGTAGACCAACTGGCACTTCGTACATCGACCCCATACTTTGTGCTCGTGCATGAGATGGTGGTTCCATACCAGCTGTGAAACTAGGTCCACTCCTGGGAAAAGTGGAAACCACAAATTCTCCTTCACTCTCTGCATGACTCGGAAGGTTTGGAAGGCGGGGAAATGTTTCAGCTCTAGGTTCAAATTTCGGAGAATAGGACCATGAATCTGCAACTGATGTACTCCTGTCATAGGAATGTTTAACGTAGGCATTTTCTAGTGAAAGTTCATAATGGCTGGTATGATGACTTGGTTTATTCAGAGACAAAAGGGATTCCTTGAAGCTCTGAAGGGAAGGAACACTACTGCTATAGTTTCTTCTCTTAGTGGTATTCTCTCTCTCAGGTGTCGGTGAAAGTGCCAAGACTAAGTTGCCTTTACTTCCACACAACCTCCAGCAGCAGCAAATGAGCAGACCAATAACAATTACAAAAATAACTATGACCGCAATGATGGCAACGACAATCCCAGCAATCTCTCCGCTTGATAAAGTATTCATCGCTGTACCTATCAGTACGAAATAAATTTAACCATTTTATTCAATCGTGGTGGTATGATTGGTGTGTATTATAGTATAATAGTTACCATAAAATTGGTATTTCCAGTATTGGTATTTCCATTATTATAGTGGAGTAGAAACTGGTATACGTAGCTACAATGTATTACATACATTGAAACCTCTCTGGTATGTATTGTACACTATGGGTCTTGTAATTCATATCCTTGCTTCAGAGGTTTCCTCAATTCATAGGTCACCCAAATCACCACTGTGACAGTGTGGTATATACGTATGAAGGGGTTTCCTCAAGTCATAGATCACTAATTTCACCACAGGATGATATGAAGTATTCTTACCAAAGGAGGAGGTTTCTGAAGAGAGTACGCAAGGTCCTACCACTCCACCGCCAGCCATTTGAATTGCTATAATGTACGTTCCTGGTTGAACATCAGACTCCGGTCCTCCGCTAAAATCAATCGTAAGATTTTGTGCTCCCGATGCAGGAACTTCCTGCTCGTGAAAAGGCTCTTCACCCCTGCAAGCCCTTGAGGGGTCACTGTACTCCTTCACAGGCAAAGCGTACAACAATAAAGTGAAGGTTGAAGGCGACGATACTGAAAAATGCACTGCAGCCAGCTTGTTATCCACTCTTAATGATGGCTCGTCTACAGTTGAATTTAAAATACATACAAAAACAATTGGGGAAAAAATTGTTAGAACATTGCAATCATTGCATAGATGACAAGAAGTCAACTCACAGAGAACAAGAAGAGGTTGCTGTCCACTAGTATACAGTGCACCTCTTGTTGATATGGCTCTACATATGAGTGTTCCTGAATCTTTTAGTCTTGTCTGAACAATTGTTACCCTGTAGGTTATCTTCAGAGCTGATACCATTTCCATTGATAAATCGTATGAGAATCCTTGAAGTATTCTGTCTCCAATATACCACTGAACCTCTCCAACTGTGTCAACCCATTCAATAGTACACGAGCCAGTTACACTACTACCAAGAATCGCAGCTCCTGGAAGAAGGATCTTCTGCCTTACTATAGGAAGCTCTATAATAAGATATAATGTCATATGCAAAGATATTGCATAATAGTTATGCTGCATTTATTAAATTAAGCCTTATGGCTGATGCAGAAAGTAATTAACTATAAACTCACTGATGACATGGAGCTCAACTTCATTGGCTGTGATTACAGGTGTATTTACAAACAGAGAAGAACCAAGTGTTCTGCAGATATATCCACCGAAAGCACTCAGGTGTTCATCTTCTGATGTAGCGTTTTTGATTGTCAGTTGGAATGTTTGAGGATTGAATACGTACTTACCACCACCTGAAACTGGATTGGTACTTGTAGCAAAGAGCATTCCACGACTATTTCTCCATTCGATTACTTGAGTCCTGTTGAGACTACCAAATATCAAACCGCAATCCAAGGTGGCATCGCTACCTTCAGAAACTGAATACGATCTTCTAGAGTTCAAGTCTCTTTCAGGATGTACTATTGTAATAATACAAATTAATCAAATATATACACTGTGATCATGCAGTACCTATAAACTTAAAACCAATCTAAAGCTACAGTACTCCTAACTTAGACTTAAAGACTTACAAATTCTTAAGCACAATGTCCTCCAGGTCACTATTATAGTTTATAATAACCATTATAGTAATTCTGTTACAAGAGATCTGTTATAAGCTATGTAGGTCCAGCCTGGTGTAAATCACCAAAGAATTATTCGACCTATCTTAAAAATAATTCAATTATTATATATCATCATCAAGCCAATATCGCCCTTAGGCCTCAGCATTGCATAATAATATTATATGGATTAAACATTGTAGCTTAATACTTTTGGTGGGTACTATAGATATTAATAATAATTATTATGTACATAGTATTATTATTATTGTCATGTTCCTACATATATAAATGAATTTGTACATACGTACATGGAAATGATGGCAGGCTAAGTAGATTAACAGAAATTATTAAATTCTCTGTAATTATTATGTATGTATGTCATAAAGACATCCTTGGTTAAAATTAATTTCATAATAAAATAACACTTATATTAATAGATCCCTGTTATTGTTGTAATTATAATGTATGTTTGTGTATGAGTGTATCCAAGTGTTGAGAGAGAGGATCCTGGACCTCATGACAAAAAATATTATTAATATTATTATTATTATGAAAGGGGCTGACAGTCAGGGCGAATTTTTATTCCATGGTTGCATAATTAAAGACATGTACAGGGGAATTAGTATAACACGTGCAATCTCAATAACCTCATATGTACATGTACAACTTTCATGGTTAAGGTTACGTAACCTTATTTCACCTGGGGTAGCCTTTAGCCAGGAGGCTACTATGCTAGGCACCCAATCAAAATTTGTACAGGTAAAAATAGAAAAAGGAACTAACTTTTGCATATTGACTGCTTGTATAATTTTTAAATTATTTATTTATGGTATTTTTCATATGCTCCCACTGGGTGCCTTAGTATTAGCCCCGAGGGTTAGTGGCCTCACCAGATTAAATTGAGACATTCTATCCTGTCCTATCAAGAACCCATGCACAAAAGGGTACGTACTATTATACTACCAACGTACTTAGTAATACACAATATTCGATTCTTTTAATAATAATTATTATTGCATGCCTAGTGCAGTTGGTACTCACCTAGTAAGCTTCCGATGTTCTGCTGGGCGCTGTCTCCACAAGCGCTCTCAGGTAGACAAGTATAGTTTCCTTCGTCCTCAAAAGAGACAGAACGAATCTCAAAGAAGGAAGAAATGCGAAGAATGAAATTACCGCCGTACTCTATTTCTTTCCCGTTTTTGAAAAAGCGAGGGTTTGTCAGCGGTTGAGAATCAGGTGTCAAGCAGCGAAGCGTCGTCAGATCTCCTCTGTGGCTTATTGATTTTATCGGCGAAACGGACGTCTGGGAAGGACACTGTCCTAACACACCGAGGACTGGTAAGGAGATCAACGCGATCCCGAGGGAAAGGGTACCGACAACCTGTACAGCCATCATATCACACTAGTACTTGTCCGGCAACAGGCGTGCCTTCCCATCTAGGAGTATAGTAACGCTACGTTCCTATATTCGTACATCAGTCGCAACACTGGAGTATCGTACGAAAATAGCACCATTCCTGTAGATCACCTTGATGCTACGCCTACAAGTTCGGAAATTCCATACAAATTCCTTGCATGCACGTAGTACAAATCATCTCCATAGACGTGCATGTATAGTAAGGTGTAGCCAGTGTTGTTTCATTTCCTAGCTGTATCAAAGTTACTCACAAACCACTCAACACTTTCCTTGATAGCTGTAAGAGGTGGAGAAAAGAACACTATCTGCATACTGAGATAATACAGTGGAATGTGTGCAAACACATGGCCTCTCCCCTGGGTAGTGTTCACCTATCTAAGCTGTCAGAATAGAGTCCCGAAATACGTACAGTCTGTTATGTTTAACACACATTTCAATCTCGGGGAAGACAAAATACCCACTGCACCATGTTGGACATCAGTAAATTGGAAAATTGGAAAATACAGCCGAGGTACCACAGAATACTACATTAGACAGGGTCTAATTTGTAATGATGCATGATGGATGACCATAACAACATGAACCAGTGTAAGGTCCATGATCCCTCATCCTCTGTAATCTGAACATGTACTGAGACACATCCATCATTATAGGACATACTGAAAGAGTCTCTATAAAAGGACAACTATTATACGAAATTTGACATGTACGTATTTACTGTCCTGAAAGAGTGTCAGATCAGCAAGGCTCCATTGTGTCCTTAAAGTTTACCGCATGCAGTATACAACCATTGTATAAGGGTGGAGGGAAGGCAATATGCCCACTGCACCTTGTTTGATGTCAGTGAATTGGAAATCTGGCAAGTACTGCATCAATTTCTTGTTACTTGCTGTCTTCTTAAATTGACCGTCAGCTTTACTAGTGTCAAACTACGTACGTATATGAAGTGGATATAAAATACACATTAAATGAGTACATAGTCAGCAATACAACTCATAACACAAAGTTATACTTGTAATTACAAAGGCTTACAGTAATTTCTCCTGTGAAATCCATGGCTTCAGCCACCATATAAGCAACATCTTTTATGGAAACTTCATCCTCTTCCCCCACTGTGGTGGATACATTGAACAGTATACACAGATACATATTTCCGCAAGGTACGCATACGTATCAATAACATTTCATCCAGTTGTATATCAATTAATGCCTGCATCCACACTAGTAAACTTACCTGATAAGATAATGGGATCAATTTCATCGTAGTGGTCAAGAACCCAGAGGAACAAATTTGCCAAATCCTGAAAGTTAACAAAATAACCCATATACGTACGTAATTATATATCCACTGTAAGGCAAACATCTATGTACAGCTACCACATACGTAGGTAGGTACGTACTTTAGAATAAATGAACTGTCGAAGAGGTTTGCCCGTACCAAACACCATCAACGGAGTACCATTCTCTGTGGAGACAGAGTAATGTTGAATGACTGCACAAAGAGTTGAGTACTCAACGGTAAATCATACCTTTTGCGAGATAACATTTGTGAATTAGTCCAGGGATCACGTGAGAGTCCTCCAAATTGTAGTTGTCGTGAGGGCCAAATATATTGGTTGGAATTACACTCGTGAAGTTACACCCATATTGCTCATGGTATGCCCTGCAGTGGGAGTACTGCATATCAGAGAGTGGCAAATTTTTGTTAACATTCTTCACATGTACACAGATAGCCAGCAACCTTACATTCACAGTGTAATTCAGTATGCCATTTCACTTATTCATACATGCACTCTATACAATACACCCCCAACTTGCCTATTCTGTACATCAATCATCCTCTTTGCATGAGCGTAACCAAAGTTGGATTCATGTGGTGGACCATTGTGAACCTATGTATGTACAGGTGTACACAGCAACACATTTCAAGTTCAAACAAACAATAACATTGTTACCATAAAATTTCTTGCCTAATGGTACAATGGCATACACACCTGTATGAATTTACTAGGACAATTCATGCATGTTAGGTACAAATGCATACATATATATTACGTATGTTTGTGGATGTACGTACGTACGTATGTAGGAGCTCACTTGGTGGATTGGCTCATCCAATGATAGAGGTACGTACCATGTAACAGTACGATAGAACATGACAATTACAGTACAAATTGTTTTGGAAGTACCTTGGTTAGTACAGGTATAACTAATTCATTCTCCAGTGCATGTACACCATGTCAACCATACTGATTGTAAGTATGTACGTACCTCTGAAGGGAAGTACAGATATGGCTTCCTCTCTAGTGTACGGTACGTGTTACAAGTTAGTACCAGATATCCGCGTTTGCCGCGTTGGATATCCGCAAGAAATTTGCGGAAGCTTGCGCTGACAATTGCGGAAATTTGCGGTTGACGGCGTTTTAAAAGGACTTGAAAATGGCGGTCCGCCGCGTTTAATATTGCGATTCCCTCCAAAGCTAATCGCTTGTTGTTACGTATGTACTTAGTAAGTTCTATTAGTTTGAGGTTTTGTATAAAGTTTGACTATACACTCTTATGTGTACTGTGTACGTATGTACTGTACTGTAGATATCTCACCATTGTTTCATTGATAGGATAAGTGGTGTTGTCAGGGAATATACAGGTTGACAGGCAGGACACACACTTTTCAACCTACGTAGGTGAATGACATATATACATAACATACATTTGTGTATTCATCATACAGCTGGAATTCAGAATTGAGATTCAACAATGTGTGTAGTATTCCCAGCTATGAGGTCATATGTAGGAGGTCATCATTATGGAATGGGCAGAGGCTGGCATGTTGATACAGTGAATTCTCGTTAATTCACCACCACTTCATCCGCAAAACCTTTTAATCAGCCACAATTTCCAGTACCAATATAATGTACAAGTACGTATGTACGTACGTACCAATGAATATCCAGTTAATCTGACCTCGTTAATCCACCATATTCTTTGAAAATGAATTGTGGCGGTTTAATGAGTATTCACTGTATGTATATTAGTAGCCAGTCGGCAGTACTTGATGAACATACAATACTTCTGGAAATGGACTGTAAGATAGTGGTCCTTTTGCTGAGATAGTCGTGTTACAGAGGTGGTCTTCAAGGGCGGCCCATGCAATCTGCTGTACTTGATTACTACCATTGCCAATCATGACAGACACTTTACATTAATATATACGTACATACGTAGGTACTATTGTTACTTGCAAATTGAATTAAATCAAAGAATACAGTATACATACGTATGTACGTACATACGTAGGTAATTGGAAAATAGACCCATTGATGAATATGCTACACATGCGTACGTACGTACATACCTTGAACTCATAGCAGCAGTGTAAGACACAGTCATTTATCTGCATGTTGCATCTCTAAGGGAAGTTAAGAAGTGGAGCTTTGTGAATACTATGCAGGTATAATAGTAGTCTGAAATGTAGGAACATAAGGTGCCATGATGAAATTATTCAAGAACATAATTTCATTATTTGCAGTTAAGTTTGAATACAGTACATATCAAAAAATATTAAATTGCATGGAAAAAAATGCTTAATGAACAACTATTTCACAGACTTGACCACATTGTACACACACACACACACACACACACACACACACACACACACACACACACACACACACACACACACACACACAAACACACAACACACACAAACACACACACACACATGCACACACACACACACACACACACACACACACACACACACACACACACACACACACACACACAAACACACACACACACACACACACACACACACACACACACACACACTGTTTAGATTATACGTATGCTCATTTGATAAAAGAGTTAGTTACAGGATTGATCTTGTGGTCCATCCAACTCAGACTAGATTTCATAGGCCAAAATAACTATATTCACAAACCACACGGCCACCACATGCTCATGAATACAGTTATATGCAAGTGAGCATGATACATATTATTACAGTATTGTAAAGATTAGATTCAGAAGCTGGGACAAGTACGTACGTATTAGGAGCAAGGAAATGAGCAATAACAGTAGCCAGCTGAAAGCATTGGAACACAGGACAGATTAATTAGCCAAGGTACAACTTTTGTCAACACATACGTGTAGCAAAATAGTCAGTTTGCATGACTTAGCAGGTGTACTATAAACATGTAATACATACCAAGAAATCCAGCTTGTACTTCATGTTCTTGAACAACCCCCCCACCATGGCAGCAAGGTGGATCACATGGGTAGGCTTGTACTTCTCAAACATGGCACGCGTTTGGGACAAATCTCTAATAACATTGAATGTATGTACATGTACATGTATATGTAAGTATGTACACCTATATTACATAAGAGCATAGATTCATTTATTATAGTAAACATTTTTGATAATCTGTTAAACTCATCAATTTTATCTGCTGCATTTTTCTTATACAGATTGTTGGAAATCAATGAGAATTCACTGGATACACTTCCACCACATCATGGAATCTGTTCCAGAAATTTGCAGCAGATTGAGATACTTGGCATAATAAGTGTTGGTACGACGCTACATACGTACATACGTATGTAGTTTACCATTAATTTTACGTACGTGCGTTCCAAGTTCAGTCATGATGACCAGCTCATTTACAGCTAATATACGTACGCATAAACATAGGCTCCTAGATTGACAGTTTACCTTTGGCTACTGTACTCCATGTCCACGTGGTGTCATCTCTTACATTAAATTCCACAACTGAACTGATTGTGTAATTTCATGTTCACCACACCATGTTTTTCATAACCTACTAATTTCTTGACTTTTCTGATTTATCTTCACTGAGATGTTTTGGTCACATCAGTCCATACAGTACTGTTACCTATGTATACTGTTCACTACCCTACACACTGTTTGGTTAGTCTCACCCTATTCTATGAACAATACGCAAATACAATTTCTTCATAAAGTAAATTCAGTAGACCAGCCTTCTGGGACCAATCTTTGGCTCACAAATCAGTGGTCTCCAGAGACAACTAGTCTCTCATCAGAGGAAAGACTATGTACATATATGCATGATATGCAGTGTATGAACCGTTGATCTCATGGACGAGGAGGTACGTATTTCTTTGGCAGCGACTGTTAAGTGGTCTCTCAACTCTCTCTCGATTCTTCTGCAGTGATGATACCGAGCGGGGTATGGAGTGGAGAGAGAATAAACTGGAAAGCCTAGCACTCGCAAAACTGAGTTAGAAATCAAACAAATCACGTCGATATTTCCGTCGCTGTTAGGTGATTCAACTTCAATACTTTCGAAGATAATCGTCTATAGCTTAATGCCAACAATGTCTGAAGACGCCCGTTCAAAGTTGAGTACCCCATGCACTTTACTCCCCACACAGTTCCATAGATCAGTAGTTTACAACCTACAATCCACAGGAACTCACCTCAAGTCAGCATCCTTCATTGATGCAAATATCCATTTCTCTTCCGACGCTCTGTCCTTTTCAATTGTTTCTTGTAGAGCTCTTCCAACCATCCCAGATCCACCAGTTACCAAAACCACTTTTCCACAAGAGCGACTCTTTTTGGCCAACGGAAGCCCATTATCGCTTTCTTGCTCACTGCGTTCCGCCATTTTCTGAATCCAGCGTGTTAAAGAAACAATAATGACAATGCCATAATAAATGGCGCGTTGCTAGCTTGGGGTAATTATTACATAGCCACGTATAAAAGGGTCTAATATGGTACATGATAATAGTTTCGATGGCAATTATCTTGCATGCATGAAATTTAACATCACATTTATGTGGAACATGCATGTACACATAAACTAGGTATATGAAAATAGAATTACACGAAATATGCTTGAAGATGCATATAAAACAGAATTATTGATTAAAAATACTAATAATAACATGATACATGTTATGTTAATAATCATTAATCACCCAGTATCTTTGCTTCCAAATGTTCTTATGTTAATAACATGTAATAATAGTGCACCCTCATTGAGAATAGCAAGTATACAAAAGCGCTGCTATGTGAATTTACGATCAAATTCCAACATACGTACGAATAATTTTACACACAATATCATACTTCATGCACAAAGAGTATTAATTTTGCTAATTATATAGGATAACAATAGAATTATGAAATAAATGGAAAATAACATTGGAAGTTGTCGATAATCTAAACAAGACAAACTCTGGACAGTTATTTACCATACGTGTTTATATCTCGTAAATCAATATAGATTTCCTTACTCAAAGACCCCTTCAGTAAAGTCAGTTCTCGATTGCTAGAGAAGTCATCGGGAGTGTAGGAATGCGAAACCCTGCTGGATTCGAGCAGCCCCATCCTCTGAAGGGCAGCAGCAACTAACTCACTACAAAACAAGGAACTGAGGTCCTCCTTGCGATTCTTGAGAAAAGGTAAAGCTTCTTCAATAAACTTCATTGAAGACAAGATCAAATCCAGCTTATTCTTTTCATAGGGACGCCCAGAGACCTCCTCGAAGAAACCCATCATCTTTAGGTTCATCTCTTCCCTTTCCTCTACCGTGAATCCAGTGAGATGACGGATAGCGACACGACCATACCACCCAGAAAATATCTTTGCTTCCAATGGCAGGAGCTCTACTCCCTGGGTTACACGTCCTGTCTCAATGTCCACAAGACCTTTGAGTGTATGAAGTAAACAATATTTCTTATAGCTATTACTCCATATTTATACATACAAATGACATCCATTATATACAAATGGCATACATACATATGTTAGATGGCGGAAATACTTAGTACAGTAAGAGTACATCCAAGGGGCAATGGGAGTATCAAATGTACTGTCCTTACAAACGAGGAATTATTTAACTACACAAAATAAATTCTTAGGTTGAGAGTTACAGTACAAATCCGAATGAATTTTGAGGTACCAGGCTACTGTATGTATGTATATACAGGTACTGATCGAACACACACTGTACATAATATTATGTACATACATCGTACATACCTGCTGTATTGGTGCTGGCTTCAAACACCATAGGCTGGTTAATGAAGGGTGCTTTGAATATCTACGAAATGGCAAGAGATTGTTACATATCGTAGACTGACACAATAGTGAAGCCAGTGATTTTCATTACGAACAATACAACTATTACCGGGAGTCCACTGTGACTTTGATATCGATTATCAGTGCATGACAATTAATTGATGAATAAACTTCTCACCAAAAGTAAAAAAATAAGTGGGTGTAACTGAAGGCCACTCCCACTTCTATAGGCAAAGCAGTCCCAAATAGACCGGATAGCTGTTTCACATTTCAGGCAGGAATAAGCTTCAAAATAAAACTCACTCATGGAAGGTTGCAGGTAATAATCTATTACATCACTTCGTATTTCCTGTCAGTAATTGATTTGCTCACACTACTAACGATGCTTCTTATAAAAATTGATGAATGCATTGATTTATCATCCTGTCAGTAAAGTGCATTTATTATGTCATCACAAGAGCACACTTACCATGCCAATATGAGAGAATTCCGACTGGTCAAACAACCTAATGATGGATCCCGTCAAAGTCACGCCCTTCATCAAGATGATATCACCTGTCTGCAGATCATCAAACACACTCTGCAGTTTGATGACTTCAACGGATTGAGTATCCATTACATCATCGCTGCAGTAGGAAAGAATTAGACACAACTAATCAGGATCATAGCAAATTTGGCAGAATAAAGAATTATCAAAGCAGAGGACACCAATGCAGGGACTTACATAAGTCGAGACAAAAGGGGAGGCTCTCCTTTCTGCATTGGCCCCTTTCTGGGCTTGGGAACTTTGATACGAACACGCTTCTCTTCCAGATCAATCATCTCCAGCAAATTATCAGGACGAGCTTGACAAGGATCACCTTTCAAATAGCCCAACTTGTTATAAGCGTGAGCAACGACCAAACAGGATGGGACCTTCAAAATTCTTGCATTCGGTCGTATGCTGTCTTCACCACAAGCAACCATGAAGCCAGTAGGGGCTAGGGAGGATATCTCCCTCTCAATGGCTTCTCTCTCCAAAGCATAGATTTCGTACTTGGAGATGGCATCTTTAACTCTGTCGATGTCCATACAAGAGGGAGCCTGACCTGTCTTCAATCTGTAGATGTAGACTTTATTGAAGTCACCGTAGAACATGCGAGAACTTGCACTGATGAGCTTCACTTCCAAGTATTGCTTGCGGGAGAATTCAGCGAGACTCATAAACTTCGACCTACCCTTCAAGATTAGCAGAGGGAAATGTGGGGCACATTCACTATAATCAACAATGATTGCATACTGAGGCTCGGGGTCCTTTGCACGGTACATCACACAAAGATCCCCCGTTTTGAGAGTGGGTTTGATTTTATGGAGGTTATGGCGCTTTTCTTTCTTCTCAAAGAAATCCACTTCTTCTTGAACTTCATCATCATCTTCCATGTGATGGTGGGAATGTTTCTTGTGCTTCTTGTGATGGCGGCGATGTTTCTTTTCCTTTTTCACACCTGGTTTGGGCCTCATTCTTAACGTCCCGTGAGAGCGATCGATTTCAAATTCAAAGAGGGAGTCATCCGAGCTCAATTCAGAATCAGTACTGAACTCGTCGTCAGATGTAAAACCACTCTCACTTTCAGTAGTTTCGGACTTCTTCGGAACTTCACTCCCAGATGTGCTAGAAACAGTGCTATGTCCTGTATCGGACTTCTGTGGAACAGTATCGGGTTCCTCTTGGCTCTCTTGGGAAGCAGGCAGTATTTTACTTTCGTCGGTTGTACTGTTGGACTTGTCAGGTGATACATCTTCGGAGATTGGGTCCATTTTCCCTTTCTTCTCACTGGCATCTACAACTGCAGCTGAAAAACTATGCGTTGAGCTTGACGACTCTCGTCTACTTTTGGGGGATTTATTGCCCATGTCTACCTGTGAACGTTATTATAAAAGATAGATAGATATAACACCATACATTACCAATATAATTCGATAGCAGGTTAAACTGGAATAATACAACTACAAAAGCTCTGTTGTAAACATATTCGTTCTTCTCGAACCAAGCTGTAATTACGTACGTACTAATTGTTCACTGTTTAGCTACATACATCGGGTAAATGAGGCACCTAGGAATAATGGATAAATTAGAAATATATAAATTCCACCCATAAATTGCTGATTCGATAACGGAATTGTAACTGAATTGTGAATACGTATCTCTAGAATTACCATCGACTCCATAAACCGTATCGGCTATGGCTTATTGAGTCAATGGATTAATCTGATTAACGGTGTAAAGGCGACCATACGAGTTACTCTATTCCTTCCTACGTTATTTTGGAGTATCTGCCCACGAACACTCTATCCAACGTACCCTATCATAGTATGATTTGACCTTGGGGCTAGATTGTAACTGACGTCGGTGAATGCAATCATTAAGTTGGAAATCTAAGTCCTTTGCATGATAAGACGACTGGTTAAGGTGATATTTAAGAAAAAAGACGGTTGTGTAGGAGTAACTTACGTTTTTCTTACACCATGTGGTCTACGGCTACAAACATTCCAACACTCGAGTCTGGTTCTGTATCGAATGGGAATGTCGAGGAGGGGCATCGATTGTTGGGTCACGTGTTTATCACGAGGACGTAGCGAGGAATAAAGAAAATGGCTACAGTAGAAGACCTAAAAGGCGGTAGGTTTCATATTTGTGATATCTTTATGTAAGTAAACAGTTTCCAGTTCTAGCATAGGTTAGGAATATAACATAGATATTTATAATTTAATTGTGCATGATATTATGCTACTTTGCCACGCGGGTGTTTTCGCTCTATACTGTCTTTCATACCAGAAATGTACGGGTAGTCGTATTCTCTTTTGTTTTGTAGTACTCAAGGAAAATTTGGAGGCTAGTGGTACTCTGAGGCAAGTAAAAGCAAGACTGCAGGAGGAATTGTTCAAAGATTTGAACGATAAGGTACTGTGCTAGATACATACGGTGAATGCTATACGCCGACTCGCTCTGACAATCAGCCACTTTTCTTCTTTGTGGAAAATTTGTGTAACAAGTTCCTACAAGCTAAAATGTCCAATTTATGCTCGATTCAAATCTCCCTATTATTTTCTGACATATTCTGTGTCACAACGAGTGTTTACCAAGATAGAGATGATTCATCTAACATGTATTTCGTTATAAGAGCATCTACATATGTATGTAGGTATTTGTGATTGGAATGAATTAGCAATTGTGCAAGTTTTTAGATTTTGAAATGCCACTGTAGGTATCACAATGGTTTGAATTGGCTACTGCCTGGTATTCCTAAATACTCAGAGGAAATACGTAACACACTACGTATGTTCTACGTATCAAACCTTTCAAGTAACCATAACATTAGTGAAATTTCCAAAATAGTCTGGCTTTGTAGTACTGTGTGGGTTTAAACAAAGCTAGTGTTGTGATATCCTCACCAAGGTAGTACATTTTATCCTTTAGAGTGAAAGTAAGCCATCGCTGAACAACGAGAATGTTCTTTTGAATGAATTAATTCTGGAATATCTCACATACAATGGATACTCCGCAGCTGCATCTGTATTAATTACAGGTGATTGTGTATGTACTTAAGGTATAATTCTTTGTCAGATTAGCTTCTGATTGTATAGTAGATTTTACATACACTGCATTACTTGCATAATTTCTCCATATATGGCTGGCCACTAACTTACGAAACTGCTCTGAGCTACGTACCTATGTATGCGCCTATCCAGGGTTTCATATATGTACAGGGGGACCTCTATATAAAGGGCACATTGGGACCAGCTGATTTGTCCACTGTAGAGAGGTTGTCCACTCTTCAGAGGAAGAAAATGTATTAGCACTATACGGAAGTCTACTTTTGGTACCTTAGAAAGTATTGTCTTTTTTAGGGAGGTAATTTCTATGGTGTCCTTTTTGGGAGTGTCCTTTGGTAGAGGTTCCACTCAGGACATCTCAAGACAATCAGGACATCATTGGTTTTCTTCCTGAATGTTTCACCTTCCTGAACTGAATGGAATTCTTTGTCCACATACGTTAGTGTAGTTAGCTTATATACATATCAATACAACACAGAAATTATGTACTAGGTCTTGATTTCAACTTAATTCTCTTCATGTGTACATGAACCTATGTCATGTTTAAATTTCCCTTTCTTTGTAGAATCGGGTCATCCAAAAGATTTGTTAGGAAGAAAATTTCTACAAAAGGAATTGAAGATCATACCCCCTCGTAATTCTGATATGTACGTGGATATAATAGATATGCAGTACAGTCAGAACTCTTTACAAAGGCTGCTATTTGTGCTGACAGTCCCTTTATAACAACAAGTCTTAATTGTGGGCAGATGTGTATTCAGTAAGTAATAGTAGTATCTACTATGTAGTATTATACATTTACAGTAGTACTGGGTACAGCAGTAACTGCACCTTGTTATAGTGGTGGGGGTGTCCAGAAGCAAGATTAACATTGGAAAGAGGGTTGTTTTGCTAGGTGACATCTTATGGATAAATTCAATGTAAGTCTCTAGCCATAGAAATATCATTATACCATTTCGGCAGCTGACTGCTACCTTCATTAGTGACATGTACTGTATGTGGCACACCACTAACGAAGGCTGCAGCCAGCTGGTAAAACATTTGGTATAATAAAATGTCAATGGCTAGAGATTTCCATTGAACTTATCCATAATATTATCATTCTAAATAGGTCCACCTGTACTGCTGTTACAGGCACTCTGTATACTGTGCATATTTCAGATGGATTGTACCTTATCTTATTCTGTAGCCCTATGTTGTATTTGATGCTGAAGAACAACTTGCACTCCTGAAGGGTCTGTAAGGTCAGAGGTAGTGTTGTATCTACAGGCATACAACTCAGATTTATTATTGTTGTTGTGTCACAGTTTATTGTTCAACAGTTTGTGTTGTGACATTAGTTTTATGTACATACTACACAAAAGGACACTGGAGTGAATGATAGTAATGGTACACTGTCCATGAATCGAAAATTGTTAGGAACACTGTTCCTTTTATTGTCACATCATTTCAAATTTGCTTGGTGTCAAAGTTAAAAATTATTACAGAAACGGTGTTGTTGACGTACAAAGTGAATTCTATTGCATGCATTTATCGGACTATACACCCTAGTGTTGTCACATATGATAAGTAATATGACTGTACACTCGATTTTAAATCGAGGTTGTATTTATCCTTGAGTTTGTTATCTCAGTACATGTATAGAGATCCCACTCTAGTATAATTATTGCAATGCTGTTCAATTTAATTGTTGCACCTCCAAACTATTCTACTGACCTTTTACATGGGCAAGCTGCATTGGCGTCTGTGTTTGTGGCCAATAGTGGATAATTAACTGGTACTACATGCACTACATGCACTACATGCACCATGTACGTACTGTAAACAGCTTGATGGATTTCTGTTCTGAGTGTTGTTGACAAAGGTCTGCACATGGTAGATTCCTTATGGTCACTCATATGTATGCTTCCAATCATTCAGCAGCATGGTATAATATAATTTCAGCTCTTAAAATACCAGTAGTTTAAAATCTCAGATTAACTGCTTAATCTGAAAAAGTACATATGTAATAAAATCATATTAATGTGTACTAAAACATATGTAAACTGATTGAATAGTTATGATGTTTGTTTAATTAATTAGTGACAATCTTTGACCAGTCAGTGAATTGAAACGACAGGGTATCAAGTTTGTGCTCTTGTGTGCATGTAAATCCAGGGATTGTTGACTGGGGGTGGAATTGGTCTTGGTGTAAATGCACACGATGTGTTAATGATAATTGGCTGATGGTGGTGTACTCTATGGAAGGAGTTCCAGCACCGTTCACAGTAGTACTTCAGACATGCAAGATTGGGGCAGTAGAAGGCAGCGTGGGAACCACTGTGGGACCTCTCGCATTCATCACACTCTTGATCACACAGCACAAAAGGTTTCACTTCCACCTACATAAAAGTATATGCAACACTAAATACTCTACAACATACGACAACATGTACTTTCAGAAAGTGATTGAACATGTTTGTATGAACTATACACTCATGGCAGGGGAGGAATGGGAACTTGCCGTAGGACTCGTTGCACAATGATCGTATAGCATTGAATCTTATGGTAATAATACTGTTATATCATCGTCGTCCATAATCGTCTCCAACACATTGTATAGTAATATTACATTATTGTCTGGTCTTGGTAATACAAGAACACACAGTCTACACACAGGCTTTTATAGTTATGATGTTTGTTTAATTAATTAGTGACTTTACCTGTTTATTGACTTCTGCTGTCTTCAGATGAACGAACCGAGTTTTCAAAGCTTCTATGTACCCAGTTTTATTCATGAAACTAACTCTTGCTGAACCTGTACATTACATACACCATTTAGATATACAGCAAGTTGTGTGGGTATTTATAAAGTACATGTGGTGAGCGTTCAATAATCTGTCACTATTCACAAAGGAAGAATATTGCAGTTTGATGATAATTATTATGCAGATATGAATTTCTGTGCTGGAATACTGGCAGATATGAAAGGGTTTGGTGGATAAGGAAATGGCTGATGTCATTGAGTGTATATTGCTGATAATACATACAGCTGTACGTACAATATTTGCCTGTAACTGACTGTACATACATACGTAGGTACCTTTTGGATACTTCATCCATGGGTCGACATCTATACCAGCGTAGCTTACATGTCCAAATGCATTGTTCATTATTTCTCCCAGTTCTTGTGCTTTCACTAATCTGGGTACACCTCCAACAAATAGTGTTGTTCTTGGATTTAGAGGCTGGTCCTTGTTATCATTCAGGAAAGCATCGTTGTGTTGCAAGCACCACGTTCTTACCTGGACCTGACATGGTCGTTGATTGAAAAGTGTAATGTGAAAATGTCATTATGTTAATTACATTGTAGGCACAGTGTTGTGTGTTGTGCTGGGTATGGTGTTTGTACACAGCCACACCCACATACACCCCCATGCACATACATATTTGCATGCATGTATGCATACACACATGTATACAAAACACATACTGTACACACACATGAACGCATGCATATGTATACATGTACACACACATGTAAAACACATTATGTTTATACACACATGTGAAACACATGCATACATGTGAACAAGCCCATGTACACACACGTGGTCTCACACGCACATGCCCCTGCATACACACACACACACACACACACACACACACCTTCTTGTTTTTTGTAGATATACTTGATAAGAAGAAATAAAACTTTGAGTCTTCTACTGTACAGGCTGACATTAGACGGTGGACAGACTCCTCACGTGTATACAGTAGGAAAGCAAAGCCTATGCACATGGAAACACAACTGTTTAATTTATACTGATTCATTAGCACCATGATTGTAAAATGCTATTTTTCATCCCTTTTACCCCACTGTATATAATATACGTAAGTATGTATGATACTGGAATATTAACAAATTAAAATACTCGTTATTGAGCATAATAAAATTATACGTATGTCAGAGATTTCCAAGGAGCTTCTATAATGACTGAATTACAACTCTCCACCTACCTTTAGGAGGGAATAGATCAGTTGAAGATCTGTGTGGCCAGTCCACCTTGTGGGTCCCAAAACTTGAAAATTGTGTTGAGATTTCATCTGCACAATAATTTGAGTGTGCATCATGTGTGCTACATACATGTGCCCAAACTGTGTGTATCTGAGGATGCACCTACCTGCACTGATATCTGGAGGAAGTCCGCCAATGAATACTTTTCTGGAATATGTATTCAAGACAAACTTCACACTAGGTAGAACCCGACCTAATACAAGTTGACAACACAAGTACATAAGTCTACATGATTTAGGGTGGAGTGGGGTTACTTGCCAAGTTAATTTGTTAATGAATATAACATAGTATTGACTTATGAATATATGTCTTCAATATGTGTGTCTACGGACAACCTTTATCATTAATATTGTAAACATGATCTATTGATAACTTGGTGCACGTGGGCTAAAGACTATAAATACCATGCAAGTTACCATCACCTGGCACTCCTATAGTTACCCCCGCTCTACCGTATTATACTGTATATATGGAGGAAATTTATACGCAATGATTTCAAATGACTCGAATATTACAATATCAGCGGATACATTAACCATCCTGCTCCATACATGTATGACGTGAATATTTACAGACGGTCACCTACTTCGAAACGGCATTGGACGGCAATTCACGTTAACATTGGTGGCGAGGGCTGCTAGTTGATTCTCTTTGTTACTTTCTGAGTAATCCCTGTCCGCATCAGTTGCTAGTGAAGATAGATAGTCCAGGTCTAAAGAAGAAAATGAGGCACACGCATTATTCAGTATGTGAAGCTGAATTAAAGTGAATTAAAAAGATGGTAACGTTTCAAAAGGCTAACTTTTTCTCGCTACGTGAAACTTTGCCAGAGACTCGTCAACGCTGGCCTGGAAAGAAGATAAAGGAGTAGTTCTTTCAGATAAATCCATGATTGTTACTCTGTTTCATAACCCTAGTTTTGAACAGTCTCGTTGGTAACATGGTAAGAGGAAAACTGTACTTGTTCGAAAACTTGTGGACCGACCAATGACGTTACAAGGGAAAAACTAACGGTCTATAGCCTTAGCGTCGCGCTGAAATACAATAAAATGAAGGTATCCTACTAACCAAAGACCGTAAAACACGTATCAAATTCTGAGTACATGTACATGAGTATAGACCAGATGGAAACCATTATTATGTACATGCACGGTATCTGCGCACACCATTATGACATCACGGATTGAGTAAGATTCACGCTACGTAGTCAGGATCACAATAGACCGATTGCGCATTGACATCATCCTTTCCGGTCATGAAGACCGGAAATGGTCGCGAAGGGTGTTCATCGTATAGATTCTCATAGTAAGACGTGTTAATAGGTTATATTTTGTCTTTGTGAAAGGAGATTTCGGAACTATACGTATTTATTCCTCGACTGATTGTAAATATGCCACACCGCTGTGCTGTTCCCGGTTGTACATCCAACAGCAAGACTTCTCTACAGGTGTTTTTCTTTCCACAAGTTTCCATCTGATGCAGCTCTTCGTCGTAATCAGGCTAAAAATATACGTAGAGTTGAAAGTAAGGGAGTTTGGACTATTAACAGTTCCACACGTGTGTGTACTAAGGATTTTACTGCCGAATCGTACCACGTAAATTCGGTATCAGGTAGAAAAAGAATGCACAAGGCCACGTGGACAAACAGAATCTTAAAATTCAAGTAGTTCAAGTAGTTTTCAATTGTTTTCCCCAACGATTGCAACCCACTTCCAGCAAGAGGAAAGCACCTGCCAATGCCCCAGATGGAAACTTGTGAAAGGACATGTGGAGAAATCTTGCTGTTGGATGTACAGCCGGGAACATGCAGCACAGTGGTGTGGCATATTTACAATCAGTCGAGAAATGTATAGAATACGTATGTACAGTTTGGAGAATCTCCTTTCACGCAGGCAAAATATACCTAAGGTCAGAAGAAATAACAATCATATCTAAGCACGTGTGGACTATTCTTTGACGCTACACGAGACAGCAAAATATATCCATCGTTTACACATATACTTATGAAGACGTGTATCTATAACCACAGCTATACGGCGATCACGACGGAATATAACACCGGTATATCACATACCGCTGAACTAATTCAGCTTTTTTTCCAGATCTACAAGCACTTCGATAGGCTAGCCATCATTTCAGCTGTTCAACGTTCAAATCGTCGGGAGATTTTCCACCAGGCTAGAGCCAGGAATGTCCTTTTTCGACAATCGGTACGTGTTCCCCATAGTAAAATCCTACCCATAACACCCTTCGCGACCATTTCCGGTTTTGATGACGTCAATGCGCAAAGGGTCTATTATGTGCTGCAATGTTTCGCCCTCTGAAAATCTAACATGTCAAACAATCTCTACAGTGGACAATAACCACCTCATGCTCAAGGCTGTATACTAATTAGTTATAATGCATCAAAGATAGGGAACTACGTATAGAACTGACAGTATGTGGTATTATGTGGGTTGCCCTAATAGAAGCACATACCAGTAAAGCCGACAAGCATATTATCGAAAGTACCTCCAGCTGCTCTCTGACACTAGAAGGAGATGTTGGGGGTAAAATACACCATAATTAAGACAGGGGCTTTGGATGTCCCATCCCAATTGCCCCAACAGAATTGGTTAGAAATTGACACAGGTTTATCGATTCATGATCAAAATGCAGAAAGATATCCCAATGAGGGTAACAATACCAGTTACCGTTATCAGCACAGCCTTTCTTGTTGGACAAATGCATGAGACTCATCTGGCTTCCACCCTAGCTGCAGGTCCACGGTGTCTGACCGGGAACACACACATCCGTGGCCAGCTTATATATATGTACATATCAGTGCTAATAAAAATTTCTCTTTTTCCTATATCATAATATTATATGCATCAGCATTCATAATTATATAAAATCATATTATATACACACAATGTCATGGTATCATTAAAATATGATCTATTCGATCCTCATTGTACATTCCAATGGAGACAAACATTATAATTGATTGATTAATTATGGTATTAGATACAATTAAAAATTATTTTACACTTGGAACTTATATATAACAGTTGGATTACTACAACAATTATAATAACAGGATACAAAGTCACAAAAGTGGAGCAGGGAAATCAGTAATGGTTAAACGGAATTTCAAGGAATCATTTTCCATACATTTTTTGTAGACAAGGTCAAATCTACCAGGCAGCCAGTAGTCTTCACTATCGTCATATAAGCTAAACAGGAGAATTCTCTTAGTGTAGTTGGATTCCACACGTCCACCTTCGCTTGGTGTCAAGTAGCGTAACGATGTATGGTACACTGTTCCATCAACTTTCAAAAGCTCACAACGAAGCGTAGCTGTAAACGGCCACCTCAGTGCTGGGTCAAATTCTCCCGCATACAAGTGTGCACTCACATAATTGAAATAGTTTGACCCGAAACTGATTCCAATGGACAACTTATAACCTTGGTCGAAGGTAAGGAAGGGTTTGCTTGTCCATAGAGCATTGTTTCTGTCCTTTGCGGTCACAGAAGGGACAAGGAAGTCAAATACTGCTGTTTGCTCAGATGACGGAAGGCACACTTGAGATTGCGCATCACTAACAGAGGAAGATGTTGAAGTACGCTCAACACTTTGGTTGTTTGAATCAGACACACTATTCACCAACGTCAACTCCCCACTTGTTTTCTTGCCTCTTATAGACTTTAACTTAGTTCGAACTGCTTCCAAAGTGATCTTCTGTTTCTTCTCAAGAGTGTCTCCAAACTCGGATTCACACTGATAAATCCCCTGAAACTTGCAACGATGATGTATGACACTTGTGAGTGGCATGTTCTCATAGCAGCTACAGCCCTTGCCTGCATTAGGACAGAAGATTTGAATTGCTTGTATCTTTTGCTCCAGCAAGGCATCAGAAACAAGTTCCGCTTTAACATTGCAGCTTTGGCACGTTGACCCATCTCTGTAACACTCTCTGCAACAGATTTTGCCGCAGCACTTCATTTTCTGGACACTGGAAGGGAGGTCTTTGCACAGAGCGCAAAGGTACTGCTGATGTGTCGAGGACGAAGAAATGTACGGTCTACCCATATAGCGTAAAATGACCAAACCTGAGATAAAAAAGAAGAAAAAGCCATGTACGCATGTATCATTAGCATAAAGTAACACCTCACAAATGGAGGGCGGTGGAAAGGTATCAAAGCGTTGTCATTTACTATAATATATACGTGTAAGGTACAGATATGTCTTACCACTTTGAAATTGTGAAGTGATGGATACAACTTTGGTATCAATGTTCATCCATCCCCACAGTAGACAGTTGGTAGGTACATCTGTGCATCTTGTGCTGAAATTCACATTGTTGATGAGTATATTGAACTCTCCTTTGCTAGTAACCTTACAGCCAATAGTATCTCCCACAGTCAGCTGCATAAGTTTCAAAGCATTCTGAAAATAATGCTCTTCGCCATTGAAACAAACATTGTTCCAGTCTATGTACCAGAACTTCTGACTCAGGTACAATTCCTTCCAACTCTTCATACGGATAACATCATTTGGAGGAATTGCTGTGAACCCAAAGCTCTATAGATGAAAAGAACAAGACAGACAGGATTATTATATAGTGTATTGAATGGTACCTATTATTATATTATTATAATAATTATTCATACATACATACATAAAATATTGGATGATGCCATGCAATCGAATATTTCCTCAATCAAATTTTCCATTGTGTGATGTCCACACAGTCATGAAACACCAATAAACAATTACAGTAGTACCCCTTTTGAGAGACCACCCTTTGGGATGGTGAAAGGTGGTCTTTCAAAAGGGGTGGTCTCTCAAAGCAGTTGTTTGGGTTTATAGCATATACACTATGTAACACTTCAATATGTTATAAACATTGTTACATACAGTACCAATCATCAATGTACTATGCACAATTGCAATCAAATTGAATCAAAACAAAGTGCATACAGATACAGTTATTATAGTACACTGTATAATAATAAATACCATTGGCTAATATTATATAATATTACTTAAACAAGCATAAAGTTGAGAATACTACCGATTACTTCATAGTTCATGATTTTTTACTAAAGAACTCAGTTAGCTTGGTCTGTTTAGCCTGCTGCACCTGGTTCCTCATGGTGTCTTCCACAAGGGTCTGACTTTTGTTAAGCAACTCCAGCAAATCCGGTTTGCTGTGTGCAATGGCAAATTCCCGTAGCTGGCATAGGTAAGAAGCAGCAGTTCGAACTGACACAATGGGAGCTGGTGTATCATCAGTAACATCATCGTCATCATAATCTTCATCTGATTCCTGACTGTCCCCTTGTTTTGCTCTTAACAAAAGGTTTTCCTCCCAGTCATCCTCAATGGTGTTGGTAGTAGCCAGGTCTGCATCACAGTTAGCATACTCTTGCCATGTCATCCCTGCATTGTGTAACACCTCCTCCAGCTCGGCTTCAGGAACAATCTCATCATCTTCCTCAGTTTCCATAACATCCCCAAATCCACATTTTGAAAAACACTTCTGGATTGTTATGGGGTCAACTTCATCCCATGAACTTTTCATCCACATTATGGCATCAAGAAGGGTCACCTTCTTTGCTAACTCCGACGCACTGTTAGCTTCCTCCATGTGAAACAGAACATGACGCAAGAGACGCTTACGGTAGTGTAATTTGACTGTTTGGATAATTCCTGCATCACAAGGCTGAAGTTTCGATGTAGTGTTTGGGGGCAGGAAAACGAGCTTTACATTGCTGCACACGACATCTGGATGAGCAGCACAGTTATCAACAAAAAGGAGGATGGAGCGACCTTCTCTCTTCATCTTGCTATTTAACTTGTCCAGCCACTGTTGGAATAGGTGACTGGTCATCCATGCTTTTTTGTTGGCTGAGTATGTTACTGGTAGGCAATGTGATGCTCCTCTGAAACAACGGGGGTTTTCACTTCTCCCGATAACGTAAGGTTTCAGTTTCTCCCCAGTTGCAGAACAGGCAATCAGTACAGTTATTCTATCTTTGGCCTTCTTGCCCCCTCTAGCTTCATCACCTTGGACGGCCATAGTTCGTGTTGGTAAAGCTCTATAAAACAGACCTGTTTCGTCCGCGTTAAAAATATCTTTCTTTTCATACCCCTCGCATATCGATTGCAATCGCTTTCCCCAATCCTCGATGACAGCAGGATCAACATCAGCAGCTTCTCCTGTCAGGCTTCTTAAATGAACGTTGTGACGCTTCAACCAACGGTCAAGCCAGCCGTTCGAACCTGTAAAACTGGTGTGACCGAGCTCTGCGGCGTACATAGTGGCGCGTTCCTGTATCATTCGACCGCTAACAGGAATACTTTTCGATCTTGCCACTGTGAACCATTCCCACATTAAACTGTCCAAATCTTCGTAACCTACATTTCTGCTCTTGCTGTACTTCTCATCTGAGCGCCCACCGCTCTCCCATCGTTTCTTGATGTCATCTCTTTCCTTTATGATCCCCTGTATCTGCGTTTTCCCAACACCCAACTCCTTGGCTATTGCACGGCAAGATTTACCCTTGCTATTTGAGTACAAGACTCCCATTCTCTCTTCTAGGGTTAAAACCTTTCTTTTAAAGCTCTTCGTAGCCATTTAATAGTCTTTCCCGCTCTCACTGATGAAACGTGGCAATTTGTGACGTCACTGTGGTCGGTTTATAGTAACAAATTTGCGGTCGCTGGTCGCGTATGAGGGGTGGTCGCTGGTGAGGGGTACTTCTTTATGTGGCATGCATTGGTGACCAGCAAAGTCGGTCATATAAGCGGGGTGGTCGTTTACCAGAGGGGTCTCTCAAAAGGGGTACTACTGTATTACACAATCAACTTTGCACTTTCATTATGTTGAGAGGGTATTAGCTAATGTATACAGGTTGAATTCATCACACTATAGATATACATGTACATAGCTCATGGATGTGTTGACTAAACATAATTACATTATTAAAACTGCGTATATTATTTCACAAACATATCCACCACTTCTTTCTTCACTAGTGGCAATGACATTCTATGTATAAGAGTGTAATTAGCACAGTATGTGCAAAAGAATACACAACTTGTCCACAAACCACAATTTCAGCTGACAGTTTGTAAGCTAAACCATTAATACTTGGGGAAAGTTCATTACTGAAAGTCACAACAAACTGAAACTAAAACACAAATGAAGTTGACAAAAAGTGTCTATAATGAAACTTTGTTGCAATACAACACCAATGAAGTTGCTATAAGCTACTAGCCAGTTACATGTGATATATGTATGCGTACTAGTGTATTTTGTGTGTAACAGTCTGTGTTCATGTGTGTGTGTGCGTGTGTGTGTGTTTGTGTGTTGTGTGCGTGAGTGTGTGTGAGTGTACGTGCGTGTGTGCGTGTATGCATGACTGTGTGTGTGTGTGTGTGTGTGGTTGTGTGCGCGCATGATTCTCTCTGTGTGCCCGCGCTTGTGTGTGTGTACATGTGCATGTGTGCATGTGTGTGTACGTGTGCGTGCGAACACACGTGTGATTCTCTCTCTGTGTGTGTGTGTGTGTGTGTGTGTGTGTCTGTGTGTGTGTGTGTGTGATCCTCTCTGTGTGTGTTACCACACTGGAACTAAGAGAGAGGATACAGAGGTGGTTTGGCAACCTACAGGCTAATCCCTATCAGAGGTTTGTGTGTGTGTGTGTATGTGTGTGTGTGTGTGTGTGTGTGTGTGTGTGTGTGTGTGTGTGTGTGTGTGTGTGTGTGTGTGTGTGCTGTCTAAAGCTTGTTACTTTGACAGGCACACATGCCTAGAGTATTTGAACTAACTATAGGGGGTCCAAAGTGTCGCATCTCCGATATCCTGACAGTGAAAGCGGATTCAAGAGAAATCGGCTGCTCAGAGAAAACAAATCCATCCACGTCGTTCGTCAGTATCGTTTCGCTAAGACTGGCCACCCTGTTCCCTTCAAAGAGTACAACACCATTTCCTCGAACTGGATTGAACTTATCGAATCCTTCTTTCTTCGTAATTTTCAAGGACATTTCGGCTTAAAGACTCGACATTGCTTCTGAAGAAAGAACAAAATGATGGTAGATATAGCCAAATGTATTAACCGCAGGCTCAAACGAAATGAAAATAACATACAGGAACTTGTACACTGTAATTGGTAGCGGTAAGAAAGTAGGAGTAGGAAAAGACATGCGTGAAAACTGAATGGGCGAGTTCACCGTAACGAATCCGAGTTTCTATTCAAAGCGGATGACGGATATAATGTACGTACAATAGATGTAGAGTGAAGGAAGTGGAACAGCCAGCGGGAGTAGTAAGTGACGCGCCAAAGTCTCACGTGCTTAAAATGGCGTCCCTCTCTGATGCATTGAATTTACAAGTGAGTTGTGTGTTTCTTAATGTTTATTCTCTTCTTGAATATACGTATGATAACACGAGGAAAATTTGAGGCGAGTGCCTGTAAGCCGTGACAATCTTTGGCTACGGAATGTCTAGAGTCTACCACTGGCTAGTTCCCTGTGTATGAAGACGTTGCTGTCATTATTTTGAATTAGTAACTCAGTTAAACTGACTTAACTAAGAAATGGTTATGACAGGATGTTCCAAATATGCCCGTTTTACCCGCTTTTGTTGTAGACATTTGAAAAGTCCAAGGCTTCAAATGACCTGAGTGGCAATGTATTGGATAACACGCAGGTAGGACACTACGTCAGCATAATGTACTCGTTTGATACTAAGTAGCTTTAGTACCTTTATATTATTTTGAATCGATACAGGACCAGATATGTGATAGTGAAAATGAAATTTTAAAAGCCAAAGTAACTTCACTCCAAAATGAATTACAACAAGTGCATCTACAAGCCAGTCGTGACAGGGAGCAACACTCAGCAGGTGTAGTTACTGTGCAATTTGTTTGTTGACCCTTTATTACTATTCACTATGAGCATCTAGTAATGTGCGTATCTCGGTGTTATGGGTAATGGTAACGTGTGTATTGTCATTAATGTGTAATTTGATAATCTAATGTAGAGTAACTGATCTACTTTCGAACACTTGTATCCATGTTCTAGCTCTTGTCCAGTAATGACAATGATTAAATTGTTCAGCAGTTGATTGATTTCGAACACCTATTTTTTACAAAAAGTGACAAAATGATAATTTCAAGCCATTTTCATAGTCGACATGTAGAGGAAGAAGCGCTACAAAATTTTATTTGTTCCAAGTCTGTAACCTCAGTTTTCACGAAGATACGCGTGTGCTGTAATAGATTTGTCCAGAAATTGATCAGTTACTCCAGTACAGTGACGGGACACGTATAGAGTGACAGAGTAATTTGGGATGCCCGGATAATTTGTGACAGGTACCTTCAAATTTTGATAATGTTTCACTATGATGTAGCATGTATCTCTGTCGTTGATGGCCAGTTTAACTATCAAAATTCCTCTGACCCAAAATCTCCTACTCCACTCTACCAGGACACAATACTGTACAAAGTATTATTTGATTTCCTCGTTGACAACAATGACAATAACAATGTATGTAGATGGCCAAGCTCTAGTACTGTGTGCAGAAGTAGAGGAGAGGCAACCTTTCTCCGTGAATGCTAAACGGATAAAATATTGTACATATTTCGGGAAACTGTGGAAGGTTGAGTGGATGTTAAGAGTTAGTTTGTTATAATTCAGTAGATCACAGTTTTGTAGTCATGTACGTATATATGTTCTTTTATTAATGTCCTCCAACCCAAACCCCAACCCTATGCTGTCATATCTCAAGGCGTTAAATTATTAGTAAACCTCCATGCACAACTATCTCCACGACAAAACATGTTAGAAAAATTTAGCCTAAAGTTAACTGTGCCTAGTGAATTGTGTCTCATTTTCAGTATACCATACCATATACTATATATAGAGCATGTTTCATAACCCACTGTCTTTATCAATCATATTTGTACTTTTGGAGAGAAGAGGTGTACGCATTTGAATGACTAGCTGTGCTTTGTGATTGTTGGATGCAGGTGTGAGTGGAGATAAAATTGCCAAAAAGATTGTTGACTTGTCAAAACGTAATAGGGAGCTAGGGGCAGAAGTGATAAGGCACAAGCAGACAATACGGGATCTTCAGAGCAAGATCAGGGAATGTGAGGTGGGGACAGCGATGTGTGATGTGTCTTTACTGCATGTTGTTTTCAGTGCTTACTACATGTCATTATCACTGTTTGCTACATGTCATTATCACTGTTTGCTACATGTCATTATCAGTGCTTACTACATGTCATTATCACTGTTTGCTACATGTCATTATCAGTATTTACTGCATGTCATTATAATTGTTTACTACTTGTCATTATCAATGCTTATTACATGTCATTATCACTGTTTTCTACATGTTATAATCAGCATTGACACACGCACAGTTTCATCTTTTAATATCTAATCCCCAAGAAGTGAGCAGATATAGTCCTCATTGAATTACATCAGAACTACGTATGTACGTACATACATATTAGAAAAATAGCAGTCATTGTGCTGATTTTTGATAGTTGGTCACTCTAGTAATTTGATATAATGCCATGAGTTACCATCATACTCTTATGTTGTACATGCTGTGGTGTATATTTAAGCCAATTTTCATGACTCTGTCTGTGTACATTTTGCTGGTTACTCCCTTGCAAAGGTACTTTTTGTGCAAATTGCAGGAAAAGAGCAAAGCTTTGTCATCATCATCAGTGGAGATAGCCTCCCTATCAGAAGATGTGCACCACAACGAACACGACACAAGGGTTAGTCAGAACGAATTGGCTTCTAGCTGAATCACATTATTACCCATCACGAGACACTCTCTACTTCACTGTCACCCATTCTTTGATTAATGGCTATAATTTTTCATAGGAACACCCAGCAATCAGCCTTCATGGTACATACTAATGCTATGTATGTGTGTATAATATTTCACCACAAGATATACATACATACATTATATTGTGAGTAAAATGGGCTAACCACTACAAACAAACTTGTTATTGTCTTTTGTCGCTAGATATCCCACAACCTTGTAACAGTCTTGTAACAGCTGGTAACAGCCTTGTAACAACCTTGTAATAAACTTGTAACAACCTTGTAACTACAATGTCAACAAGAATTGGATGGGTTGTTACAAGGTCATGTCAATTTCTCTGTTGTGTTGTTTAATACAGCGAATTTAAAAACACTACAAACTTGTACAACCTTCCAGCCACCTTATACAACCTTACTATAAGTTCTTGCAAGCTTTTTCTACCTGGTAACCTTGTGTGTCACTTCCAGTTTACTACCTGTTATGTACATGCAGGGAAAAGCATGCGTTTCGTGTGATTTGTCAAACTCACAAACACATACGTACGTACTATATTAGCTGATTGCCATACTAATAACACACGAACCTACATGCTTGTACATTTGGGAATGGGATAAATACATTGTGTTAGATTGTCTTTTGAATTTCTATTCTTGTGTATATTATAAACAAGATGTTCACTATGCAGTGTACCAGCAATTGATCTGTATCTTACTATAATTTACGGGGTCTCTGTTTGTTTGTTTGTTCGTTCGCGAACTCCTCCTTCAGTTCGCATGCGATTGACGTCAAACTCCCCAATCCTTCTCAGCGGCATCCGTGAAGTATACTAAAGGGGGTTGGCGTTTCGTTTTAGGCCTTTCTTCTAGAATTCGAACGAAACCGTACTATCCCCGCACTTGAAAGGCGCCATTTTTATGACACGTTACAGACGAATACACCCGTATGGCGGGTAATTCGGACTCGTAGTTTAAACATACTCCAACATTTTCCTGAAACTATTATTGCATTTATTGATCATTATTTTTTGTGTGTATGTGTGCATGTATGTGATAGATGTGTTTTGTTGTAGCTTTCAAAGCTAATGAATGATGTATCTTCTCTGAAAGCAAAGTTGTTGAGTTCACGAAAGCAAGTTGAATCTCTGAAGCAGGAAGTAGCCATTGCACACAAAGTATGTGTAACTCATCAGCAATCTGTTCCAGGTCTTTGTATGTTGATTGTCTCCTGATCACAGTGTTTAATACTTGCAAGTGAGATTTGTAGTCAAAGTACATTCGTTCATTGTATATATTCCATAGTCTTCATTATGTATGATTCACATCCTCCTGCTGAATCAGCCATTTTTCATGTTCCAAACACAGATTTATAATCTAATTTGTATGAGTAAAGACATTTCCAGTATTTTCAAATGTCTACAGCTGTTTTGTTCACTTAAAGGTTCTTGCTAAGGAGGTGGGTGACGGTTTCACTGTTAGTGAACTCCTGGCTGGTGTACCTGGATGGAGAGGGAGGGCACAGCAGATAACTGTGCTACAAAATAAGGTATCCCTTCATTGTACCACATTATCCCCTTGTATTGTTCTATGGCATGTACAGACTACGTACAACATTAATTTTGATGATGAGGTTACAACATTAATTTTCATGATGAGGTTACGACATTAATTTTCATGATGAGGTGTGTATGAACTATTGATATTGCACATGATGTTATGTCTTCGATATGATTAGTTGAAGTACTGTTTCAATTGTGGCACATGTACATTTGATCGGCCTTTCAGGCACTGTTTTGATAAAGTTGATTTTCAAGCACAAGACTCTATTGTATACCATTGATATGTTTGGTATCGATTTACACATTTTCTCTACATGCATAACATTTAAACACTATTTGAAAATAATACATATTATGTATGTATCTACATGTATAGGTTTCAGAACTGAAAAAACAGTTGAAGGCAGTAGATGGGAAAGCAGATGAGTACTCTTCATCTGGTGATCTCGTGAAACAGAAAGTTAGGCTTAAGCAATTGGAGCAAAAAAGGAAAAACGAATTGGAAGTGCGTACGTATTGTACTTTGTGTGTGTGTGTGTGTGTGTGTGTGTGTGTGTGTGTGTGTGTGTTTGTGTGTGTGTGTGTGTGTGTGTGTGTGTGTGTGTGTGTGTGTGTGTGTGTGTGTATGTGTGTGTGTATTCGTTGGGGACGAGGTGCATGAAAGTTTAAAGGATGTATATTATACATGTACAGAACACGTACATACATGCATGTATTGTACTAATGTATCATGGCTTTGTCAAGGAGTCTGATACTGTCAGATAGATGTATTTAAGTACTCCCTCACCAGGAAGTCCTTCTCTTTATGTACACTTTGAAAGTGGTTCACTAATTATAACATACATAGTACGTATATGTATGCATGAACCATAGAACACTGTGCTGTGATGTGATGTGTGAACAAATCTTGATATCCCATTTCATTGTGCATGTACTCTAGTTTTCATCCATTGTGTTCCTCCAGGACAAGGCTGTTGAGCTGGAGGAGCTGAAGGTGAAGCACATGGAACTACTCCAGCAGATGACGGCCCTCAAAGCCAGGAACCGTACACTGTCCTCTCAAGTGAAGTCGAATGCAAAAGCAAGCCACTCAGCAAAGAGTAGACTGCAGAGCAGGGAGCTACAGCCGTGTCCTAATTGTACCTCTACTAAGGCAGTAGGGGAGAGAGAGTTGGCTAGGAAGGACAAAGAGATTCATAGTCTCAGACAGGAATTAAAGTAAGTGTGTGCATGTGTTGTTGCATGTAGTTTTATCCACAATTTTTAGGAGTACATACGTACTGTATGTAAGCATACGTCCGTATGTGTGTATGTTGTGTAGTATGCAATACATATTTACGGTGAATGAATTGTGTTTCAGTTCTTTCACTAACTTCGTTAGATATCTTCACTACTACTCCTAGTCTACTCGGGTTTTAGTGGATACAGTACAAACAAACGAACGGTGTAGTATGAAAGGAGAATTGTGGAGGCTGGCTTCTGTGATGGCTTCGTGGCTCAGTGGTTTATGACGGCTTTAGTCAGACACCCTGGGTTCGAGTCCCGCATTTGCCAGTTTTTCGCTTTTCTCCTCTCTCCCAGCAGGCTGAATTCCACTTAGCTTTCGTATCTGTCATACGCCTGCTTACTTACATATATGATCATCTATGATTAAGATTAGATGAAATGATTACACCCACTAAAAACCGAGTAGACTAGGAGTAGTAGTGATGATATCTGATGGAATTAGTAAATGAACTGTTACATCGACTCGCGCAAATCCACGCAGCTGTGCTGTGTGGTCTCGCCGGTGTGAGACTGCAGTTAGCAGTACCACCGGTGTAGTATGAAAGGAGAATTGTGGAGGCTGGCTTCTGTGGTGGCTTCGTGGCTCAGTGGTTTATGACGGCTTTAGTCAACACCCTGGGTTCGAGTCCCACAGTTGCCGGTTTTTCGCCTTTCTCCTTTCTCCCAGCAGGCTGAATTCCACTTAGCTTTCGTATGAATTGTGTTAGGTTATACAAAACAAAACCAAAGTTGCAACTTGGAGAAAGCAGAGTACACTCAGCCCCAGGATTGCCGGTCCTCCATCCTGTCAGTAGCCTAGATGGGCCAAAACTAAGGTAAAATAATACGTACTTCTGTGAATATATGTTTACCCTCACAGGAAAGGTATTTTGAGTAATTTCTGTTTCAGAAGTGGTTTATTAGGGACAGTTGGATTCACTGTACATATGTCATAGTTTGGAATGTAGGCAGGAATGTTGTTGTGATGAATTACAAATGACACAGCCAACAACCAAGATGCATACATTGTTGTTGTATAATGTGCCCCTCTGTTGTGCAGTGTGCCTCTCTGTCAAGTAGCATGCCTTTCGGTTATTTTTTCATGATTCACCACAACGACAGAAATATTTTAACATTGAAAATTTCCCAGTTCATGGTATACCTCTCTATTGTGTAGTGTCTCTCTCTGGTGTTCCGTGTGCCTCTATGTTGTGTAGTGTGCCTCTCTATTCTATAGAATACCGGAGTCATTGGATGCGGCAGAGTGGTCTACCAGAGCAAGGATAGCTGAAGTAGAGAAAGATAAACTTCTTGAAATGATTTCTCTGCTTCATCAGAGGTGAGGTGGTATGTCCATATGTGGACTGCTTTTTGTGTACATACGTAGTTTATCTTTTTCACCTCCAATCAGACATTAATGCATGGTGTACCCAATGTGGTACCTTTATGTCTATAATTGCAGCATGTACTCTATACATTGTACGTATGTACAGTATGTTCAAGGCAGGTGCTAATACATGTACTGCACAACGTTGCATTGAGTTGTGGTTTAGTTGAACATTTTGACATTGCTATAGTGGTTGTCATGAACTACCAAGCATGAACTACCATTTATGTATTTACTTGAAAAGGCAATTCATGAAATTAACTTATTTTAAGAGTAAAATAGAAAGTGTTGTTAAAGTGTTTGCTTGTGAAACCTATGAAAATACTTCCTATCATGAGTATTTTTATGAATTAAATGTTTTTCTACACGCGATGGAATTTGACACTTATGGTTACTACAATTCACAACATGTCATGCTGATTTTCCCTGCACAGTGTGGTTAGTATACAGTTTTGATGTGCCCATTTCCTTCCTGTCCATACAGGTTGGATGAGGCTGTTTCCAGACTTGCTGAAGTACCTAACAGAAAGTCAAAGGTATCTGGGCACATGTTGGCGAGTACTACATCAGGTAGTGATTCAGAATTACTGGAGAGGTAAGCTTTTGTGTTGAGGGTGTATACATTCATGTTTGATGTACCTACATGTTTGACGTGTACAGGAAAATGTGTACCAACCATCTGTGTCAACCTTGTCGAAAATACCAAATATTGTGATAATTTTGCTGCTTTTTTACGATCAAGTACTTCTCAATGAACATCTGTGCCTAGTCAGTCTGGTTGGTTAGTTATAGCCCATGAAAACTTGTAGACGTTAAGTTACCATTTTTATTTCTTGAATACTGAGTTGACATCATCAGATATTGTTTAGAGCAGCTGTTAGGTAGCCGAACTAGTAACATTGTGTAATTATATGAATACGTAATGTAACCAGAGGTACGTATATACAGAAAATCCATAGAAAAACTTAATAGCTTCTTTTGCAGAATGCCTGATTCCTATCTGTGATATACAAAAGCTTCTGATACAGTACCTATCATACTATTGGATGTGGAAAAACCTAAAAGGACTCAGATGTTTTTATTTCTTAATATGGTAACCAAAAGGGGATTTTTAGAAAAAACTATTTGGGACACATTTTTACTGCGCACATCACGTATGTACATCACATACGTATGTACATATATATATATATATATATATTATATATATATTATATAATGTAGAATTATGGACTATGAACAATATTGCTGAAGTTTAAGATCTAACTGTAAATTAAACACAATTCCTTATAATTTTGATGGATTTATGGTACATGATGTAAGAAAGTAGACGTTCTACACCCGTACCAATGTCTGTAGATGCATCTGTTATCTAAACATCCTTTTTTTATAAAAATGCCCATACTTATCACTGTATGTTTCTATAAAAGCGTCTGTACTTACAACCATACGTATCCTTTGTGAATGTAACTATGTTCACATTGTACACCCGTAGTTGGGATTGATATTTAAACCTTCACTCGATGTGCGCACGTACACGGCTCATGACACAAAGCGGGTAAGAAAGAGTTTTATATCTTACAGTATTATCGTCCAAAGTGGGACTATGTATTCACTCCAAGCGAAAGTTGAATGACAGTTATGTATTCAAATCCTCAGAAGAGACTCGAATGTATCGAATGTTAAATTTGAATTTTTTACAATAACGCCAGTATCTGTATCCATACGTTTTATAAAAATGCATTTATCTATATCTGTGCATTTTTACTAATATTGCCTGTATTCATATCCATATTTGACCCATACATAGATCCATAGTACGCCCATGGAATGTCTACCTTTTTATGCCATACGGTATGTGACACAGATAACTTTCTGCACGGACATTCCGCGTAGGTATTTCAAGGATATAAGTTCAGTACGTATCTTTAGCGAGTACTCTTGCCTTCAAAACCCCACGGTATTATACGGAAAATCTGTATGGTATAGTACAGGAAATCTTCAGATATCTGCATTCCTTTCCAGGTAAATACGTTTACTTACGGAAATCCGCAAATTTCGACGGATCTGTTTAAGTTATTTGTGTCACATACTATATACCGTAATAAGGGAATTTCACATTGTCTATGGATGTCATAGTCTGATTTCTCTTGCTCTACTGAATGTAAAAGCCTAATTTTTGCAGGATCACAGAGTCAACTGAAATTGATAGTGATTCTTAATTTCAGCATGACAGTGAATATTGAAATGTGACAATAAAAGTCAAATACGTCCATACAGTATATATGTTTGGTGGTTTCCTTGTCTTTAACCAGAAAATAACATCCCTGTTTGAACATGCTACATTGCATTGCCTACTCCTCTCCTGCTCTACTGCTCTGGTTACATGCAGCAAAGCCTGAATACTTGTGCCATACTGTAGGGATTACCATAACTTCATTGTATTTTTTAAATTTGGTATCACTTATGAGTGGATAGGATGAATCACTGTTTAGAGCGTGTAGGGTCATGTCTGTTGGGCCTTTGCTCTGAACCATGTGTAGGCCTCACTTTGCTGGCCTAATAGAGAGAATTGACAATTATATACAACATGTATTATACATGTATGCATTCTTACAGTACATGAGCAGTACGTAAAAATGTGAATGACGTGTTTGTGTTATGCATGATCTACTTCCTTCAACTCTAGATTTTGATTTAATTTGATCTCTCTTTGAATGTTCGTGGTTATTTAGGATTCAAATTCAGTTGGACGAGAATCAAGCTCTCAAAGAAACCTTGTCACACTATCAAACATCAAAGGCACAAGATATTCGATTATTAACTGAGTTATTCAAACAATCAAGACTTCAATTCTCTCAAACTATCAAAGAAATCAAGACCAAATTATCCATGTAGTGCCCCATCATATTATCGTGCTTGTAGAGGAGCAGTTTTGTTGGTTGTTGTTCTACACTATTTACATAATATTTGTTAATTTTCAAATGGAAGTTATTCATGTGGTGCTAAATGTAATATTACCACATGAAATCAAATTTGGTCGACGAAGTGCATTTTTTCAGACAGGCCTCTTGGATGGGAGAAATGAACAGTAATTGTGATTGAAACAATTTACATTTTGTGGTATTTATCATAGTTGGAAGATGAAGCCATTCAGTTACCAAAAGAGCATAAAACAAGTTTCAATTGATGAGTCAATTGTGGTGATAATAATGATAATATTATTATTAATTTTAGACATGAAATTCAAAATACACAAAATATTGTACATGTTATGTAACAGTACCCGGCAGCTGTTTTCACAGGAGTGTCCCTAAAATGGGCTTGATAGTGGTGTACAATAATATTATTATAGTATATATTTTTGGAAAATATATTGTCAATAATATATATATAAAATATAATTATGATGATCAATAATAATGATAATGATCATAATAATCGTCAATTGACCGTTACTGCTATATGATATCATACACTACTTTCTTAGATAATTCATTGCTTATTAGTACCTTAATTCCATTCAGAGTCCAATTGTAGGCAGCTATATTGTGTTTTCTAGCTTAGCCTAGTTAAATAATAAGCTGAAATATTCTTGATTTTCTGAGCTTTGTAAGCGAATTCTTATAGGTAAATACTGGGTCAGTGACCATACTGACCAAACATGTATCAAATATTATCTTGAGAGACATCAACAGCATTAGACTCTATTGCATTTGAATGCATGTACAATATATCTTTCATCAAACCTTTCTCATCCTGTAATAATAATTTAAAAATTAATTGCGAGCACTATGCATATCAATTTTCGACACTACGTAATAATTATTGATTAGAATCACACAGCATATAATAATATTATTATAATAACACTCTTGCATAATAACTATGTATGTAGTCCTATAATGTCACACACTCCAACCATGTAATATTATAATATATTGATTACACGAATTATGGGCCTAGGCCTATATATCACTCCTTATATTATTTTGAGGAGTCCATGACCGTTGGACCTGAGTGGAATCAATGAGAAATTGCATCCAAATTTCATTTATTTTTATATTTGGTTTCATATATTACACTACATTCAATTATACAATTACATTTTAGTTATTTGTATGATCCATAGAACACGCAATATTGAACATCTACCAATACAATCCATAGATATGTCAGCATGTAAATATTGGCTTACTTGTTACTATGTTATTCAGTAGTTAACAGTGTAAGAGTACATCTCCCAGGCACGATAGCCGTACACAATAGCTGCCACATGTCCATTTGTCTCTATGACATGCACTCCTCCAGCAACAGTGCCTTTGAAGATATGAAAGGTCCCATTGACACCTTCTGGTAGGAAAGGTTGTCCTATGATGATCTGCTGGAAGTTCTTATTATTTGGAAGACTGACTCCATCAATGGTTGGTGTAGTGATGTTCACTCCGGGTGGATAGTAGACGTAGATGTTAACGAAGTGCATATAAGGATCAGACAAGGTTGTATTAATAATTGGAGAAATAAACCTTGCCTTCCCGGATGTGAAGTATGTATCCAAATGAGGTATTATTGTCATAGAGGGATCCCCCAAGTCAGAAAAAGACAGTCCACCTCCAATGCTGAACTGCACAGCTAAAATTGGGTGAGAACTGTTGATTACGCAGGTTTCATTTTGAGGTAGTTGAAAACTGAGATTTTTATTTCCACTCAATACTGGTGCAATATCATTCAGACATGTGACAGTTATTCCAGTGTCATCCTGTGAAGCTACCATTTTGATACTATCACCTTTTACCCTCCTTTCAAAGGTAGTCACAATGAATTGTTTTCCCCATCTAGACACAGGTGGGATCTGCTCCACTACATGGTCACATGCACGAACTCCAATTGGAATATTAGCACACATGTGTCCAGAGAAAACAGACACCGGTTTACTTGTGTGTATTTCATTTCCAGTCAGGTCAACCTTAGCCTCAATACTAAGATAGTCAAAGCTATTGAGTGTATAACTTGCATTGAACCGAGCTGACCAGGTGCCTGAAATAGTATATGTCACATTGGGACTCATGATAAACTCAACCTCTGTATTATTATAGAAAGCTGCGATTATTACATGATTATTCTTTGTACGACTTTTTGAGTCAGTTTCTGGAGTTATTATTATAAATGTCTCGGCTTCCAGTACACCTGGGAGATTGAAAGTGATGAAAGCATCAAATGACCAAGCTTCTCTGTTTATTCCGATTGCCATTAGATTTACACCTTTTTCCACACATAATGCGGTGGGTTCAACGGTCAATGGTTTCATCAAGTTCAACAATGATCCAGCTGTGATCGGATAGGTTTTTACTCTGTCTTTAGTCACAGCAGATAAAATTGTATCTTCAGAGGACAGCAATAATATTGAGCGTGGTTGTTCCAAATAATTTGGCAGGAATGATATCACATAGATATTTGATGCAGAGCCAACACAAACTGCAAATAGATATATAAAAAGTATCAACCATATCCATTTAATTCAGAATCATACCCTATTATATAAATATAGAAGTGTGCTATATATTATCCTTGCATTCATGGCTTGTCTGTAGCTTTTGAATAGTACATGCACAAAAGACAACCCGGGTTGTAACAATCACAATATTATGTTTTTTTACTTGTGCAAGCAGAATCAATTGTGCATTGTTACAAATTGTAACATGTTCTGTAATTCAATATAATAATATTAATATTAGAATTTTAATTGTGAATCTGGAGGACTGCATGATTCTAAGATAACATGTCACTGGAATCAAGCAATTCATCAAGATTCACCTAATAGTATGAAAATATCAGATTTTACTGTTTACATAAGGTTAACTTGACAGGTTTTCACCTACATACATATATATATATATTACAGTGAGACTGTTTTGAATAAATTTCATGATCAACTACGTACTCTACACCATGTTTTCAATTATAGATGATGTCATCACAGAGGCTACACAATCTGATGGATCAAAATGGGTTTGTTTCACCCAAGTCAACTGAACAATTCAACTATATATGACATAATATCAGCATGCATAAGCATGAGTTATTATATTAAAATGTCTATAAAGCTCTGTGATGTAGCTATGAAATGGTGTCAAAAATGCAAATACATATAAAGTGTAAAATTGAACCTTTTCTTACATCCAATCACATTTAACTGCATTACATCAATCATTCAAGATTGAAATTTTGCTAAGTTATTAAAATTAATTTTGTTTAAGATTGCCCATATATTTAATCAATACATTTAATAATGAATACGACCAATCTAAAATAATCATTTTCATGGCAGTACATGGTTTATAAGTTTGCAAAACCTTCTGTCTGCTACCAATAAGATGTCATATATACTGTACATCATGATATCAGCTATAATATGCCTAGTTATATAATCATACATACCTGGATCACATGTCAAACCATCTCCAGTCATGCCTTCAGGACAGTCACCACAAACAGGCTGATTATCTCCATCTAAATCACACCCAACTCCAGGATGGCATGGGGATCCTTGGGAGCAGTCTACATAAAACATTTGCTTACTGTTAAATATTAAATTTAGTATGCATTTAGCTAAAGTGTACCCTTACCTGTGTAGGAGCAGTCATATCCATACCATCCTTTAGGGCAACTACATAACCCACTTTCAAAGCAGGTACCATCATTTTTGCAGGGGCAGTGAAATGTACAATTTTGTCCATATGTACCCCTTGGACAATCTATGGGATAAATAGAAATAGCATATGTTATATATGTGTGTTATATATATATATTAGAATATGTGTCCTACATTTCCACACTTTGATAATATAGGTGATGAATGCAAGTGAATACAAGTATTGCAGCAAGTGCAGGAGTGAAAAAATATCCCTCTTTCACTGGAAATTTCCTGACATTTCTGTTGCTTTTGTGAGATATTGCAGGGTTGAACTCAATATCCTATACATAGCGTGTATTTTATTACAAGTATTATATTCGTATAATAGCATACAAAACATGAAATTCAACATTGTAAATGTCTGCCCAATGATAATCCAATGAAGTTTAAAAGTGCGTGATGCAAATGGGAATACAGAGCTCACCACACTCGCTACTGCTGGTAGCGCCATCTCTCCCTGTAGGTTTCCCATAATCACATTTGTAGCAAAATGATTGTCCAGTTTCATTCTGCCAGCTACCATCTGGACACAGGTTACAGGGTCCATATCCATCTCCTTCAGTGGAATATTGTCCAGGTTGACAAGGCGCTACAATAGTAAAATAAAAGACATGTTGGAAATGCATCTGGTTTAGGATAAAAACTTTATGATAGATGATGGATATGAATGTTTGAGGAAAAAATAGCATACTCTGCATTGCATAATTTGCACACCCAAATTCCATTTGATAAAAACTGCTGAAAATTGGAGAGCAAATATTTTTGGGAATAGATTATCATGATTCGGGAATATGTATTTCAATCATTTCAGTACTACAGCTTTCGATCTGTTTGAATGGTTTAGAGGTTTAAATGATCGAAGAGCTTCCACCTATATTGGCTTAAAATTTACAATTTTAGAATGCTCTAATCCTTTAACATATATGCCTCAATATTCCTAAAACGTTTAATCGGACCATTAGAATAGTCTCTCAAGGGGATTCCATTGTACATGCATACAGATAAATGCATGACCTTCCAAAACTTACCAATGCATTTTACATAAGAATTACTTCCTCTTCTCCGTGTAATTTTCCCATCTGGACAACGTTCACAAGACATCTGACCACTTTCTTGCTGATATTGAGACTTGGGGCAAAATTGACAAGTCTTGTTTTCTTCATTGTAGAAGGTTCCAGGAGCACAGGGAACTGTGAAAGATCACATATAATATGAGTAGTTTGGTTCATCTGACTTACCTACTACCAATCTGTACTAGTACTGTTTGTTGGTTAAAATTTAAACAAGTATGAATAGCTATGGCGTTATTCCCCCAGTGATAATGAAGATCACATTCAGCTGCATGATATATTACACCATATACGTTCACAAGCATTTGAATTATAGCAATTACTAAATTCTCCTGAAAACAATAAAGTACATTAACAGTTACTGTATAACTGTAGCAAAACATCTATATATCACAAATTATGTGAGGACTCACTGCACTCTTACATGTGCATAACAAGTATGTAATGAGTACAAGTAATTTAAGCTTCAAAATCTACAAGATTTGTACTTGTTCATCCTGTTTTGTAAAGGTCTATTTATATTGACTCTAGAGGCTTAAGTGCCCGTGGAATCTCTGTAATGTATTTCATATAGGCCAACTTTAGCAAAATCAATCACATTCAGTGTCTGCATATACAGGAAATGTATAGGATATTCTAAGACCATGTTAAAGCCATGTTGAGAAATGACCTAAGAATTAATACACATAACATATTAATCTATCTGTAAGCTGTAATAATATAAACACCTTTAAGGCTCACCACATTGACTATGATCAAACATTTCTCCATCATCGCACCCTTGTGCAATGCGTGTCCATTTTGGTTCAGGTTCAACAAAAATTGTCCGGCTTTCATTGGAAGTAGTGATGTTTACTTGTACTGCACCCGATTTAATAGCATTAAACATTGCTAAAGCAGCTGGTCGGATGCTGTACAAAGAAGATACTACACAAGACCTGGATTTACTGCACGATGGAGAAAGAGACTTGCGAAATGAAAAATGGAGAACAATATGTCCAGTAGATCTTTTTCTCCCATTGCTCTCACAAGTAGCATTTATTATAGCTTCTGCTTCATTAGGATTATTTGCGTAAGTGCTAAAATCCACTTTAACTGGTTCATCCGGATTACAGGTTTCATTGGACTGAGTACTGCTAATAGTAACTGTAGCAGATGAGTTTTTTAGAGCTACAATTTAAAAGAAAATATGGATGTTAAAGCTACAGACTGAGGAAAATGTATTGGTATGATGACCTTATTAAAGATGCCTATCCAACTATATTAATGTCATTCATAATGAGAAGAGTGCTTTATATACAATGTCCAGAATAACAAAATCATTACTTATTATGCATTGTATCTGTAATAGTACTAAAGACGATAGCGTACAATTATATTATAAAGGCTTCATTTCCAAATTGACTTATTAATATTATGCCTACATGTTATTCTTACCCTGACATCCAGGAATATCATAGTTTTCGATTTCATATATCCACTGTCCTCTGATACAGACCTGGGGAGTGGGGTCTATCTCACCAGCAAACACATGACCAGGTTTCGAACAGGATAATGTAGCTTTTCTTAGTCCACCAGATGTAGTATAGCTTGGCTGATCCACACTACTAGGAACTAGTATGTGACCACACTCCTCTACAGAATTATATGCAATATAAATAGATTCAATATAAGATATTATATATTTCAAAAGGTAGATTAATGTTAGTATAATATTATACTTACTTGTACAAGAATAACCGTTCTCATCCAATTTTTCATCGGAATCACAGAAACATTTATAAGATCCCTGAATCTCCCTACAGTGCTTCTCACAAACCTTTCGGGTCTGTGTACATTCCTTTATATCTGAATAAATAATTTTGAACATCACTAGCAAATTAAATGTAAATGTCTGAATTTCACAAATTCAATATCAACACCATTGAACAGTACACTATAAAATAATGTGTTGGTGTAATGACCTGTACTGTATCATGGGTACATGGGCACATATAAATGCTGACATACTGTTCTTCCTGGGATCACATGTACAAGAAGTTGCCAATCAGAAGAGTGTTGTGTTCATGCAGTACCCTGCAATGTACTACATATACCGTTTGTAGCATCACTTTATGCAGATTTATGTGAGTGATGCATTGTGACATTCTCTGATTAGTTGTTGTTAATGGCTATCAATTATTCACAATTGTTAATAGAAGGAAGAAATCATTATCGATATTAAATGTACAAAACTAGTGATAAGTATGTATGTATTTCGGTATTCGCTTTAAAAATTCATCATTCTAATCAGGGTGTTGTCTCTTCCTGTCCACAATCAAACCTTGAGGAATTTTCTGGTGCTGCAAGTTTCACCATATGCATTTTAGTCTAATCTTCATCACTCAAGGAGGCAAACTGAAGTTTTAATATAAATGTTTCATAAATTGCTATATTTTTCATTAATTTGCATTTGATCCCACATTTGAATATTGATATTTGTCATGGATAGATGAAGGATTTTTCAATTGTGTGTATACTGACATCAAATAAACTCTTCTCCTACAGTTGGTGATCAGATGTCCTGATAGATGTGATTACTGGGGACAGCTGTTCTTACCCTCAGTTGAGAAACAGCCATTTGAATTTATGCCCTCAAGTTAAGATGCTCCAACATTCTTATAATTTGTCCAAACATTTTATATTTCCGTCTAATGATGTCCATGTTGTTCATGTTCATTCTGATGTTAAATGACAAAATCTCGAAGTATGATGGATTTTATAGAGCAACTCTAGTAACTGTTAGGTATGTCAGATTCTGAATTTATTAAAACCAACGTGTGGAAATGTGAATGCACAATGGTAATTACGTATACTGAGAAAGATATAGTGATAAGTGCATAACACAATATTATGCAGGACATTGTTACGAGAAAAATAGTCTTATTGATTGATTAAGCAATGTTTCGATTATTCAGGAATGTTCAATCATCATTAACTATTATCTAACATTATTCTTCAAATGATTATTGCAATTGGCTTATTGTTAGGGTATGTGCATGTGATCATGAGTTCTGAATGAGTTACTTATACAGTATTACTAATAACAATCAGATAATATGGATCATAAAGACATTACCAGATAAAGAACTACACAATATCCTGACATACCTTGGCAAAAGCTGTTATACTTCCATGTTGATATTGAACAAGTGCATGTTCCCTGAAGTCCTTGATAGACTCCTTCCTTATCAAGTAGCTCATAACCTGGCTTACATACTAATTGTAGCTTATCACCTGTATACCATGTACTGTTTTCAGTTATGGAAGCAATGTATTGCATACCAGTAAGCATAGGTGGAGGGCCACAGATAGCTACATAATTAGGAAATGGAAAAAGTTCCAGTTAGGTATATAATAGTAACAGTACGAATGTATACATGTATAATAATAATGGTTGCATGTGGTGACAATGAATTCATTACAAACCCTGGATTACTCATAAAACTCTGCAATAACATTCTAATTTTGAAATTATTGCATTTGTATCACATGCAAGATACTTCTTTGTTGGAATAGGTGCCACTTGTGATATCGATAATATGTATAGAGTGTACCGTAACAAGTAATTCGAGTTCAAAAACTCGTTGGGCTGCCGCCCCCCACACTCGAATTACTTGGAGGTCTTTCTTAGGTTCAGAAGAACCTTCACTGAGGTTATTACGTTCGACGAAGCTTCAATGCACGAATTCTAGCCCAATTTCTAATCGTCGACGTTTGAAATCGGCCATCTTCATTTCATGCCATATAAATTATAATATAGATTCATTGTTGCGGTTATGCGTAGGAACACATATTATATAATATATCGGATGAGCGTTACATACCGGAAGTTGAAATGAAAACAATATAGGTATTTGTTAAATATTGCCAGAAATTTGTAACTGAAGTTTAATCATAGACTTCATACAATCCATTAAAGAAACTGCAGAATCTATACAATGAGTACAGACTATAGTATGAGATATTTATTATCATAAACCTTGATTTAAGAGTAATTTTAGCTTTATTCAATACAAATTTGTATTTGTAGACAACAGGGTACATTTACTCAATTGGATGGTCTTGGAATTCCCAAAGGTGCATTAAAATGGAATTGCATGGCTTAGATGTATAGTACGTGTTATCAGATTGCATGTGCTCTCACTATCTTTGTCTTGGATGATGATGGTAATATTTCCAATGTATCCAATATCGTATTCTTCATTGACCATTAGAACTACTTCAAAGCTTTCTTGTTCCTCTGGGATGACATCATCAATAACTTCAACTGTTGTACAAAATTCTTCTTCACCAGCATCACAGGATGCACTTAAAAATTGTTGAGGATAGTCAGATCCAACTTTTGCTGTTCCTGGAGACATTGACATTCTGACCGTCATTCTAGCTGGACATGGACATGAGGATATTAGGCAGACTTCAACTTCACTGTCACTTTCTTCTATAACGTAGGGGGGCATGTTTGACTGAAAAGATATTTTTATTCCTGCAGCATAATATGACAAGAGTTTTATAATAGAATCATTTAAAGGAAGCCTGAACCTATTAAACTATAATAAAACTATACACAATACATAAGATGTTAATCTAAAATTTACTGTAATAATAGCAGGTTTACTATTGCGATATTAATTGTTTCATAGGAGCATTTTGTATGCCTAGTAATTGAATAATATTATACATGTATGTTTATCCAAGGAATTTTCCAAACTTGTCACAGTAATGACTGGATTCAATTCATGATTAATATCATAATCTTTTAATCAGGGAGGCTATGGATTCAGCATCATACTGAAGACATGCAGCTAAGCCATGAGTCAAACCAACATGAGGACAAAAGTGACATTTTTGGTCAGTGCGGAACACTATTGAAATGATAATTAATGTCCCAATTCAATACACTCCTACTAGAATAGGGAAATCTGAATTTAGAAAATATTCCAATGGTATTTCATACACAATTGAAGTGCTATGTTCCTCCTGTTTACAGAATTATAGCATAACCGGTAGTTATAATAATATTATACAGAGAATTCTTTTGTGGACCATACATAGTAGTTCCTGCATACATACTGTCATTGTCCATTATTGAAACAGTGCACGTCTTTGGCTGTCCAAGGATGTAACTTCCAACTATTGCAGGATCAGGTAATTTCACTGAAAATGACTCAGTTACTTCACACTCATCATCATCTATTACAGGAATGGAGACACAAGCTTGAGATTGTCCAGGTGAAAACACTACTTGGTGAGAGCTCCCGGAGTAGTCACTGCCAACTTGTGCTGTTCCATCCATCAACAACAGTGTTATGGTAGTCTCTTCATTAAATGCAACTGACACAGAAGTACAGACAGTAGCTGTTTCATTATCTTCACTAGTGACTACTGGACAGTCAGCCAGTTGTACAATAATTTCTGTATGGTTGAAGTATTATAAAATGTAACTTATAATATATGTAAACAAAATATAATTTTTACCATTTACTATTTAATACAGTATTACATTGTTTAAGGATATGTGTTAGGCTGGATCTTTTGTGCATAAATGTCTGTTATCACAGTAGGTTTAGAGTGAGCAATAAAGCATCCTTAGTCATTTCTGTGGCCAATAATGCACATCCCTATATAAAATTCATCAATCATGCAACTTGTGTGATGTTATACACGGGCATGCAATAGCAAACTTAAGTTATATCTACAGTGACTTGTGCTTTCAAATCACTTTTTCTCTTGCTCTATATATTTGCACCATATTGTTAAACATGAATGAACAAGCTAAGAGGCCCCTTCAGTGATTTGTTGGTCAAAATTAATGCCTCTTCATTAAATGCAATGCAAATTTTGATATTGTTTGACAGCCTATTCCACACTGCTAATAATGGTGCTATCATTCAGACCCAAGGAGCCACTGTTTTGGTTGGCTTATCTTTATTTGAGTCACTGTGCATGTTATTACAGATATCAGCCTCACTTGCATTTGTTGAATTACATAATGATTTTCTATTGGTCAGTATGTTATGAAATTCGCAGTACACATCTCAGACTCCATTGCTGAAAAACAATAGCTTTCAGAACTTATTCTTTATTACCGGATAAAAATGATATCAACTGGAAACTCAAAATTTTCGATGACTTCTGAACATTAATTGTGTCAACAATGGCTAAGGGCTTCTTTTGCTTTTATGCATACACAGATTATTACATTCTTTTTGATTTAGGCAATATCAGAAAACCATCTCTTTCATATTTTGATAAAATTCAATGTCAAATGCTATTACCTTGGCAGGTTCCCTGTTCATTCCTACTGTATCCGAGTAGACAACTGCAAGTGTAATTTCCAATGGAATTAGTGCATTCCTCAGTCCTAGGATCACATGGATTACTGTCTTCGCATTCATTGATATCTGAGGTGTTACACATAATGGAAAAAGGCATTGTTTCACTTGTCAATGACTGATTATAATCCATTCATTGGCAATTCATCATCCATTCATAGGAATGTCAGTGATGAAATGGTTTTCAAGCATATAAAATTTACATGTGCATTAATTTAGCAAATTGTACCCTACGTAATAATTCAATAATTGATTTAAAATTACTAACCTCGACAATGGCTTTCAAACCGCCATGATCCAGACTTAGTACAAACACCAACTGCTTGTTTCCCTTGATATCTTCCTTCAGAGTCCAGTAGTTGAAACCCTTCTTCACAGGAGTAAGTCAATCTACTACCAACATACCATGTACTGTTTTCATCAACATTCAAGAATTGGGTACCAAGAGTTTCCAATGGGGCTGGGCATAATACTGAAATAGATGTGCATTTACAATATTTACATTTAATATAATATTAACAACAATGAACCTAGTCCAGTAATAAGTCCAGTTTACAGCATGATTGGATTAAATATCCTTCCTCAAAATATTGATTTTCATAAAGAGTATAGAAATTCTTCGAGATGGTATCAATATTCTTATGCTATTAGGGGACTTTTCAGCATGATTTTAAATGATGTCTTCATGTGAATCCATCAATTGCAGGTACTGTAACTATAAAGGTTATAATAATCAGTAATATGATGAGAATTCCTGTATAAACATTATGACTAACAAAGCTGACTCAGAAAGTCTGCATGTGGCTGAAGAAGACATGTCTATTATTGTTATAATTATAAGTGTGGTCTTCTAGTACATATTCAAAAATAATGGAAATTAGAGGTAAATATATTGCTTTACTTTTTCATCTACTAATACTGAACACTATGATCATAGAATATAATTACTTCAATACTCACTATCGTCATCTTCTATGACAATGTTGGTATATCCTGGATCTCCAATATCATAGTCTTCACTGACCATTAGAACTACTTCAAAGCTTTCTGATTCCTCTTGGATGACATCATCAATAACTTTAACTTTTGTACAAGCTTGCTCTTCTCCAACATCAAAAGTTACACTTAAAAATTGTCGAGGAAAGTCAGATCCAGCCTCTGCTGTTTCTGGAGATATGGCCATTCTGACTGTCATTCTAGCTGGACATGGACATGAGGAAACAATGCAGACTTGAACATTCTTGTCACTTTCTTTCATTGTATAAGCTGGCTGATGAAATGACATTCCAACTCCTGTAAAGTACATCAATGTACACATGTGATATATCTAGACTATAATGATTGATCATATAATATGAAATAATAATAAATTATGATGAACATACTACATTATTAATTGTTGAAATAACTTCTGATCTTGGTTCATAATAAGTATTTTTCACAATTTCAAGGATACTTAGTCTAAGGATGTAAATGCCAACTGTTCAAATATGTACTATAATGAAGTAGTGTATTATCTGTTTGTTTAAATGATTGATTAAATTCATCATGTGAAAGAGTGAACCCTGTCTGGTTCTCAATCACTGTATACGCTAAGTTTTTTTGCTTATTATTAAACCAGAGTTTAATATATACAAAAACTGGGTTAAAATTTATTTATGTTGACATATGAATCCCTTATACTCATTAAAAGCTCATGGAACACACTTTATACCCATGCTTCATTTTCCCAGATGATATGACTATAAGACCATCTTTATTTTGAGAAGAATCCAAATATTACACTAATCATAGATTTTGAAACCTTTATGCCAGTATAAGTACTTGGAACTAACTGTCATCATCCTTTATCAAAACAGAGCACAACCATGGCTGTCTACGAAAGTAGGCTCTTGTACGTGTGGGATCAGCCAATTTCACATAGAATGTCTCAGTCAGTTCACACTCATCATCATCTGCTATAGAAATGGAGACACAAGCTTGAGATTCTCCAGGTGAAAACACTACTTGGTAAGAGCTCTTGAAGTAACCACTGCCAAGCACTTCTGTTCCACCAACCAACGATAATGTTATTGCAGTCTTTTCCTCAGTGGGCATGGAACGATAGACACATACGTTAACGGCTCCATCATCTTCATTAGCTTCAAAAGGACAGCCTGTGAGATGTACTGTGAGTGCTGTGATGAAAAGCATATTACATGAATAATACGTGAAATCTCATTCAAATCACTGAGATATAATCATAGTATAACAAAAACATAGCTCAAGAATAACAGTTAAAATCACAACATTGCGTAGATTCCTAATGCATACGATGAAATTATTAATTCCAGTTTTAAGTTGGATTGAAATACTGAGAATATATTAAAATAAATGGTCTTCATACATTTGCCCATCCAGGATTATTACCTTGGCATTTCCCTGTAACATTTTTTTTGTACCCGGGTAGACAGGTGCAAGTGTAATTTCCAATGGAGTTAAAACATTTCTCAGTTTCACCATCACATCGATTACTGCCTTCACATTCATTGATATCTAAATCACAGATAGCACAAATAAGTATTATTGGATAACTAATGTGAAGATTGGCATAAATTAAAAATGTGCAATTGAGTCACATACCTTGACAGTGGCTATCAAAGCTCCATGATCCAGACTCAGTACAAACACCCACTGCGTGTTCCCCTTGATATCTTCCTTCAGAGTCCAGTAGTTGAAACCCTTCTTCACAGGAGTAAGTCAATCTACTACCAACATACCATGTGCTGTTGTCATCAACAATCATGAATTGTGTCCCAAGAGTTTCCGATGGAGTTTGACATAGTGCTGTATACAAGTGCATATGATACATACATTGATTGCAGTCTGCATGTGTATATATCATTATGTGTGAAATATTATTACATAAATTAATCTATGTTGATATATTATATATTATGTGGTGTTGACTTTACTGAGTACATTGTCCTGGTGTGTGTGTGCGTGTGTGTGTGTGTGTGTGTGTGTGTGTGCGTGTGTGTGTGTGTGTGTGTGTGTGTGTGTGTGTGTGTGTGTGTGTGTGTGTGTGCATGCGTGCTGTGTGCACGCGTGCGTGCATTTGCGTGTGGGTGCATTTTTATATACGTAGGTTGAGGGTGACTACATAAAGTGATTGCCCAATGTAGATGTACAAATGAAAGTGAGTGGACAAACTTAATATCAAATTTTTATCTTCTGAAAAATTGTGAGTAGAGAGTTCTTTCATTACACAGTATACCTACCAAATCACCCCAATCTTGTAACCACATTGTAAAACAATAATTGCCAGTGGTAAGAGTACCTAGTTGAATGCAAATTCATTATCCTAAAATCACATAATATAATATTATACAAGTATTACGTGTGTTCAATCATTACTTTATCAAACTATGTCTTACTAAACCAAACTATGATTAAACTGTATACGTATTTGGAGGATACTTCCACTCACCTTCACATGCCATGCCTCTTTGATAATATCCATCAAGACAAGAGCAATAGTAGCTACCAGGAGTATTGTGACAGTTGTGAGCACAGCCCCCATTGTTAGTAAGGCATTCATCAATATCTAGTGAGGAATATTAAAAGTTAATGTTATTGCATGAGTGTACGTATGACTGGAAGACTGGTACTTAATTTCAATCTAAACTTATCATATAATAGAATTATGCTTAGGTGATTTGTGTATAATAGGTATATGAATGCAAATACCGTATACATGATCTGTTCTAAGCCCTTTATAATATCCTGACAATGTGATATTCTATATATAGTAAGTGTCAATGCGCAATACATACTACATTAATGTCTTCTACTTCATCTATGAGCTCGTGTGAATTTCAAAATGTTTTCAAGTTGTAAATGCTGTAAGATAAAATGCATACAACTAGGAAGGATCACCTTTTTGACAGTATGCACCATTCCATCCACTAGAACAGCTGCAGGTATTTGGACGAGTACAACTTCCTCCGTTACGGCAAAGTGGTGAACATACAGCTGTATAGTAATCAAACAAAGTCCATTTGGAATGTTTTCAATTTACTATAACAAATTAACACTTATGTTTCTACCATATTTATAATGACTCACTGGTAATAATAATATCACTATTACATCAAGTATGGTAGTGTAAAGCGTTGCATAATTTTGAATTATTATCATAATCACTTTGTTTGAATAAGTAAATTCATCCAAAGCATTGATTGGAATTGAACTATTGCATTTGAAATGTTCATTTGTGAAAGTTAGCAACAGGCATGAGGCTTATTAACAAATAACAAAATCAACATTATAATATACTCAATGATGGGAAACTTCAAAATATACAAACTCCTGGGCCTGCTAATTGCAAATATTGAATGTGCAATATATTGTGCAAATTTCAGGGATGGAAGTATGAGTAAATTTATGAATAATGTATGATCATTTGCTGATTGCATGTCAGTATTACTCCAATTGCAAAATGCATGTCTTTTATTGTGATTTTGTTGCCAAGCAAGATGTGTACTAATAGTGTAATATGTAATGTGATATGCTGTGTCAATCAATTTCATATCTCCTGCAAGAATTGTATGTATGAAATTCGAACTATACTACTCACGTGTTTGACAGTGGAAACCACTCCATCCTCTAGGGCAGCTGCAGGTATTTGGATGAATACATGTTCCTCCATTACGGCAAGGTGGTGAACATACAGCTGTAAATATAAAATGTGATAATTATGCTAAATAGACTGGTTCAATCAGTTACACTGAGAGTGCATGACAATGCATTATGCAAGTAGGCGTTTCATTAGTATTATATCATGATTGCATTTATAGGTCAAGCTAAGATATATATCCAGGTAAACTACATTCGATGTATATGGTATATATAAATTACCCACTCTTTATGGTGCATTTGATTTGCACACAAAAAGTCACGTCACCCCCCTTTTTTCTATTTATGGCCATCTCACACTGCAGAATATCAGTTCTTGTATACAACTGATGAAGGCCTTCGTGGCTGAAACGTCTTGTAATCATCATTTGTACGAATTCATTGATTTATCTGCCATGTATATCTTGCTCAAGATTATTCCGCTTATATGTATAATATATCGAAGAATGTAGCAATGAGCCTCGACGGCATTATATAGTGCTATTCCATATACGTATTAATTGAAATATATGCAAAAAGAACTGACATTGGCAAAACTTTTACATACTCTGGCAAAAGTTGATGTCTGTGCATCATGCAATTATTATTATACCATGACAATGTGATATTTTATACGTATATTATATGCAAGTGTCAAGTATCAATGTGCAATACATACTACATTAATGTCTTCTACTTCATCTATGAACTTGTGTGAATTTCAAAATGTTTTCAAATTGTAAATGCTGTAAGATAAAATGCATACAACTAGGAAGGATCAGCTCACCTGTTTGACAGTATGCACCACTCCATCCACTAGAACAGCTGCAGGTATTTGGACGAGTACAACTTCCTCCGTTACGGCAAAGTGGTGAACATACAGCTGTATAGTAATCAAATAAAGTCCATTTGGAATGTTTCTAATTTACGATAACAAATTAACACTTATGTTTCTAACATAATATTTATAATGACTCACTGGTAATAATAACATCACTATTACATCAAGTATGGCAGTGTAAAACGTTGTATAATTTTTATTATTATCATAATCACTTTGTTTGAATAAGTAAATTCATCTAAAGCATTGATTGGAATTGAACATATTATTATATTACATTTCATCTAAAGCATTGATTGGAATTGAACATATTCTATTGCATTTTAAATGTTCATTTGTGAACGTTAGCAACAGGCATGAGGCTTATTAACAAATAACAAAATCAACATTATAATATACTCAATGATGGGAAACTTCAAAATATACAAACTCCTGGGCCTGCTAATTGCAAATATTGAATGTGCAATATATTGAGCAAATTTCAGGGATGGCAGTATGAGTAAATTTATGAATAATGTATGATCGTTTGCTGATTGCATGTCAGTATTACTTCAATTGTAAAATGCATGTCTTTTATTGTGATTTTGTTGCCTAAACAAATTCATTGCAATCACTTCTCCGCGGTCCTGACGTAGGTGATAACTATCCAAAATTTCAATCACTAGACACCCTAAATCTCCAAAGTATGGGGGTATGTTATGACTACCCTGTTTAGGAATTGTTTATAGCAGTGAGGTAAGATAGCATCTAATGTATGTCTAGCAAGATGTGTACTAATAGTGTAATATGTAATGTGATATGCTGTGTCAATCAATTTCATCTCCTGCAAGAATTGTATGTATGAAATTCGAACTATACTACTCACGTGTTTGACAGTGGAAACCACTCCATCCTCTAGGGCAGCTACAGGTATTTGGATGAATACATGTTCCTCCATTACGGCAAGGTGGTGAACATACAGCTGTAAATATAAAATGTGACAATTATGCTAAATTGACTGGTTAAATCAGTTACACTGAGAGTGCATGAAGATGCATTATGCAAGTAGGCGTTTCATTAGTATTATATCACGATTGCATTCATAGGTACCGGTCAAGCTAAGATATATATCCAGGTAAACTACATTCGATGTATATGGTATATATAAATTACCCACTCTTTATGGTGCATTTGATTTGCACACACAAAGTCACGTCACCCCCCTTTTTTCTATTTATGGCCATCTCACACTGCAGAATATCAGTTCTTGTATACAACTGATGAAGGCCTTCGTGGCTGAAACATCTTGTAACCATCATTTGTATGAATTCATTGATTTATCTGCTATGTATATCTTGCTCAAGATTATTCCGCTTATATGTATAATATATCGAAGAATGTAGCAATGAGCCTCTACGGCATTATATAGTGCTATTCCATATTATATTAATTGAAATATGTGCAACAAAGAACTGACATTGGCAAAACTTTCACATACTCTGGCAAAATATGATGTCTATGCATCATGCAATTATTATTATACCATGACAATGTGATATTTTATACGTATATTATATGCAAGTGTCAAGTATCAATGTGCAATACATACTACATTAATGTCTTCTACTTCATCTATGAACTTGTGTGAATTTCAAAATGTTTTCAAATTGTAAATGCTGTAAGATAAAATGCATACAACTAGGAAGGATCAGCTCACCTGTTTGACAGTATGCACCATTCCATCCACTAGAACAGCTGCAGGTATTTGGACGAGTACAATTGCCTCCGTTACGGCAAAGTGGTGAACATACAGCTGTATAGTAATCAAATAAAGTCCATTTGGAATGTTTTCAATTTACGATAACAAATTAACACTTATGTTTCTACCATATTTATAATGACTCACTGGTTATAATAACATCACTATTACATCAAGTATGGTAGTGTAAAGCGTTGCATAAATTTTAATTATTATCATAATCACTTTGTTTGAATAAGTAAATTCATCCAGAGCATTGATTGGAATTGAACATAATTTGTATTTTAAATGTTCATTTGTGAAAGTCAGCATTTACTACATGCAACACAAAAGTCATGTCACCTCCCTTTTTTCTATTTATGGCCATCTCACACTGCAGAATATCAGTTCTTGTATAAAACTGATGAAGGCCTTCGTGGCTGAAATGTCTTGTAATCATCATTTGTACAAATTCATTGATTTATCTGCTAATCTTGCTCAAGATTATTCCGCTTATATGTATAATATATCGAAGAATGTAGCAATGAGCCTCTATGGCATTATATAGTGCTATTCCATATATTAATTGAAATATATGCAAAAAGAACTGACATTGGCAAAACTTTCACATACTCTGGCAAAATTTGATGTCTATGCATCATGCAATTATTATTATACCATGGAATCCAGTTTTCCAAAACAATGTTCGACTACATAACCACTGAAACCAAAGAGAGAATGGACAATCTTGTATTTGGTAAATGTTATTGATATTAACATGAAATTTCAATTTTATTAATTAACACCGGTAACTTCTTACAGCCGTTGGGAAATTATGGCAACTGATGAAACTAAGTTAACATCTCCTTCCAACCCAAGTCATAACCTAATTCTTGCAACCATTACTCCTAATATTTTGTATGTGTCTGCCACATAGTTGTGTCACACCTTGCTACTAGCACACCTCATTATTTGGCCATGGGTTAATTTCATGTACAACGTGCATGACCTGGAAGGAGTCATAATTATAGTTGAGGAATAAAATTATATTTTCGCACCTAATATCTTAATTTTACTGATTTTCTTGCCCTTTCCAATTAGCTCCATTGTTGTAAGGGGTCCTCCCTAATTTAACCTTTTTGGGGAAATTATTTTGATGCTATATACCAGGCACTGGTGCATTAGTGTTAAGTATGAATGAAAGGAAATAAAGAATTACATTTCAATACATATGTTCCAGTGCTCATTTGATTGCACCACTGGGATGGTGTTTAGGGAGGTAGCTAGATTTCTGAGGGACAGAAACACATGATTACGTTGAGCCTGTGACACAGAATAGGCTTAGCCTGCAATCTCTGCAGAGGGTGGTGCAAGTGACCCACATGGCTACAGTAGTACCACTGGTGATAAACAGTGCGCATGGTATCTGGCAATCATTGTTATAGGAGTTAGCACCCATTGCTCTGCTGTATTATACACCTGAGTGTCAACACTGAATGTAATGCACAAGCACTTAATATTGCTGCCCAAGTGCATGGTGGTTGGTTGAAAATCCCCTACACCTTATAATTGGACCCCTTCAACTGTGCCTATCCAAACCAGTCACACTAACTTAATTTTAAGATATGAATGACATTAAACCTTCACATTAGCCAATGTATACTGACAAACCAAAGAGGGGATGTTGAAGTAATGCTTACCATAACATAGCTGCCCACTTTGTCTGTATTTTGCACAGCAGGTCAGTTTCTTTCTATAGTATATACGGCTAGCTGCATGGTATATACTAGTTCGCCAATAGCTGTGGAATAATGCAATTGTTTTATCATAAATATAAGTATTGTTATGCACAGCAGGAGCAGTAGGTGCAAGGTGTATTACTTACTTTGTATAACATCTTTTCCACAACCATCCTCCAGTACATGTATAACGCGAATTGCGTTCAGAATAGCTGAATTCTCTTTGATACCCAATGTAACTCTCAGTTGTGTAACACACTCTGCACAGATAAAACACACAAAAATCTCTGGTTTAGGGAGTTTAAAATATGTGTGCATTCATTTGCAGTAGAATAGTGTAATTGATTATAAGATAAAAGTAATACATGATTGTCTTTCTGTATGGCATGCTGGAGTACAAAACAGCTACTATAAATTACATTACATCTGTCCCGCCTCATTACTATTCAATTTCATAGTTGAGTTAAGGTTAAAGTTACTGCATGCATGCAAAGTCCTACTGAAACAGGAAAAATTGAATTATGAATTTGCATCAGGTTTGAATAAATAAATGAACTATCAAGTGACAAGACATAGTGAGTCTTGTAGGTACTTTTTAATCATCTTTTACCTCTTGTCTTGTATACGTATGGTAATGGATTGAAAATAAATAGTATGTCAATGCTGGAGAAATATGACTTTCACGGTTTAGAAAATCAATCCTTGGATTGCATATATATGGCTGTACATAGTACTAAGTCCTATTAATCCTCAAGGACATACATAATACAGAGCTGTCCAGTCCATTTCTGTTCCATAACATTTAGTGAAATGTTGTCACATAATATATTCGAGGCTCTGCGTGGTGAAAGTGGCTGGAAGAACGGTTAACAATCTACTTGCACTATATCAGCGAAAAATTATACAGTCATTCACCGACGAGATTCACTTGAAGAAAGAGAGCCTCCACCTGATGCTGTTCGGAAAATACTATCTGATCAGGTAAGAAAAGATTATGGTAGCCCATAAGGACACTTGGGTGATTCCGCTGCAGCCGAATCACCCAATTCGATCGCTTCAGTCCATGAAAATTGTCGAATCGCCCGGTTCGATTGCTTCAGTTGATTTGCTAACATCTTTGGGTGAATTGGCAATGCCATATTCTGGTCACCTGCGTATCACGTGACTGTATCTACTGGAAAGGCCACCAGATACTCTACCTTAGCTCGGAGACCTGCTATTCCACCCAAGCTCATACACTGGTCCAACAAAAGCCTTAGGCGTCTTCTAGCAGCTGTTCCTAAATTGTGGTCTTTGATGTTAAATTTGATATGCTATAACTAAACTAATTATTATAGTAATTAAGGCCTCATCTATAAATAGCCTGGATCAGCCGAATGGCAGACAGGGTAGATACAGGTAGTATTTAAAATGTTTGTCTAATTGAATATGCTGCCCAAAAAACAACTGTTAAGGTAAGTACACTATGTCAGAGTAGCTTTCTCAACTATCCATTCCAATTGAGCACATACTTTCGGTCCAGCAGTAGGAGTCATCGACACTGAATGAACGTAATATAGTTATAAATAGAGTTATAGAAGTTCATACTGACTGACATTAAAATTAATGGATGCATAGAAGAAATTGATAAGCCAGGATGTTGACACACCGTGCAGGTCACACTTTAAATATTCACTACACTATCTTCTACCACATATGTATCGAATTAATTACACAAACATGGCATCAGCACTACAATGTCAAACACGCGGACTTGTAGCTAAATAAACACCCAGGCCTTTAAGGTCATCGATTGAGGGGAAAATGAAATGTACAAAATTAATATGCGGTCTTTAATTTGTGGGTATGAATATGGTTGTATGGTATCATTTCCGATTCTTCCGAAGATATTATCGAATTGAACGAAAGCAATCGAATCGGGCGATACGGCATTGGCAATTCTTCCGAAGATATCATCGAATCGACCGAAGCGATCCAATCGGGCAATTCGGCAATTTCAATCGCGGTGGAAAGTGTCCTTGTGGGCCACCATAAAAATAAAGACCTGTTCACTAATCAGTACAAAGCGCCAGTTTGACCATAGTAGGTCGGTCAGTAAAAGACAATAACTTTTCCTCAAATGATATTCGCCTTTACTGTACGAACATTCCGTAAATTCGTCATGAATTGCCTATTCGTCTTGATTTCAGTAATCTGTAACATTTGGAGAATGAAATAAAAAAATTCCAATCCAGTTGAAGATAAAATCCGATTCAGTAGAATGCAAATAATATCACATCGAGCATGCTTCGAGGCAGGACGAGGAAACAATTCTTAAAGGTATCCAGAGGACTTTTGGTTCCTACAAAGATGTGTTAATAGTTGAATAGACATACCTATGAACACAGTATCGGTATATATGTACTAGCTTTCTGTAGTACCCATTGTTAGCATGCTCTCTAGTTAAAGCTCTTATTGGATCCTCATTGAAAGTGTTTCCTTATACTATGCATACCCTGGACTTCCTGGAGTGAGAGATTGTCCTTTATCAGCAATCAAAAGAGGCATGATAGCCATAGTAATCCATTTCCAGTCCATGCTATACACCAAACACCAACCTGCTCTCTTGTCCAACTACTATATTAACCTATTATACCACACTATGTACGACAACTTGTCTTTTGTGGTTATTTGATGGTATATATTCATAATATAGGCCTATACATCGAATACGTCACTTCAATTACTATGGTAATTGAAGCTTTGTAATAGTAACCAAAATTAATTAGTAGGAAGCCATTGAAGTGCTAGTAGGACTGTATAAGCATGTTTATTGCCTGGTGATATCATACATTAGAGAAGCAGACCAGTCAATATGTCTGGTAATTCTTTGTGGTCATGGCAGTATCCTGTAAGCACCCGCTTCAAAATAACAAACAAGAGAATTGTCATAATATAGATACTCTAACACTGGGATTACTTAGAAACTCTCCATTTTCTAAGTGCAATTACATGTACTGCACAGTAGTGTGGGCATGAAGAATTTTTCTTCTAGTTTCTTTGTTATAAAGCAGTAATTGTTGAATTTTTCACTTCATCCCGTTGTTGTTCTTTTATTTTCCTTATATAATGATACCTAATAGGAATACTGTTAATAATAGGAATATATATAAGACTCTTAATGACCTTGATGGCCATTAAAATTGTAAAGGTGGTGGTGGAAGATTTCTCGGTATAGGATGACGGAGACAATTTTAAGCAACTCTAATTTTATCAATTGCCCGTAGGAGCCATAACATTATTATTATAGGTTTTACTGAATTTATCTCAATGTTCTAGACAAGCTATCTAGCAAACTATCAACTCTTATTACCCCCAATTTTGTTTTGTTTGTATATAGTCTTTAGCTTTATGGGATGTGTTTGTGTAGACAGTGTTACATGGGACCATGTGGTGTCCTAGTAACTTTTTGGTACGTTGCATTTGAATCAATAATAATAACAAAAGACAGAGCGAGAGAGTTAAATGAAAATGACAACCACAGACCAATTGTTATCTGTAGTATATGAATTTTACTGCTGGAAATGGACGTTTGCTTCGCGCCGTATTGAAATCAATTGCAGTGGTAAAATGAACAGGGTGTGATTAGCCTGAGTAATAAACCTGTCAATTGATGACTAAATACATAAACATGTTTATTATGGCTAGGATTTGGTGAACCACTGCCCTTGAAGTGCTGCTAATGATTTACCAATGAAGGATTCTGGTGAACCACTTCGTCTGCCCTTGAAGTGCTGCTAATGATTCACTGATGAATGATTCTGGTGAATAATCTATTACCTGAATCTTCAAGCTTCAAAAGTGAATCATTTCTTTGAGCTGGAAAAAGCTTTGCTGTGGATAATATTTACAGAGGCCTTAAACAATTGAAATAATTGCGATGATTACTTGACTGTACGCATGTGGTTAGGTGTTAGATGTCATTTAGTTCACTGCATGTTTCAGATGAATAATAGAAAAAAAATATAATTATAGGGGATGCTCCACAAAAAATAGATTACAACGAAATAGATATACAAAAGCATACAGTGGAACCTCTCTATTACAAACCTCTGAAATGTGGAAACCTCTGTAATAAGGACACCATTCTGTGTCCCAGTGTAGTACTGAAGCGTATAAAATAATAATAGTAATCCATTTCCAGTCCACGCTAGACAGCAAACAACAACCTGCACTATTGATCAACTACTATTAACCTATCATACCACTACATGTACCACACTTGTCTATGGTGGCTATTTGATGGTATATATATTATTGTGGTGATCATAATATAGGCCAATACATCGAATATGTCACTTAGGTTACTATGGTGATTAAAATCTTTGTAATAGTAACCAAAATTAATTAGTAGGAAACTATTCAAGTGCCAGGAGGACTGTATAAACATGTTTATTGCCTGGTGATTTCATACATCAGAGAAGCAGACCAGTCAGTATGTCTGGTAATTCTTTGTGGTCATGGCAGTATCCTGTAAGTACCCATTTCAGAATAACAAACAATAGAATTTGTCATTAGATAGATACTCTAACACTTGGATTAGAAACTCTCGATTTTATAAGTACAATTACATGTAATATTGCATTGGAACAATGGATTTGTGCATGTTACATAAGTGTGGGCATGAAGATTTTTTCTTTTATTTTCTTCGTTTTAAAGCAGTAATTGTTGAATGTTTCACTTTATTCTGTTGTTCTTTTTTCCTTACGTAATGATACCTAATAGGAATACTGTTAATAATAGGAATATAAGACCTTTAATGATCTTGATGGTCAAAAATTGTAAAGGTGGTGGTGGAAGATTTCTTGATATAGGATGATGGAGAGAAAGCAGCTCTAATTCTATCAATTGCCTGTAGGAACCATATATTATCAATTATCAACTATATGTATACACAGGTTTATTGAAATTATCTCAATGTTCTAGACAAGCTATCTAGCAAACTATCAACTCTTATAACCCCCAATTTTGTTTTGTTATGTAGTCTTTAGCTTTATAACATGTGTTTGTGTAGACAGTGTCCTAGTACCTTTTTGGTAAGGTGCATTTGAATCAATAATAATGAAAAATACAGAGAGAGAGAGAGAGAGAGAGAGAGAGTTAAATGGAAATGGCAGCACAGACCAATTATTGTTATTTGTAGTATATGAATTTTTAAGGCTGGAAACAGACATTTGCTTTGTGTAGTATTGAACTCATTCGCAGTGGTAAAATGAATATGGTGTGATTAGCCTGAGTAGTAAACCTATCAATTGATGACTAAATGCATAAACATGTTTATTATGGCTAGGAGTTGTTGAGCCACCTCCCCTGAAGTGCTACTAATGATTCACTAATAAAGGATTCTGGTGCCACTTAGTCTGCCCTTGACGTGCTGCTAATGATTTACCAATGAAGGATTCTGGTGCCACTTAGTCTGCCCTTGACGTGCTGCTAATGATTTACCAATGAAGGATTCTGGTGCCACTTAGTCTGCCCTTGAAGTGCTGCTAATGATTTACCGATGAAGGATTCTGGTGAATGATCAATTACCCGAATCCTCAAGCTTCGATCGAAAGTGAATCATTTCTTTGAGCTAGAAGAACTTTGCTGTGGATAATATTTACAGAGGCCTTAAACAATTGAAATTATTGCTATGATTACTTGACTGTTATTAGGTGCTGGATGTCATTTAATTCACTGTTTGTTTCAGATACATAATAGAAAGAGTATAATTATAGGGGATGCTCGACAGAAAATAGATTATAACGAAGTAGATATACAAAAGCATATGCACATATTATAATATTATGAAATAGTGTGAAACATAAAAAACATTATTATGTATTCATATTGCTATTGAATGTATATAATATTATAATAATATGTGTATGTAAAAATGTACATATGAAGGATACTATGAAGATGCACTCATGCACCCTTGTTGGCTTCTTATGATATTCAGCCCTTGTGCCTCTGTCATAATCACAGTAGCATCTGTTTGTGTATATCATAAAAATTATATCAATGCATCTGACTGAGCTTAATACATGGGAACTTTATAAGATGGAACTATATACAATATAAAATTATTGTTTCTGGGGCAATAGATGCTTACAAGGTACAATTATTATAATTTAACCTGAGTAACAAACTAATAAATTGATCAGTAACTGTGTACTAAACATACTATGTAATATTATTATGACTTAGAGTGGTTGAACCACTACCCTTGAAGTACTTATATTGATTCATTTTAGTTTGACCAATAGTAAATTGCTATCAATAGTTGTCAATAATTGAATGACTTAATGTTTCAGATCATTGTTATGTATATACCCGTGATGCTACCTGCATGGGATGTGTTGATTAATGTGACAGACACTGGTGGAGTGTAGCAAGGAGTTCATAAAGAAAGCAGAACATAATACAACACACACACACACGCACACACACACACACACACACACGCACACACACACACACATGAAAACACACACACACACACACACACACACACGAAAACACACACACACACACACACACACACACACACACACACACACGAAAACACACACACACACACACACACACACACACACACACACACACACACAAAAACACACACACAACCATACTAGATCTAACTAGATGTACGTATGGAAATCCAGGGAATTATTCAGTCCTAAATGTAGCACAGTGGGCATATCTCATTGCTCATACCATGTTTTAGTTCTCAGCAATTGGAAAGATTCCACCAAAAGTAATCAACCAAGGGGAGTTTCACGATAGAAAGATAATCTGAACCTGCATCATAATTGACCATGTATACTGAGATACATCAACACTTGAACATTCAGTTGAAAGCAATATTAACTGTTTATAATAGTATAGTGTTACACATTATAATTGTATTGTATTATAGATGTAGGGGTGACCCTACACATTAATAGTGGGGCAGTTGGATGGAAGCCGTATAGGTTACACACATCAGGTGCTGTCTGACAGATGTAATGTGCATGAAATAGATTCATTTTTTCAAAACATGGTAAAAGTTTATTTTGAGACAGCTGCCTGATTGAACATTGATAGTGATTAGGTACAGATGCGCATCTACCATTGCAATCCCTTGTGTACATTTGGGGTTATTGTAGACACAAATTCGAAGCAATAGCTGAGTGAACTCAAGCATTCCCAAATACCTTTAGGCTATCTGATATTATTTTAAAATCTGTGCATATTTATACATTAAAATCTATCTTGTTGTAATAGTATCCTTTATCCAGCCATATCAAAGAATAGAAGCAAACTATAATGATATTTAGATTCTGAATTTATGCCCATATTTGATGATCAGCCAAGATGAATACCCCCACTATGGTCCCATTGTTGATCACTTATTGTGAGTATGGATTAACTGAGGGAGTGTCAATTCCATTAGCTAATAATGCTAAAATTCACTTAGAATTAAATTGACTGCTTATTATTATACGCAATTCTGTAAGGTTTACCACATAAAACCAGGCATTAATGCATGCATGGTGTACCCATTGTGGTTCCTTAATGCCTGTAACTGTAGCAAGTTCTTTATACATTGCATGCACAGTATGCACAAGACAGGTGCTAATACATGTATGTACTGCATATTGCTGTATTGAGTTGTGGTGTAGTTGAACACTTTGATGTTGTTATAATGGTTGTACTAAACTACCATTTATGTAGTTTTATGTACCTTTTGAAGGGCAATCCATAAATGACTTTATTTTATATAATCAAATGAAAGAAAAAATGTTGGTAAAGTATTTGTTTCTGAAACCTTTAACAATACGTCCCTTGGATATGTAATTTTTGCATGTAATGTTCATCTACTCTTGATGAAATTAATTTGACACTTATTGTTACCACAAATCACAACATGTCATGCTGATTTTCCCTGCACAGTGTCGTTTTTGTACAGTTTTAATGTGCCTATTTCCTTCCTGTCCATGCAGGTTGGATGAGGCTGTTTCCAGACTTGCTGAAGTGCCTAACAGGAAGTCAAAGGTATCTGGGCACACGTTGGCGATTACTACATCAGGTATATAGCGTTACACCATAATGTTATAGTACATGTACTATTGTAGAGGAGCAGTTTTCTTAGTTGCTGTACTACATTCACATAATATTTGTTAATTTTCAAATTGAAGGTATTCATATGGTGTTAAACAGTAACATGAAGTCAAATTTAACAAAGTGGATGTTTTTGGCCAGACAAGCCTCCTTGATGGGATAAATGAGCATTACTTATGATCAAAGCAGATTTCATTATGTGATTTAAATATACAGTTTGAAGATGAAGCCATTTAGTTACCGAGAGAGCATAAACAAGCTCAATTGAGTCCATTGTGGTATATTAAGACATAAAATTCTAATTTTATATTAAATCTGACAGAGAAAAAAAACAACATAATACATGGATTCAGACCCAATTATTCATCGATGCAATGTTACTGTTATTATATTGATGACTTCAAAAAATTATTTCAAAAATGTAATAGTAGTCAACAGACTCATTATTGCATCGTATTCTGTAATCACTGGTCCTTTCACGACAAGGTAATCAAGATATCAAAGCTATAATTATTGTTTCATATTATACGTAGATAACATTATTAACAAACTAACATCAGCATTTGATATTACAGTACACTTAAGTTTAAGTCTATATACCAGACTGTCCACACACAACAACAAACAAACATAACATGTATAACACCCATATACCTCAGATATAGAATAAAGGTCAGCTTAAATTCTCAGCTGTGATATTGGCTAAATATTATTATACTTCATGAGCATACATTCAGATACAATTTCAGGAGAGAGTAGTACATAATTATAACTAAGATGGTAGTTCTCCTTCAGTTTGAGTTGTAAAATGCCAGCTTTCTTCATTCTTTACAGAGTTATAGTTTACTAAAGTACGTATGTTCTACATGTTATGCAACAGTGGTCTGCAGCAGTTGTGTCAAGAGTGTCCCTAAATGGGCTCCATTGTGGTGTGCCATATTTTATGGAAATTAATTGCGAATAATGTTATGTCAATAATACATACTAGAATATAATAATAATAGAATAAATGCCATTGAATTAAGTATGTCTCAAGTTAAACTGAAGTTTAATCTAACAAAAACTATAAATGAGCTCACTCAGATCTAACTAAATTTTAAATTCATTAGATTCTATATAGTTGTGCTTCAACTTAATGTTATTTCCACTTGGAATAAATCACTGAGATACGTAGTATTAATGTTCTGATACGAATGTAGAATCAATAATACAATAAACTTTATAAACCGAAATCAATTCACACTTTAGTCATGTAACAGTTGCTAAAACTAAAACTATTGGAACTTTTGTTATTAATGGTAATAACAACTATTAACTGTAATTTCTTCTTCTATAATAACATAACAGTATTAAGAGTACTATTTTAAGATAGAGCTAATTACAGGGACTATATATTCCTCTCAATTCTTGTAGTGTCAGTCCTCAGCTGAATACGTAGTGTCTGTTTCAGTGGTTTGTGTGGTATTAGTTGTCACAGATGGTTGTCCAGGACTTGGCTCTACTGGATCAAGAGGCAGATATCCTTCCGTGATGCTATTCTCAACTGCAGTTTGTTCCTCGCCAATTTCTTCTGCTTCTCTTTGTGCTTGTTCCATTTCTTCCTTGTTCTCAGGAGTTGGATTCTTGAAGTATTTGAGGATTGCAACCCCTAGGAACTTGACTGCCTCAACCAATCTCATCGTTAGTAACCCCATAGCAAGTGTATTGCCTTTGTCCTGAACGGACCAAGGACTACCACCATCCATGGAACCGGAGAAGTTGTCTTCTACTGGTGGCATTGTGCCCTTGACCCAGTATTTCCCCGAAAAGTGGAACGTGTTAATCCCTACAGATTCTCTTTCAAAGAAGGTAAAGCTCGCATTAGTGGCATTATTCTGATCAGTCCAGGCAAGTAACTTCTTGTTACTGGCATATGTGAAGCAACTAATTGCCTTTCTGCCCACCTCAATGGAGAGGCTGGGTTCAGAAGTAGTGGTTGGGCTAGACTCTGCTATAGCTACAACAACCTCTGGTCCTGTTACTTCCTGCAGGGTTGTTTTGTACCTGCCCACCCAGTTAGCAAGGGAAGACTTGAAGGGTCCATTCTGACCTTGGATGTTGTCCAAGATTGGTTCAGGATCGCCTGCCTTCCAGAACCTTCCAGTGAATGAAAGAGTGTGTTTTCCATTGGTCTTGAAAACCAGACTGGCACTATGGGAATTGCCATCTGAAGAGGACCATGATAGGGTGTAGTTGGAGAAAGTGGGCTTCTTGACCAGAACTCCAGCTGCCCAAACCTTACCAGTGGATGGTGGGGATTCCCCTTGGATCTGGAAGGTGGCATTGGCAATTGTGGAGGGGTACATGCCACTCCACATGAGAAGGGATGATTCTTGTAGCTCACTGCGAGCAGAGGACATTGCGTCCAGTGTGGTATCACAACCTTGCATGCTGAGCCATTCCTCTATTGCACCTATGCTGTTCTTATCAGCCTCAATTTTCCGAGCTTCTCTGGCAAATTCTGAGGCAAATCCTGAGTCAGTGACCATACGGATAACTACCTGCTTGGCAACATCATCAGCACTTGACTTCAATGTCATACAGATCCGACCTGAATGGTTGCTTTGTAAGGCTTCTATTTCATGGGGACCGAGTTGAAATTCTTTCATTGACTGTTCAGGCTCTTTCATGTGTCTCCTGAGCAGCTTGATGTTTGTAGCAAGGGAACCTATGTAGCGAGCTGCCTTGGTTGGAGGTGTGTGGGCATATTCGTAAGGTACTGTCCACTCCTCTAGCTGTTCTATTGCTTTGATCTCTTGTGGACCGTATTCTGCTACCGGGCGTACTGTGTTGTTTGGAAAATTTGTGGCCTCCTTTTCAGTGGGAACCAGCCCCAATGTAATGACCATTTTTGGGTCAACTTCGTGTACTTCTTTGGGTGGAATGTAGAAAGTGGAGATTCCTGTGATCCGCTTGGCTACTTCAGTTTCCAGGAATTCACTGAGAGGGTGGTACTCGATGAGTGGACTACAAATGGGAAACTGTGCTCCGATGTAGTGTGTGATTGTGTAGTTTTCACCATATTGCGATTGAAGATGCTCAATCAGTACACGATAGTTGTGGTTCAAGTGGCCCTGCCTGCTAAAAACAAGATCACCGACACATGCAATTATCACGTGAAAGTCGGTAAGCAGTTTACGGCGACGCAGTAGCATGTCGGTGGCTTCAAGTATCTGAAGTCCCGGGTAGGATGGATCTATTCCGAGATCAGCAAAGAGGCAGTCCTCTGCAGACACTGCTGGCAACATGTAAGCTTTGATACCTGAAAAGAAAAAATAACATGGAAACTGATTTTTGGAGATATAATGTGATTGTATGTGTGTCAAATGGACATTCTGATTGGTAATGCCTAGTGATTATATAGAAGGTATACATAGTTAGGATATTGTAAAGTATGTTATCATACTGTTAGCTGACAGTTGTTCCATGTTATAGTGTGTAATCACAATCTAACGGCCTGTCTCCCTGATAATAGTTGGTGGGTTGTGTTTTTATCCAGCAACCGAAAGCAGAAATATATAGTATGAATACAACTGAAGTTCTCATGGTAGTTGCCTTGCCAAGGAGAATCATAGTACAAAATATTATTGTAGTTGACATAATATGCTGGATCATTCTCATACAGAAGACCTTTTCTGAAATTTCCCAAACAGACAACAATTTCTGACTCAGACTATTATAATATAGTAAGGTGGCATGACACCATCAATTGAAGGTAGAGAAGAGTTTGTAAATCTCTCAGATTAGATGTAGGGAAAAACGATATTTTGAGAAGCCATATCTACTGCATGTACTGTAGTGGACATTGTTGTATTACTAACTCTGTTAGTTATGTTCATTTCTACATCTAGTCTAATTGGTATTAATGAGTATTAATGGGTGCAATCACTTCATCTAATCTCCGATCATAGATGATCATATATATACGCAGGTGTGTGACAATATTATTATGGAAGTTTAATTGGAATCCAACCTGCTTGAGGTGAAAGGAGAAAAGAGAAAAACCAGCAACTGCGGGACTTGAACCCAGGGTGTCTGACTGTAGCTGCCATAACCACTGAACCATGAAGCCACCACAGCAACCAGCCCTCCCAATTCTCCTTTCATGCTGCACTGGTGGTACTGCCAACTGCAGTCTCACACTGGTGAGACCACACAGCTGTGTGGATTTAATGTGTTGGTGTATTACTATCTCTGTTAACTCTACTAACTATCCCAACTCGAGTTGAATCCTTGTGATAAGGAAAAGAGTCTGTGAGAAAGTGCCCAATATCAAATTTATTTTCTCATAAATTACATTTATGATGGTACAAATATATATATGCAACTCTAATTTTTATTTTATCATCAGTAATTTATTATATTTATAATGATACAATCAAATTACAGATTATACTTATATTATGCTGGACAGACAGGGGTAACCAGTCCTCATGATCATTTACCTTGCTGGTGAGCAATCTGGATTGCTCGATGAGAAGGAAGAACAAAAATTGCTGGATGGCCATAAAAGATGCAGACAACATTCAGTCCTCGACGAGCAAAGTAGAGACATGCTTCGGACATCTGTATATACGTGTTGTAGTGCTTCTTGTCATCAGCATAGAAAACGCACAGATCGAGGGCATCAGGGCGTAGATCTCGGATGTAGACTTCAGTGGTTGGGTCAGCCACCCAGTAGAGGACCTTGTGGGCCGTTTTGATGTGTGAGAGTGCTTCCAGGGTGAAATGGCCCACACTTTTGATGCCGGATCCAATCACCACCAGAGATCCTTTCCTTGTGTGGAATTTCACTTCACTGGACTCAAAGTAACCTATGAGGCACATGAAAGTCACAGAATAATGTATTGGATTTATTGTGTTAGCAATAAACACGATACTTTTATAGACATGCACCTCCACAATATTTTACACAACTTTGAGCTGTTCAGGGCGAAATGAGGGTAATGTTGCAAGTGGGGTAATTCGAGGCATACACCAAACTGGGCCACCATCATCATTACCATGGGCCTGCTGCACATTCCTAAGATTATGCAACCTCAAGGTTAGGGCGGAAGATAGATTGGGATAAGGATGGAAAAATCGTAGTACTAGGTCAATTTCGTTCAAACCTGCAGCTGGACAGAAGATGTTATTTGACTACCAGTATCTAATGGTACATTTTGTTTCTCAGCTCTGCTATTCTTGCTTCAGATTGTTGCTCAACTACTGCCATTTGGATGGATTTTTGCAGTAATTGTTGTAGCACAGACAAAGGAGACTACTTTCAAAACTTCATTATATGAACAGATAGAAATCTACTCAAATGTGGTACAAATAGCCTGAAAGGAAATGATCGGCTGATGCTGCAGTTGACTTTCTGATCCTGTTCGTTGTTAGTAGGTCACTTCTTCAATGCCGCTGCAAAGGATTATGAGGACCACAAAATACTCCTAAAACTAGTAGATGTATCATAAATGAAACTACCTATGTCCATAGAATGAGGTTCTTCAAGCATTTTACTATGTAAATGGCAGGTAAATTGTCATGGAAATATTTTCTAAGACTTAAGCCTAACGAGACAAGCTGAAGTGTCAGGTCCAACACATCAGCAAATATGCAATTTGTCTTTGTATACACCATTGCCAATCTTTCCCTGTCAAGCACATTGTATAGTGTTTGTGCCAGTACATAGCGTAACAACCATGACATTATAACTATGCTAGTAATTCCATGAATGTGTAACAGTATATATTGTGTAATTGATATTTAAAATACCACGCATTTTTGTGCATACCATTGATGTTATTCATGTCATCATGTTACTGCATAGAAATGGAACGGTTGTTCCCTGTAGTTACAACCATTAATGATTTATGGTAGTTTTGCTATATACTAACACCAATACTATACAAAATGCTCCACATGACCATTTGAAAGGATAGTGAGAATCGGTGGGGATAACGGAAATTTCCAGAAATGCTGAAATGATGAAAATCAAGCATTCATGCATTTTACACCAGATCCAATTAAATTTGTTGGCGTACCAAACTGATTGGGCAAATAGCACATATCATACTATGCCCAACACTGGTATGTTGTAATGCAATATCAAACTAAATCATAAATAGGCATTGTTGGTACCACATCATTAGCTCTGTCTTATACCCAGTGAGAGGTGAAAATTCCGAGCTTCAGCCAGCTGTACTCCTCAGTCCTGTTTTGGAAATGTAATAATAGTATGACATTCTAATATTGCATGTATAATGTGGCAGTTCGATCCAATACTTGGTTTGTTTGATTCTAGGGATTGTGCTCTTTCCTTTCTTCCATGTCACAAAGAGTCTTTGTTTGCCACACTAGGGAGTTTTATAGTTGACATGTTGTAACATGTACATTAGCCTGACTGGCAGGTATGCATCAAAAATGATCTGTATGATTTGACTGATATTATGCATGTTTCAGCCGGTCTGATATTCGGAAAAATGCAGTTACTTGGTCATTTTCGACGTTTTTGCCATTTCTGCTATTATTATTCTCAATTCTTCTCTCTTCTAGCGTTATTTCCGTGTTCGTTCACAATCCGTTATAGGGGGCGTTAAATAAACGAATATTTACGACGGAGGGTCAGAGAGTGTGCTTCAGTTAAAACGGATCACTCCATTTCGTGTTATTTGTACCGCTGTTAAGTATATTTCAAATTTTCTCGTAATATTATAGAGAAGTTTGAATTGTGGTTGATCTGCGCTGCAACAATTACCAATTAAAATGACTCGCAGTCGATCGGTGCGAAAGTAACGCGGGATTGAAACAAATTGTAGCGCTGGATGGAGCTAGTCGAATTACATCTTCAGTCCAGGTTCGAAAGGAATTGACCACCGTACATTAAGCATTAATAATATTCTACCCAATAACTTATAATCTAAGAGTACGGTACAATAAATCACAATTCGCACACCTGTACGTATCTCAGCGAATACTTGAAGATTTAAATAACGTCAAAGATAGCTTGTCAAAGTGAAATGCTTTATAACAAGTGGATATAGAATCTGCCCAAGTAATATGTAGAAAGTGGTGGCAGTTGCAAAATTCGGACACAGGCTCACAACTTTGCACATGCTTGAACAATATCATTGATTCAATGCACAAAAAATCACCATGCTTTTTAGCATCAGTTGCAAGGAGGGTAGAGAGGTGATTCCATTTCTGCTCAGTCTCAACTTGTTTAGATGAGAGCACCTTTGGCTTCCCCTTTGGCTTTTCTTTCCCCTCGGCCATTTCTACGATCAACACTCTCAACCTAGACTATGTATAATATAGCTAAAGTAGAGTAACACAATTTGTACTTATGTAATCACAGTTGCCAACCCTTAAAAGCTACTTTCAGGGACGCTTAGACTATGTATCCTTATATACCTGCCTATACCAGAAGGCATGTGGAATACATGTATGCTGCCCAAAATAGACCGTGTTATGAACAGCTGTGAAGGTATCACTATGTGCGTAGTGTTAAATGTATCCCAGTTTGGGCAATAAAACTTGGGCAAGCAAGATATTGTACAAATAGCTCTCAAACGCATGGACGGATAGAAGAGCCGATTTTTGAGGAGTTAGGCTCTATATCGGCAGCAGACAATACAGAAAATCTTGAAAATATTGATAGTGTGTGTGTGTGCTTGTTTGTGTGTGTGTGGACACACACACTGGGGGGTAAATAGTTAAGTGTATGCACTTGCACATGCATGTGGACAGGAGATTGTGTTAGCTCACAAAGTAGCAGCAATTGCCGAGTCCACTCCCCTCTTCAGTTCTATTTGCCTCTCACTGCTATTGGAATTTGTATGGAAATGATTTTATCTCCACTGTATGTTGATGCTGTGTTCAAACAAAGCATCTCCTGTGTGTGGTTTGAGTGGGCTGACCCAATGACCAGCCGCTCTTCCTGGCCATGCACCGAGAAGTATGGTCTATCAGTTTAACAGTTGGACATTTCACCCTTCATCACCTATCTGTCATATGCTTGTGTGTGTGTGTGTGTGTGTGTGTGTGTGTGTGTGTGTGTGTGTGTGTGTGTGTGTGTGTGTGTGTGTGTGTGTGTGTGTGTGTGTGTGTGTGTGTGTGTGTGTGTGTGTGTGTGTGTGTGTGTGTGTGCATGTGCATGTGTGTGTGTGCGTGCGTGCACACACGGGGGTACATGTTTAAATGCTTGCAGTGCACATGTGGACAGGAGTTGCAAGTTTTACCCACCCTTGTCATTCTTTCCCCATCAAAACCTTGTATAGTGTTTTCTGTCAGTAGCGTAATAGCCACAATATTATAATATTCGTGTACATACATACATTCGTGTTTTAAATTTCAATCACTCAAATTTTTCTTATTTATGGCAAGATCATAACTGTAAATCCATAATGTATTTAAACTCACATAGTCTATTATGTAGCATTTATATTATAATACAATAACCATAATATTATATTAATGCTGGTAATCCCATTAATGTGTAACAGTATATAAAGTATAGTGTAGTAGATATTGAGATAACATTGTATGTTTGATACTTACCACATGCACTGATGTCTTGTCATGTCATTTCATCTCGGATATCTGCCATCAAATGTTTGTTCCCAGCACAGTTGCTACACAACAAGTATAGAACCCCCCAGTACACAATATAAACTGTTACATATTCATAATGATTCATGGTCGTTTGGTTACTGACACTAGCACAATACATTTTGCACCACAGTGACAGTCTCAAAATGACAATGATAATATGTACGTACAACTTTGATTCCTTACGTGCTAACCTACTGGATCATCTGTGCCACTGGATATTTATTTTGGAGATTATCAAGTCAAGTCTAATAGTATGTATGAATGACAAACACCAACATACATGTGCACACATACGCATACACACAAATATGTGCTGTAGTTAGTTGAATACATTCCTGTTCAGTAATGTGTAGAAGAACGCATTAGAAGAAAATCTGTGTCCAAATGTTCTCAAAAGGACAGGGAGTTTGTTTGTCCATCTATACCACATGTATAGGTAAGACACACTAATAATTATACTAATGCCCATTTTCCTTATACAATGCTTCTTTGGTTCTATATGACGTTTAGTGCTCCAGTTTGAAGTAGCTGAAGCGCAGCTGGTGTAAGATTGGTTGTAATACTGAAGTGTACTCAGTGGATATTAGGTCCTTCTACTTGGATCAAGTAGAGATGACAATAGAGACGATTAATCTCTCAACTGCCCTAGAGTGTGTCCACACACACCTGACAGTGTTCTATGTTTTCCAAATCCTTCTACCTGGGTGTAGAGGATCACATTAGAGATGAAGTATCTCATAACTGCCATAGAGTGGCAAAAGACTGCTTCATAGAAGTATAGTTGGTTGATGGCTGTCACATGAAGATGGTACAGTCTGGTCTTGTACAGTGAACAAGATGTTCACGTCTCTCTCAATACTGACAACAGGCAACAGTCTTCAACTGAACAGACTGGAGCTGATGAAGGTTTGTACATACATACATTCATTGTCCATACAATATCGTCAAACACTTAAATGTGTATATACATTGTCCTCTAAATTCAAAATTTCCATCTGTGTGTTACACTGTTACTCAACCCCATGTTGTACTCAATAGAGAGGTACCATTGTACAAAACACTATATCCTAGTCTCAAAGTGTCCTCATTGTACAGGTTCTGCCATATGCATACATGACCAAACACACAGACATACACACACATGCATGTACACACAGCACAGGTGCTCATACATATACATAGTTACGATCTTAATTCTGTTCTCAGCATGTTTTCCAGAGATGAAGGAGACCGAAAATTATTATGGTGCGTTGGAATGGTCAGCGTGACACAGAGCATATATTATCATAATAATGTTATGGTGGTGAACTGTACTCACCTCATCATGTCCATGTACAATAGTAGTCAATAAAATTTCAGAGATAATTTTCGTATGCATATCAAACTAGATTTAGATGTACATGTATGTAGCATTGTTTATTCATATTTTATTATTAAATATCATATTATATTCAATTAATATATTTTGGGGTGGGGTGGGACTTCCTATCTACCGAAGGACCTAAATATGGATATTATCCCAACGCAACAAAAACCTACCTCATTATCAAAGAGGCATGCCAACCCATAGCCCAGAGAATTTTTACCAATACAAATATTGTCATTACCTGATAAGGAAAACGGCATCTGGGCGCAGCTTTGGGAACCAACTCCTTCATCGAAGAATACGTATCAACCAAAGTACACGAATGGGAAGAAGAACTCCTGACCTTATCTAGGATTGCAAAATCCTATCCTCACGAAGCTCTTTCTGCCTATACTCATGGTTTCTCAAGTAGATGGACGTATCTATCCAGAACAATTCCTGACATTGCTCATCTCTTCCAACCATTAGAAAAGATCATTCAAAATCATTTCATTCCCGCACTTACTGGCCGGCCACCTTGCTCTAAGAATGAAAGACTCCTCCTATCTCTGCCAGCACGACTAGGAGGTTTAGGTATAACCAAGCCAGATGATGAAAGCTCTCATTCATATGAAGCTTCCAAGTATATTACAGCCCCTCTAGCAGATTTGATTACATCTCAAAACATTAAAGCTCACATTAATTTTTCAAAGGTCAAAGAAGCAAAAGTCCATATGCGTAACATTAAAGCTGATCGACTGAAGAAAGTATCTGCTGACATCCAGAAAGATTTAGATCCATCTAAGCTTCATCTCTATGAGCTATCTTGCGAGAAAGGGAGTTCCACCTGGATTACAGCATTGCCTATTGCGGAGCATGGATTCGATTTACACAAACGTGCTTTTCGGGATGCACTGTGCATCAGATACGGGTGGCAGCTCGACAATCTCCCCAGCTTGTGTGCTTGCGGAAACAATTTCACCATTGAGCATGCTATGACTTGTCGTAAAGGTGGATATCCAATAATTAGACACAATGAAGTTCGCGACCTCACTGCCAACTTGCTAACCGAGGTTTGTCACAATGTTGCACACGAACCTAATCTGCAACCTATCACCCACGAGGTCTTTCTACACCAATCGGCTAATACAGATGAGAATGCAAGGCTTGACATTCGTGCAACGGGATTTTGGAGCAGAGCTCAGGAAGCATTTTTTGATATTAGGATCTTTCATCCAAGCGCTCCCTCTAACTGCTCTTTGTCCATACCATCAGCATATAAGAAGCATGAAAATGAGAAGAAGCGGCAGTATGGCCAGCGTATAAGAGAAGTCGAAAGAGGTGTATTCACTCCCCTAGTTTTTACTACATCTGGTGGGATGGCGAGAGAGTGTGGCATTTTTTATAAGAGGCTTGCGTCCTTAATTGCAAACAAGAGCAATCAGCAATACTCTCTAGTTATGAGATGGATTAGATGTTCTATTCAATTTGCTCTGATTCGACTTGCTATTACGTATGTCTATAAGAGGAAGCAGATCTTGTAGTCCTCACGTCAGAGATCCACCAGCCTCAGATAATCCTGGCCTAATTGTACTTGCCAACGCTGAAAGCAGGATTAGATCATAATTTGCAACTTGTCTTTTGTTTTGTTTGTTTGTTTGTCTGTTTGTTTTTTGTTTTTTGTTTGTCAATATTATAATTATCGTATATATACATGTATTATAATTTACTTCATATATTAATTATAGTTATTGCATCAATGTTATATTTAATTGTATTTATGTGTTATATATCTGGTTTAATTTCATGGTGTATATTATATTATATTATTGTTATATATATATAGTAATAATTATTATTAACAAACTAACATCAGCATTTGATATTACAGTACACTTAAGTTTAAGTCTATATACCAGACTGTCCACACACAACAACAAACAAACATAACATGTATAACACCCATATACCTCAGATATAGAATAAAGGTCAGCTTAAATTCTCAGCTGTGATATTGGCTAAATATTATTATACTTCATGAGCATACATTCAGATACAATTTCAGGAGAGAGTAGTACATAATTATAACTAAGATGGTAGTTCTCCTTCAGTTTGAGTTGTAAAATGCCAGCTTTCTTCATTCTTTACAGAGTTATAGTTTACTAAAGTACGTATGTTCTACATGTTATGCAACAGTGGTCTGCAGCAGTTGTGTCAAGAGTGTCCCTAAATGGGCTCCATTGTGGTGTGCCATATTTTATGGAAATTAATTGCGAATAATGTTATGTCAATAATACATACTAGAATATAATAATAATAGAATAAATGCCATTGAATTAAGTATATGTCCCAAGTTAAACTAAAGTTTGTTCTATATATTAACAAAACTATAAATGATTTCACTCAGATCTAACTAAATTTTAAATACATCAGATTCTATATAGTTGTGCTTCAACATATTATAACCTTAATGTTATTTCCACTTGGAATAAATCACTGAGATAGTATTAATGTTCTGATACGAATGTGGAATCAATAATACAATAAACTTTATAAACCAAAATCAATTCACACTTTAGTCATGTAACAGTTGCTAAAACTAAAACTATTGGAACTTTTGTTATTAATGGTAATAACAACTATTAACTGTAATTTCTTCTACTATAATAACGTAACAGTATTATGAGTACTATAAATACAGGGACTATTCCTGTCAGTTTTTGTAGTCTCAGTCCTCAGCTGAATACGTAGTGTCTGTTTCAGTGGTTTGTGTGGTATCAGTTGTCACAGATGGTTGTCCAGGACTTGGCTCTACTGGATCAAAAGGCAGATATCCATCAGTGATGCTATTCTCAACTGCAGTTTGTTCCTCGCCAATTTCTTCTGCTTCTCTTTGTGCTTGTTCCATTTCTTCCTTGTTCTCAGGAGTTGGATTCTTGAAGTATTTGAGGATTGCAACCCCTAGGAACTTGACTGCCTCGACCAATCTCATAGTTAGCAACCCCATAGCAAGTGTATTGCCTTTGTCCTGAATGGTCCAAGGGCTACCACCATCCATGGAACCAGAGAAGTTGTCTTCTTCTGGTGGCGTTGTGCCCTTGACCCAGTATTTCCCCAAAAAGTGGAACGTGTTAATCCCTACAGATTCCCTTTCAAAAAAGGTAAAGCTAGCATTAGTGGCATTATTCTGATCATTCCAGGCAAGTAACTTCTTGTTACTGGCATATGTGAAGCAGCAAATTGCCTTTCTGCCCACCTCAATGGAGAGGCTGGGTTCAGAAGTAGTGGTGGGGTTAGACTCTGCTAATGCTACAACAACCTCTGGTCCTGCTACTTTCTGCAGGGTTGTTTTGTACCTGCCCACCCAGTTAGCAAGGGAAGACTTGAAGGGTCCATTCTGACCTTGGATGTTGTCCGAGATGGGTTGAGGATCACCTGCCTTCCAGAACCTTCCAGTGAATGAAAGAGTGTGTTTTCCGTTGGTCTTGAAAACCAGACTGGCACTATGGGAGTTGCCATCTGAAGAGGACCATGATAGGGTGTAGTTGGAGAAAGTGGGCTTCTTGACCAGAACTCCAGCTGCCCAGACCTTACCAGTGGATGGTGGGGCTTCTCCTTGGATCTGGAAGGTGACATTGGCAATTGTTGAGGGGTACATGCCACTCCACAAGAGAAGGGATGATTCTTGTAGTTCACTGCGAGCCGAGGACATTGCGTCCAGTGTGGTATCATAACCTTGCATGCTGAGCCATTCCTCTATTGCGCCTGTGCTGTTCTTATCAGCCTCAATGTTTCGAGCTTCTCTGGAAAAGTCTGAGGCAAATGCTGGGTCGGTGACCATACGGATAACTACCTGCTTGGCAACATCATCAGCACTTGCCTTCAATGTCATGCAGATTTGACCTGAATGGTTGCTTTGTAAGGCTTCTATTTCATGGGGACCGAGTTGAAATTCTTTCATTGACTGTTCAGGCTCTTTCATGTGTCTCCTGAGCAGCTTGATGTTTGTAGCAAGGGAACCTATGTAGCGAGCTGCCTTGGTTGGAGGTGTGTGGGCATATTCGTAAGGTACTGTCCATTGCTCTAGCTGTTCTATTGCTTTGATTTCTTGTGGACCGTATTCTGCTACCGGGCGTACTGTGTTGTTTGGAAAATTGGTGGCCTCCTTTTCACTGCGAATCAGCCCCAATGTAACGGCCATTTTTGGGTCAACTTCGTGTACTTCTTTGGGTGGAATGTAGAAAGTGGAGATTCCTGTGATCCGCTTGGCTACGTCAGTTTCCAGGAATTCACTGAGAGGGTGGTGCTCAATGAGTGGACTACAAATGGGAAACTGTGCTCCGATGTAGTGTGTGATCGTATAGTTTTCACCATATTGTGATTGAAGATGCTCAATCAGTACACGATAGTTGTGGTTCAAGTGGCCCTGCCTGCTAAAAACAAGATCACCGACACATGCAATTATCACGTGAAAGTCAGTAAGCAGTTTACGGTGGCGCAGTAGCATGTCGGTGGCTTCAAGTATCTGAAGTCCCGGGTAGGATGGATCTATTCCGAGATCAGCAAAGAGGCAGTCCTCTGCAGACACTGCTGGCAACATGTAAGCTTTGATACCTGAAAAGAGAAAATAACATGGAAACTGATTTTTGGAGATATAATGTGATTGTATGTGTGTCAAATGGACATTCTGATTGGTAAAACCTAGTGATTATATGAAGATATACATAGTTAGGATATTGTAAAGTATATTATCATAATATTATTGTTAGCTGACAGTTGTTCCATGTTATAGTGTGTAATCACAATCTAATGGCCTGTCTCCCTGATAATAGTTGGTGGGTTGTGTTTTTATTCATCAACTGAAAGCAGAAATAGTATGAATAAAACTGAAGTTCTCATGGTAGTTGCCTTGCAAAGGAGAATCGTAGTACAAAATATTATAGTATGCTAGATCATTCTCATACAGAAGACCATTTCTGAAATTTTCCAAACAGACACAATTTCTGACTCAGACTATTATAATATAGTAAGGTAGCATGACACCATCAATTGATGGTACAGCAGAGTTTGTAAATCTCTCAGATTAGATGTTACAGTAGGAAAAAACAATATTTTGGGAAGCCATATGTACTGCATGCACCGTAGTGGACATTGTTGTATTACTAACTCTGTTAGTTATCTGCATTTCTACATCTAGTCTAATCAGTATTAATGGGTATGAATGGGTGCAATCACTTCATCTAATCTCCGATCATAGATGATCATATAATATTATTATATACGCAGGTGTGTGACAATAATTATGGAAGTTTAATTGGAAACCTACCTGCTTGAGGAGAAAGGAGAAAAGAGAAAAACCGGCAACTGTGGGACTTGAACCCAGGGTGTTTGACTGTAGCTGCCATTAACCACTGAACCATGAAGCCACCACAGCAACCAGCCCTCCCAATTCTCCTTTCATACTGCACTGGTGGTACTGCCAACTGCAGTCTCACACCGGTGAGACCACACAGCTGTGTGGATTTAACGTGTTGATGTATTATTATCTCTGTTAACTCTACTAACTAACCCAACTCGAGTTGAATCCTTGTGATAAGGAAAAGAGTCTGTGAGAAAGTGCCCAATATCAAATTTTTTTCTCATAAATTACATTTATGATGGTACAAGCATATATGCAAATCTGTAATTTTTATTTTATCATCAGTAATGTATTATATTCATGATGATAAAATAAAATTACAGATTTTACTTATATGCTGGACAGACAGGGGTAACCAGTCCTCATTTACCTTGCTGGCGAGCAATCTGGATTGCTCGGTGAGAAGGAAGAACAAAAATTGCTGGATGGCCGTAAAAGATGCAGACAACATTCAGTCCTCGACGAGCAAAGTAGAGACATGCTTCGGACATCTGTATATACGTGTTGTAGTGCTTCTTGTCATCAGCATAGAAAATGCACAGATCGAGGGCATCGGGGTGGAGATCTCGGATGTAGGTCTCGGTGGCTGGGTCAGCCACCCAGTAGAGGACCTTATGGGCTGTTTTGATGTGTGAGAGTGCTTCCAGGGTGAAATGGCCCACACTTTTGATGCCGGATCCAATCACCACCAGAGATCCTTTCTTCCTGTGGAATTTCACTTCACTGGACTCAAAGTAACCTACGTGGCACATCAAAAGTCACAGAATAATGTATTGGATTTATAGTGTTTGCAATGAACACAAACTTTTATAGACATGCACCTCCACAATATTTTACACATATTGAGCTGTTTAGGGTGAAATGAGGGTAATGTTGCAAGTGGGATAATTTGAGGCACCAAACTGGGCCACCATAGTCACCACCATGGGCCTGCTGCACATTTCTAAGAATATGCAACCCCGAGGTTAGGGCGGAAGATAGATGGGGGTAAGCATGGAAAAATCGTAGTACTAGGTCAATTTCTTTCAAAACTACAGCTGGACAGATGTTATTTGACTATCAGTATCTAATGGTACATTTTGTTTCTCAGTTCTGCTATTCTTGCTTCAGATTGTTGCTCAACTACTGCCATTTGGATGGATTTTTGTAGTTATTGTTGTAGAACAGACAAAGTAGACTACTTTCAAAACTTCTTCATTATGTGAACACATAGAAATCTATTCAAATGTGGTACAAATAACCAGTGAAAGGAAATGATCGATCGGATGATGCTGTAGTTAACTTTCTGAACCTTCATTGTCAGTAGGTCACTAGTAGATGTATCATAAATGAAGCTACCTATGTCCATAGAATGAGGTTCTTCAAGCATTTTACTATGTAAATGGCAGGTAAATTGTCATGGAAATATTTTCTACGACTTAAGCCTAACGAGGCAAGCTGAAGTGTCATGTCCAACACATCAGCAAATATGCAATTTGTCTTTGTATACACCATTGCCAATCTTTCCCTGTCAAGCATATTGTATAGTGTTTGTGCCAGTACATAGCATAACAACCATGACATTATAACTATGCTAGTAATTCCATGAATGTGTAACAGTATATATTGTGTAATTGATGCTTAAAATACCACGCATTTTTGTGCATACCATTGTTGTTATCTCATCTCAGCATGTTACTGCATAGAAATGGGATGGTTGTTCCCTGCAGTTACAACCATTAATGATTTATGGGTGTTTTGCTATATACTAACACCAACACTATATAAAATGCTCCACGGTGACCATTTGAAAGGATAGTGAGAATCTGTGGGGATAACAGAAATTTCCAGAAATGCTGAAATGATGAAAATCCAGCATTCATGCATTTTACACCAGATCCAATTAAATTTGTTGGCGTACCAAACTGATTGGGCAAATAGCACATATCATACTATGCCCAACACTGGTATGTTGTAATGCAATATTAAACAAAATCATAAATAGGCATTGTTGGTACCACCTCATTAGCTCTGTCTTATCCCCAGTGAGTGGTGAAAATTCCGAACTTCAGCCAGCTGTACTCCTCAGTCCTGTTTTGGAAATGTCATAATAATATGACATTCTAACATTACATGTATAATGTGGCAGTTCGATCCAATACTTGGTTTGTTTGATTCTAGGGATTGTGCTCTTTCCTTTCTTCCATGTCACAAAGAGTCTTTGTTTGCCACACTAGGGAGTTTTATAGTTGACATGTTGTAACATGTACATTAGCCTGACTGGCAGGTATGCATCAAAAATGATCTGTGTGATTTGACTGATATTATGCATGTTTTAGCCGGTCTGATATTCGGAAAATGCAGTTACTTGGTCATTTACGACGTTGTTGCCATTTCTGCTAATAATAATTCTCAATTCTTGTCTCTTCTAGCGTTAACGTTATTTCCGTGTTCACTCACAATCCGTTATAGGGGGCGTTAAATGTCATTGAATGAATATTTACGACTGGGAATCAGAGAGACTCAGTGTACTTCAGTTAAAACGGATCACTCCATTTCGGGTTATTTGTACCGCTGTTAAGTATATTTCAAATTTTCTCGTAATATTATAGAGAAGTTTGAATTGTGGTTGATCTGCGCTGCAACAATTACCAATTAAAATGACTCACAGTTGATCGGTGCGAAAGTAACGCGGGATTGAAACAAATTGTAGCGCTGGATGGAGCTAGTCGAATTACATCTTCAGCCCAGGTTCGAAAGGAATTGACCACCATACATTTAAGTATTAATAATACTCTACCCAATAACATAATCTAAGAGTACGGTACAATAAATCACAATTCGCACACCTGTACGTATCTCAGCGAATACTTGTGTATGAAGATTTAAATAATGTCAAAAGATAGCTTGTCAGAGTGTAATGCTTTATAACAAGTGGATTTAGAATCTGCCCAAGTAATATATTACAAAGCGGTGGCAGTTTTAGTTCAATTTTGCAAAATTCGGACACATACAGGCTCACAACTTCACACATGCTTGAACAATATCAATGCACAAAATATTCACCATGCTTTTTAGCATCTGTTGCAAGGAGGGTAGAGAGGTGATTCCATTTCTGCTCAGTCTCAACTTGTTTAGATGAGAGCACCTTTGGCTTCCCCTTTGGCTTTTCTTTCCCCTCGGCCATTTCTACGATCAACACTCTCAACCTAGACTATGTATAATATAGCTAAAGTAGAGTAACACAATTTGTACTTATGTAATCACAGTTGCCAACCCTTAAAAGCTACTTTCAGGGACGCTTAGACTATGTATCCTTATATACCTGCCTATACCAGAAGGCACGTGGCACGCGGCTGCCCAAAATAGACTGTGTTATGAACAGCTGTGAAGGTATCACTATGTGCGTAGTGTTAAATGTATCCCAGTTTGGGCAATAGAACTTGGGCAAGCAAGATATTGTACAAATAGCTCTCAAACGCACGGATGGATAGAAGAGCCGATTTTTGAGGGGTTAGGCTCTATATCGATGGTAGACAATATGGAAAATCGGATATATTCATAGTGTGTGTGTGTGCTTGTTTGTGTGTGTGTGTGTGTGTGTGTGTGTGTGTGTGTGTGTGTGTGTGTGTGTGTGTGTGTGTGTGTGTGTGTGTGTGCACCCATGCGCACACAGCTGGTGGGGGGTGGGGGTACATACTTAAGTGTATGCACTTGCACATGTGGACCGGAGATTGTGTTAGCTCACAAAGTAGCAGCAATTGCTGAGTCCACTCCCCTCTTCTGTTCGATTTGCCTCCCACTGCTATTGGAAGTTGTATAGAAAATGATTTTATCTCCACTGTGTGTTAACCCTGTGTTCAAACAAAGCATCTCCTGTGTGTTGTTTGAGTGGGCTGACCCAACGACCAGCCGCTCTTCCTGGCCATGCACCGAAACGTATGGTCTATCGGTTCAACAGTTGGACATTTCACTTCTCATCAGCTGTCTGATATGTGTGTGTGTGTGTGTGTGTGTGTGTGTGTGTGTGTGTGTGTGTGTGTGTGTGTGTGTGTGTGTGTGTGTGTGTGTGTGTGTGTGTGTGTGTGCATGGGGGGTATATACATGTTTAAGTATATGCAGTTGCACGTGGACAGGAGTTGCAAGTTGTACCCACCCTTGTCATTCTTTCCCTGTCAAACACATTGTATAATGTTTTCTGTCAGTAGCATAATAGCCATAATATTATAATATTCGTGTACATACATTACATACATTCGTGTTTTAAATTTCAATCACACAATTTTTTTCTTTTTTATGCCAAGATCATAACTGTAAATCCATAACGTATTTAAACTCACATAGTCTATTATGTAGAATTTATTATAATACAATAACCATAATATTATATTAATGCTGGTAATCCCATTAATGTGTAACAGTATATAAAGTATAGTGTAGTAGATATTGAGATAACATTGTATGTTTGATACTTACCACATGCACTGATGTCATGTCATGTCATTTCATCTCGGATATCTGCCATGCAGTCCTCAAATGTTTGCTCCCAGCACAGTTGCTACACAACAAGTAAAGAACCCCCATTACACAATATAAACCATTACATATTTATAATGATTCATGGTCGTTTGGTTACTGACACTAACACAATACATTTTGCTCCACAGTGACAGTGTCAGAATGACAATGATATGCATGTACAACTTTGATTCCTTATTTGCTAACCTACTGGATCATCTGTGCCACTGGATATTAAGTTTGGAGATTATCAAGTGAAGTGTGATAGTATACATGAATGACAAACACCAACACAATGTCATGTCAGAACACACACACACACACACACACACACACACACACACACACACACACACACACAAACACACATACACAATAATAGAGCATACACACATTATACTTGATAATATAATATTATGACATTGTGAAGAAAACCTGTGGTATATAGCTATAGATTATGTATAGTATTGTGATTGTAATAATCTCTTAGAACATGTGTTTAATTGCTATCCAGCGAGGACATACAGAATATGATACTTGGCACTGTGAAGCCGTCTTAAGTAATTATTGGAGAATTCCCTTTTTTGCAATGGACTTTGTGTTTACATTATTGTGTGTGTACATGCAATGGTATTAAGTTTAATCATGTACTTTTTAATTGATTATAGTATAGTATTGTACATGTACACATAATATTTAATAAATATTATTTTATAATATAATTATTATAATTATTATAAATACAATACATAATTATAATATGTACAAAGAAACAGTAATACTGTATGTACATTGTAAATCAATAAATGATAGTAAATCAATTTGAATATAGGTACTATAAGTGTAAATAAAATTATTATATAAGTTATTAAGTACATAAACACAATGTCTCATATTTAAACTTGGAACTGAAAATGAAATACAAAAACTATAATTACTGTCTGAAGAGTTCATATCCTGATACTGTGTCGGAACTGGCTGAAATTAAGTGTCGTAAACAGTCAGTATCCTTCTCCATCAGTTCCTCATAGCGTTCCACCAATGCAGGATCTTCATCAGTCACATCACGATACCCCACAGTGTAGATCCCTTTCTTCATGAAATTGGCAACATACTGTGTTGTTGGATCTCTCTTGAACCTATCCACGGTAGTCGTACGTGCCTCGTCATCCAAGTCATCACAGTGGGTGATCACAAGTGCTGATATATCAGATGTAGCTGGACTGAGTACGTGTTGCATAACATAGTCAAAACACTTCATGACCTCGCCTGTGAAATGATCATTTTTTGTGCACAAAAAGAGTACCAAATTGACATTTGTGGGGGAAGTTATTTGCAGATACGTCTTCAAATTTTTGACTTCAGACATTTGCAGTATTCTCCATTGTTCATCCCAAATGTCGTGGGTATTGATAACAGTCAGCCCATACAGCACAGGTTCGAACCACATAATGACGGTATTTTGAGATGGATGCAATGTGGTGTGGTCAGGTCCTACTTTAAATCCTCCCTCTTTGTCTGACAATCCAAGTAGTTTATTTGCTACTAATGACTTACCCACACCCTTATGTCCAAGTAGCAGTACAGTACGTTTCTGTACTACCTGTGAGAATGATAGGAAACAACAATTGTTAATTATTTATTGCAATAGAAAAAAAGTTCAAATAACTAAGCTAAGAGCTTATGTAGGTACTATGTCTAGTGTGCCAACAACTGAGATTATCGTCCATGGGATTGATATCATAGGGACAATTACGTATATGATTGTAATCTATGTAATAGCTAAAATACCTCTCGAGAGATACTTTAACTATTGTGGTATGTTGTGTCAATCAGTTGCTATTAATTTTGAAAGCGTACCTTTGGTTGAGCAATGATTAGTAGACGTGTGAATAGGAAATAACCAATTTTCCACAATGCAACATCGAATAAAGTGTGCGTACATCAGGGAAGTGTGCACACATCACAAATGTGTGTACTGTGTTTCCTTTGAAGTCGCCCATGCAACATACCACATACTATGAATGTATACTAGTGAAACAATTTCATGCACAATCTATTGACATCTAATACGCTCTGAAAGCGGGAATTCTCATTAATGGAGAGCAATTATTACTATCATTATTTATTTGTTTACCTTGCCTCCATCCATCTAATTAGTTCTCCATCAACAACAAATTATAGGAGTTTCACTTTTTTGCACAAGTCCAAACAACCATGATGTTCCACGAACTACAAAGCCTTGTGACTTATGGTTAGTTGCCACAGTAAGTGCATTTAACCGAAATCTGATATACCTTAAAGAGTAATATTATCTCCCATTTCTCTGAAAATGCTACAATAACCTACAGTCTGGCAAAAATTAAAATCTATAAAACTGGAAAGTATTTTAGTAAGATAGTCAATATACAGAATTTGGCACATATGATTCTCTTTGATTGAAGAAAATTTCCGTTATAACCCAGGCTACATACATGTACTGCCAAATGTGTACATGTACACAGTGGTATTCAGGTACAAAAAACAAAACTTCCTGATTGAATACACACACACACACACACACACACACACACACACACACACACACACACACACACACAAACACACACACACACACACACACACACACACACACACACACACACACAAACACACACACACACACACACACACGTGTATGTACGTACGTACCATAGATTCTACGGATCTCTTCAATTTCATCAGCGTATCATTATGTTCCTCTTTCTCCACTGATACAAGACTTAATTCCCTGGTAATATCCTCCATTTCACTGTCATGATTAACAGTTTCAATGTAAATTTGTGAACGTTTCTTGTCCAAATCTTGTCTCAATTGATCCACCTAATAATAGAAAAGCTATTGACAGCCTACACACATAGTCATCCCTGACATCATGAAATGATTACTTACATAGTGAGGAGGAACATTAACATATATATATATATGCAAATGTTGATGATATTTAATTTCTAATGGTGATTGCAAGCAAAGGACAAAGGCTTAACCCTTCTTAATTCATATCTTTTGCTCATTAAATATTTATTGCTTGTACATACTTTTTATAGCGTTATAATGTGGTCCTACAGAAATGAAAGCACCAAAAGGTGCTGATGCCTCGGTTCACAGTATATCCAGCAGTAGAGCACAGCAATAATGGACAACAGCTATATATTCATTTGAGAGTTTACAGGGGCCAGGACCCACTTGTAATGTGTCAGTGAAACATTCTTCAATGGGAAATTGACAAGAGTCACCCAAAAAAGAGCCTGGTATACATAAAAAATGAAGAGCTCCCCAATAATCTGTACGAGCACATAGATGACAGTAAAAGTAAAACGAGCTAGTTTCCAGACTGTAGTACACACAGGTTGGTCAGCAAAGTGTGTGGTCAATATGGCGTTCACAAAAAATGGAAGACTGATTTCAACCCTATCAACTGTTTACCATCAACAGCAGGTATCAAAATGATCGCGAAGAGCAAGCGTAGGGGGAAATCAAAGTGAAGTGCTCATTTCTTGGACACAGCTGGAGTTGTTTTACTTAGAAGTTGAAATTTCCAAAATTACCCAAATTTACCTAGGGTCTATGCTCACAGAGCAATTCCGAGAGCTACTTCCGGTTTCTCAAGATGTGCTAAACAAAATGGCGTAACGGACAGAAGACACGTTCGAGGTTAGCAAAACTATATCTCGAGAACAAAGCTTTATTTTCCAAATCCACAAAGACAAATCCAAGAAAACATGGCAAGAAGCCTATCAAGCCTCTTAGTTGCACTTTCATTTGAACCGTTGAACAGTTATAGCAGTAATACACGGACAGACAGACGGACGGACTGACACACACGCAAACACACTACCGTATGCACTCTACTGATTCAGAGTTGCTGTACCCTTAAAATCAAAGCCAAATTCTGGGTGATTCTAGTTGTGAGCTTTTTAGCTGTGGTGGTGAGATTGAGCCTTTGAATGTGACAGCTTTTGATTATGAGAACGGGTTGAGGAATCGCCAATGCGGACTGATGCCTCAGACGTAGCATATGGAACCATAAAGGAATATCTTTCATCTTGATCTATTCGAAATTGGAGCCCGTAAGTGTGAAATATTCAATACAGAGGATCCTTAGTAACTCCATTCGATTTCGAAAAGAGAGGGGACAAAGGGAGACCTAAGAAATGGAAGCACTTGATCAAGTTAATAAGCGGTGACCCAATGGAGGGTGCCCTCAGTGGGGTGGATATGGCAGGAATGATGAAAAGGCAAGGGGAAGCCTGAGAAGGTCGCTGGGGAAATCTATGAAATCGTCTAATAGTGGTCGGAGTAATGTGAGTAAGAGGCCCAAAAATAAGGGTCGTGGAGAAATGCCAGCTTGAGAGAGAAAAGTGTCCAGTCAAAGGGGTTCGGTGATTCAACAAAAGGCAAACAGTTCTTAGAGATAGAGAGGGCACTTGAGAGGCAAAGAGGAAATTTATGTCAACTATACAGAGGAAAAACATAGAGTAAGTTGGAAGGTAATGGTAACCTCGATGATGCATATAAAGAATTATGTGGGGCTATCATCAGTGGTTTGGAAAAAATGGAAGACACGTTCGAATCCGGTTGTGATAGAAGGGAAGGAAGAAGTCAAAGCAGTTTGGACTTTCTATTTTGAGGTTTTGCTCAATGAACCAGCTGGGGAACAAGATCTTACAGAGGAAATTATGCCTAACCAAGTGACACTGATAAACAGAAGAGTTGTGGAAGATATGAATAGGAAGTGGAGGAAGCTTTGAAGAGAGAAAGAGAAAAGGCTGCACCTAGTGAGGATGGTATTATGGTGGGATGGCTCAGGAGTGGAGTAGTGGGGGACTTTGTTTTCAAGCTCTGTAGTAAGTGCTTTGAAAGTGGTCAGATGCCTGAGGCATGGCAAAGAGGTATTATTCTCCCGAAATCTAAGAAAAGGACCCGGGGACCTGGGGACCCCCTAGACCCTAATCTACATCGTGGCATTAGTCTCCTGTCAGCTGCATATAATGTTTTGTACAGTGATGAGAAGCAGAGTAGAAGCATATGTAGAAGGGGAAAATTTGTTATGTGAGGAGCAGAATGGTTTTCAGAAAGGAAGGGGATGTATTGATAATATAATGATGATGGTCTTGATGGGCAAATGTGTAAAATTGAATGGAAGTATGTTTAGCACTTTTATTGACTTAAGAAAGCATATGATTCTGTTGATAGGGACCTTCTTTGGGGGAAGCTAGAACCGCTGGGTATTCAGGGTAAACTTTTGCAATGTATTAAAGCAGTGTATTTGGATATGAAGTGCAAGGTTAAAATTGGGGGAGAGGTGGGTAGTGATATTTCGGTAACAACACGTTTACGACAAGGATGCATCCTTTCGTCACTACTATTTTGCTTGTATGTAAATGATTAGATGGGAGTTTTAAGACGGGAAGAGATTGGAGTAAGGATAGATAGTTTAATAATTCCGGGTTTACTGCTGGCAGATGATTTAGTGATAACAGCTGAAAAATCCTCAGATTTAAACAGAACTTTGAAGATGGTTCATAGTTGGTGTAACCAATGAAAATTTAAGATTAATGCAGATAAATGTAGTGTAGTCTATTTTTGGAAGAAAGGCATAAGAAGATTTAGTGTGGAATGTAGAATTGGGGAAGAGACTTTGAGTATGTTATTGGCCAATAAATATTTGGGATTGTATTGAATGAGTTTTTGAACGGTGAGAAGCTTTAATGGATAACGGTAGAAAGGCTTTATATGGGGTCATGAGGCTGGTAAGGAGTCTGGGAAATGTAGGACGAGCAACCATTTCAAAGTTGTATGTCTCAATGGTGAGAAGCACGCTATTATATGGTTGCGAAATATGGGGGAGTTTTGAGTGGCAATGATGCAAAATTAGAGAGAGTGCAGAGGGCTGCAATAAGAAGTTATTTAGGAGTTCATTCCCGTTTCCCTTTACTTGGGCTTGAGTTGGAGGCAGGCCTGACCCCCTTGAGGTGGGAGGCTAGAAGACGAGCAATTAGATATTGGGTGAAAGTGCAAGATTAAGGGAAAAAAGATTGACATGGACAAAGGATAGGAATGATTGGGAGGATGGAATTAGAAGTTACCCAGATGTTGGGGTGGGAGGGATTTGGAAGAGGATGTGGGGAGTTTTTTAAAGGGTTGTAAGATAGGCAGATCGAGGAGATGTTAAATCATAGTACGTATATGGAGAAAGCTGAGATTCAAATGGGCAGAAGGATGCAATATGTCATCTAAATTACAGTATTGGGCAGGGGTGTGTGGTGATTAGTGAATAAGGAATGGTAGGAAGGAGGAGCTGTTAATGTTGTAAATAGGAACCAAAGGTGATTGATGGCAAAATTCAGAAGTGGTTGCCTCAAGTTAGAGGTTGAGACAGGAAGATGGCCAAAGGAGAGAGGGGACCAAAGCCCAAAGCAAGTTGAGTACAGGGCAACACGCACGCACGCACGCACACACACACGCACACCTGTTCTACAAGATTCTCAATTTCTTTTGTTATTTTGAGTTTCTCCTCCATGTAATCATCTTTGATATCAGTCAGTTTTCTTTCAAAATCCAATTTTTGTTTCTCCAACTGGAAAGGTTGACAAAAATGTAATTATGAAATAAGCACAAAAGGGAAGGGTACACATGTATGTACGATACGCAACATAGGAAATGCCTGTGTATTTGCATATGATGCGTGGCAATTTTCAGATTGACTGCAATATCCACTGTGGATGTCAATGGTATACTTCAAGGTGATAAACAGTTAATTGTGTGCGTGAGGTAATGAAATCCCCGGTACATAGGACTAGACTATTGTATGAGTAAGTGTATGTAATTTCGATAAAACGTAGATCGCATCATTCAGATAATGGTTCTACAAACATTTTTTCTGATGGAACTCCAATTGAATGAATGAAAAAGATATGTCCATGAAAATGACATCTTCAAATGCTTTGTCTTCTCGCAAATATTCTTTACACCACTCAGTCAATCAAAGAGAGCAAAACTAGCAATAGTCGTGGCCTTTGCAGAGAACAAGGCTCTGAACGAAGTCAAGTTAACGATCCACGATTCTTGCATCAAGCATTTTTTTTGGAAAGACTCAAGAAAAAAATCATGTCGGGAAAGGATTTCATTTTGATGCCCTTTTCACAGCTTGTAGAGGTAATTACCGCAATACACCTTTTGGTCTTCCACAAACAACTGTGCATTTTGATTGCAGAAGGCCACGTCTTCACATGTGTTTAATGTGATGTGTACCATACCTGTTCTTCAAGGTTAACCTTTTCCTTCTGGTATCTATCTCTCTCTTCACTTTGCTCAGCAGCAATATTGGCCAGTTTCACATCCAATTCTTCTTGGCCTTCTCTCAACTGATACAAGAAATAGATAATAATAGAGAATATTAATTTTATATAATCTAAAACCCTTCCAACTGTAAACACGAAATATTGAAGCATTGCAG
>OZ026559.1:2915454-3045454 GCA_964020155.1 Chondrilla cf. caribensis
AACAGCCGTGGTACCATAGATCCTACCATACTAAATCCCCTATTAAATTTTGGTAATTGCTTGGCGGGGTGACCGTCCTATCAAGTGCCAAGGGTGAGTGAAAGGTGAATTGTCTTGGAGGGAAAGATGCAGACTAATTTTAATGAAGGATAAAAGAAGAAGTGAAACAACCATGCCTGTTAAATAATCAAAATGAATATTGTTAAATTTCTTGTAATATTATTATTATTATATTATATACATTATAATTATTATGAATTATTATTCAACTGGTGATATAAAAATAATGATAAGTAATGATATAATTATTACACTCATATTTACAATTAAATAAAATACACATAAGTTATGCATGTTATTATTATTATTATTATTATTATTATTATTATATAATATTGTATGTTGGTTTAATATTATATGTTGTTTTATCATTATTAAATAATTTTATCATTATTATTTAATATTATTATTTATTATTATAATAATAATAAAGATTCACATAAATAAAACATCCGAATACAGGAGTTGTACATAATACTTTCATTATTATTATTATTATTATATTATTATTATTATTATTATTACAATAGTTATAATTATACAGGATAATAATAATGTAATGTTAAAGGTGAGTACCTGACAGAGATGAAATAATGAGACATTAATATTTAATAAATAAATAATAATAACATATAGCATCCGTTATCATAGAAACAGTACTATTATACAGCAATTTTATATTGTATAAAGCGTTAGCAACAGTATAAAGTGTTAGCAACAGTTTAATTATACCTGGCGCTTAGTTGGATATAATTAAATACACATACCAAATAAGGAGCATAATTTAAATCAAGCAACAACAGCTCTCACAGTTAAATGAAATCATAAAAGTCAGCAGATTAAATGAAGTTTGTCAGTTAACCAGTTTCCAAATGTTTCAAAAATCGCTTCCAGTTAGTTCAAAAGCTGATCCCAAAACCCTGTATAAATGTTTCCTTGAAACTCCTGATGTGGCTGCATGGAGAAGTTCAGTGAAACTGTATATCCATGGAAGTTGAAACCTTTATTAGGGACAGTTACTGTTGAAGTGTTGGGTATTTTAGAAGCAGTGGGCACATTATGCAATGGTTCTGGCTTGATTTCTGGAAGCAGCAAAGTATAATCTACTTTATCAGTAGAGGAAAGTACTGCTGTAGCCGCTTTCTGCTGTTCGTCTGAAATGTGTTCATATAGCCTCAAAGCTTCTGTGGATCGGTGTCCTGATCTCTTCTGAATAATTTTTTTCGGGCACATCAGCCTGAAACATTTCTGTAGCAGATGTTGCTCCTAATGAATGGTTTGTTTTAGGGGAGACACCTGCAGCTTCACACATTGTCTTCACCATAGTGTTGAGCTTGTTTTTCCCAATTACCTGATTCCTGAACCAAGGTTGCATTGTGTCATCTGGTATTTTCTCAAATGGATGTAGATAAAAAGCTGTATCTGCAGTAATTGCTTCTTCTGGAACCTTTGATAGATAAAGATCTAGAATAGAAACAGGGCAACGCTCACCAGAAGAAGGGATACTATAAATTGGAACAGTCTTGTGTTCCAAGTTGGAATACAGAAGCCCTCCTGGTCTATTCTTAGAAGCTCTTTCAGTGTATGTCCACAGGTCTGGATTCGATGTGTGTCTGAAATGTGAAAAGCGAAGTGATCTGTGCTCTTCTCCTCCACGAAGACAGCAGTAGAGGCCAGTGGTGAAGAAAACCACATTCAAAAGCAGGGTTGGAGTATTCGTACCAAGAACTCCTGTTTCCCACAGCTTGTTAATCTCCTGTTTGCTGATGGGGTCATGGTGCTTGCTGGTCGATCCAATTCCTTCAACACGAAGTTCTTTGAACAAGTTGTCAAGTGTCCTATGAAGACGACGAAAGATACTTTTGCTGGAACAAAACGGAGGTAAATCCTCATCCGGGTGTAAAACAGAAGCATAGCGATGCAGTCCAGAAAGAAGCTGATAAAGCGTTTTTGGAGGATATTTTTCACCGTTCTCCTTCCGAGTTTCCACTATAAACGTTGCCAACACTCCATCTAACTCTTGAAAGTCTAGATTCTCCAAGACGTCATCTCGAATCTTGCTGTCAGGATTTCTTCCATTATAATCTCTCTGCCACTCTTTAAAATTCCTCACGGCCCAGTTGTTGCTTTGTTCTGTACGTTTGGGAACTTTTATGCGTGAATACTGGTCCATCTCATTGGTGTCTAACGCTGCAAATCTCTTTTTCTTCAGGGAAAGGCAGAGTTTAGGAGCAACATTCTCCTTGTTGTCCATCGCCGTGGGTTTGATAGATAGAATGGAGAACAAACTACGTATCCCGCCAAATTATTCTAGTATTATATATACATAGCTATTAATGTGTATTATATCAACGGATGCTATACTGGTTAAGACATGGACACTCGGGCAGTATGACATATATAAAATACACTCGCCCTCGGGTGCTTCGCGCCCTCGGGACTCGGTATTTTATATGTCATACTGCCCTCGTGCCCATGTCTTAACCACTAAATACTATATTATGCATATATACACATATTTTACAATTAAATAAAATAAATATAATAATAAATAACGTTATTATTATTATTATACCCATTATATTAATTTAGATATTGATGTTTTAATTTTAATTTGAATTTCTGTCATTGTCCATATATATTATAAATATATACTTATATGGCGAAAGTGATCGATGTTAATGCAAAAATATACTATTATACCAGTCCTAGAATACATAACTTATAATATTAAAACGTAACAATCAATCTCCAATATATATAAACTCACAATTCCATTTTAACAATAACGATCACAGGGTATATATTACTTTGTCAGTTATGAATAAACATAAATTATGATGTAATTATTATAGGAATTATATGCACAAATTACTCCAAATACAACAAACATGTTCTGAAGTATGTCGTTAAATTCTGTTTTAACAGTCCTCAACTATTTACTGTTTCATTGTAATTTTATGTAAACTGTTTTGAAAATTAACAGTAAACACACAACTCTTGGGTGCATAAAAACCCAAATTTGGGGAGTTAACAAAAACCCAAATTTGGGCTATTGTTACAGACACAACATTTATGTAAGATCAGAAGATTCTCTGGGATTATGTGGGACCCAAGCTGACTTTGTTCATAAACAGGTTGTTATTCAGATAGCTAGCAACTGGAATTTATTCAAAACATGCCTGAACATAATTGTCACCTCCCTAAGTTTTGGCTGTTTCAAGGGATTGTTTGGATTAATGCCCTGAGAATTGACAGGTTTCAACAGTAAACAGTTATGTTTACTGTTAAAACCTGATAAATGTGATGAAACAGCTGAATAGTCAGGTTGAGGCTTAAGGACTGTTAAAACAGAATTTAACAACATACTTCAGAACATGTTAACAGTTGATACCATCAAAAGTGGTAATCTAATTGTGCCACAGTTCATATCCTGATAGGGTGTCAGAACTGGCTGAAATCAAACGTCGTAAACAGTCGGTATCCTCCTCCATCAGTTTCTTATACTGTTCTCTTAATGGAGGATCTTTATTAGTGACATCACGATATCCCACGGTGTAGATCCCTTTCTTCATGAAATCGACAACACAACTTGACTTTGGATTTCTCTTAAGCCTATCCACGGTAGCCTTACGTGCCTCATCATCCAAGTCATCACAGTGGGTGATCACAAGTGCTGATATATCGGATGTAGCTTGATTGTGGACATCTTGCATAATGCAGTCAAAAAAACTTTTCCTCTCATCACCGAAAAAGCGATCACGTCTATCTATAAACAGTATCAAATTAACATTTGCAGGGAATTCTTTTTTAAAGTATTCCTTCAATGGTGTGGTAAGCAGTTTGCTTTTCTGTCTATCCCAAATCTCATGGGTATCAATAACAGTCAACTCATAAAGCACAGATGTGATCCTCATCATGACTGTATTACGAGATGCATGCTTTAGACCATGGTGACCACTTCTGTCACCTTCATGCCCTCCATCTTTGTCTGATATTCCAAGTATTTTATTTGCTACTAATGACTTCCCTACACCCCCACGTCCAAGTAGCAATACTGTACGTTTAAATATCTCCTATTGAATGATAGGAAAGGGAACTCTAATCTCAAAGATAATACATACGTACATGTAAACACACCTGAATTCTCAATGATTTTTTCAATCCTAGAAGCTCATTGCGCACATGGTCCCTCTTCACTCTCTCATCATCTAATGCTTTATGTTGGCTAATGTTCTCCTCATGATGATGCTTAGTTTCAATACTGCTCTTGGCTTCTTCTTTCTCCAAATCCTTTTTCAAAACAACAACCTAAGAACAAAATACTATAATGATTACATTGAGACATATATGTATATGCTTTACTTGTGTTTCATTTTATTTCATCATTGTAAGCCTTGAAATGAATAGACACATTTGGTGAGAATTACATGAGCTCACGTATATGCATGCATGCTAGCATGCACACACACACACAGACACACACACACACACACATACACACCAAACACACACTCACACACACACACACACACACACACACACACACACACACACACACACACACACACACACACACACACACACACACAAGCACCTGTTCTTCTAAATTCTCTTTCTCAACTGTGCATTGCTGCCGTTCCTTTGCTTGGTCATCTTGGATGTTTCTTAGCTTTTGCTCATAGTCCAACTGACATTTCCTCAACTACATACATGTTGACATTATGATCATATGATAGCTAGTAAAAAAGTTTTGTGTCAATAGAATACTATTGTACAATGAAATAGACAGATAAGTAAACATGCATACACATACAAATGTAACAACACACTATGAACACCTTTCATTTTGTAATGCACACAATCCACAAATTTGTAAACCCAAAGAGGCATCAGCTGCAACAGCTGCAAATTTATTGAACAAATTGATTATTGTTATTTGTTTTGTGTTTTGAATGTGTAAACACTCTTTGATCTCCCTTTGATCTTTGTGGGTTTGCAAATTTGTGAACCCAAGCTTGATTCCTTTTATAATGGAAAGGTGCATTACATAATGGAAGGTGTTTATGTAATTATGTACTAATTTGCACTTGGAACAAAGGTTACAAATAAATTCCAAACTGGACATAAGTGATAAGTCATGATAAATATGTACATATTAGAAAAAGTGATGATGGACAGTCAATGTCCGTAAGTACCTGTGTTTCAAGGTAATCCTTCTCCTTTTGGTGTTTTACTCTCTCCTCACTTAGAGCCACTTTGGCATTAGCCAATCTCACCTTGGAGTCTTCCCAACATTTTCTTACCTAACAACATAAAAACTATCATAATTCCTCAAATATCAACATTATAAAAATGGACAATAGTGGTTTGAATCCACACAGTGTTGATAATTTACTCTGGCCCCCCTTGCCACCAGCACATGTAATGAAGACCAGGGCAATGAAATACTAAACTACACTCTACTATGTACACATTTGGACATTGACCATAGCATATGAGTGTGTGCTGAATTGTTGTAATTAATACTTATAATAATTATTTTACCAGTCAAAATTTATAATTTTAATGTGTGCATTAAATGTTGATATAACTTCATACAACAGATTGTTATGGAAACCAAATTTATACAGGAGGTTCATAGTATACCTAAGTATGTAATGAGAATTGGAAATTGACAGACATTTGAAGACAACAGACTGATATGCTGAATAATGCACGTATGAACACACGCATGCACACATGCATGCACACACAAACACACCAACACACCTACACACACACACACACACACACACACACACACACACCTGTTTAACAAGAATTTCTCTTCTCTCTGTCAAATTCTGCATCTCCTTATTTTGTTCAGCTTTGATATCAGTGTGTTTCTGTTCATAGTCTGACTGCAATTCTCTCAACTGTAAAGATCGGCAAAAATACTTGCCTATAATAATACATTTAAAGTTTCGAGTAACCATTACCAAAGAAGTACGTACCAACTGCCCAGGGAAACTAAAAAATATACATTCAATTTTTGAATAAGTTATTGAAATTGAAATGTCTTGACAATGTGCTGTAAATGGCCCTATAAAAGGTGTTTAATATCTTCACATATCGTGATAGTCAACATCCTTAATTGTTCTTAACAGGGCATAATTGCTGAAGGAAGTTCCTTGATTCTTATGGTTGCATAGAAGTAAACCTCAGCATTGAAAATGACAAGCACAAAGAGCTGCAAGAAATTTATTATACTGGCCATGGTTGACTACAGTTTTCTGTACAAATTTGATTACTGCACAAACATATTTCAGAATCGTATTAAAATCATGCACACTCAAATACAAAAGAATACAAACCTTTTCCCGAAAATTACATTTTTCATTTTGTAACCTTGTCATTTCTGGCATTTGGATAACTTTTTCTGCATCCAGTTTCATCTGAAATTCTTCTTGGCGGCTTTTCAACTAAGAATTCAACAAGATGAATACAAATGTTTAAAAGACATTCTCAAGTACATACAGACTAAAATTGCTTTTTTGTGACTTGCCATCCAAGTAGGACAAAATTAACCCTAAGTTTACTATAATTTCACCAATACACATTTCCCACATAGCCACATGTACAATTAAATGGTTGATGAAGAACATTAATGGGTATTATCGTGCTAATCATTACACAGATACTAGAAACACATTTTTACACAGATACTAGTAACAAACAATAGCTTGCACACACAAATACCACACAGATACCTAAGTATGGGAAAAAAGACAGCTTCACAGACAGACACACCTGTTCTTCGAGATCACATTTAACACTCTGAGCTTTGTCTCTTTCTTCAGTTAAAGTAAGTAAATCAACATCCCTTTTGACGGCTAGACACTGAATGTGATATGTGAATGTAAAAATCACAATATTTGAGAAATAATTGAACTGTAAAATACTGGCACCAAAAATATGTTGCTTTCAAAATATGGGGAAATGTATGATAGTAGCCGAAATGATAATCATTAAATTTTACAAATTCATTAATTTTGAAAAAGCTCAAAATGACAAAAGAAGAGCACCATGGTTTCCTCATGCATGATGTCAAAAATAAGTTGCAATAACACACAATTCGTAGCATCCCACCATTATGATTACGATCAGCTCAAGTTTGTTCTGTCACAGATATAATTTGCTCATTTACTGACTTGCGTCCCTTAAAGCACATCTACATGTGTCTAGTACACAATACAGATATATCGACTTGTCTCATCCTCCAATTTCACAAAGTGGCACACATTCACAAAGTAAAAGGTGTCTACAGTGTCCCTACTAGGCCTTAGCGAAATATGCTGGCATAATTTTGAGCATAATAGAGGTTTTCAAGCATAGAAGACTATGCTGGCATAATGATGGACTCTTAAAGCATAATTGATATCAATTGTGCATTTTGTACAGAAAACATACATAACCACATGCAGTATATAATAGTAGCTATAATAGTGAGTTAGTCCACCTGAATCACAGCTGTGCATCAACCGAGTCTATCCTTACATCATCCAAGTTGTCTTGAGGTGCAGGCCATAATTTTATTCATATGCACCAAGCCACCACATACTCATGAATAAAATTATAGGCGAACATAATGTATAGGGTTAGGAGCAAAATGAACTATTTTTAGAAGCATAATTAAAGCAATTAAGAGCATTGGAGCATGGCATAATAGTTCAATTTCTGAGCATAATTCACCAAGGCCTAGTCCCTACTTGTGCATTAATTTAATGTGAAACATATTCATAGCCACTTTGTTAATGTGGACCTCTTCATGAACTTAATGCACTACAGATGGGGCTAATTTTACAATTATCATAGGCTGAATTATGATCAATTTCTGTGTTTTCAGGGAGTATGGAATTATATGGCACACCCAGCATGTACATATATTAATCTTATATCGACAGAATCTCACAAAATAAACTTACAGAGTAATCTTCCACAATCAGTTGAGAGAGCTCACTAAGAACTTGATCGGTGTCTGGACGATCCTTGTAGTTATTCTGGAGGCATTTCAAGACTAGTGGCTTCAAAGGATGACTATTCCCCATCTTAGCTAAATCTTGAGCCCTTCGCTCTACTTCTTCAACAGTTCCAATTCCATGAAGTGACGGAGATGGTTGGGACTGAGTAGAAACTTCAACTGCTAGAACACCGATGGAGAAAATATCAACACTCTCTGTGTAGTGGGGATTATCGCTTGTTGCCTCTGGTGGCATGAATTGAAGGCTACCAGGTGCTTTAGATCCAAAGTATACATCCTGCATGTCTTTGTATTTCGACTGCCCGAGGTCTCCTAGCTTCACGGTACCATCTTCAGTTAACAAGACGTTCTTGTCATTGAGGTCTCGATGGGCAAGTGGTGGAGTCAAGTGGTGGAGGAAATGCACTCCCAAAGCAATCTGGAGACATATTTGTATCTGGTTCGATGTTCGCAGACCTTTATTGTTTTCTATGAATGTTCTCAGATCCGTGGACATTAATTCCATTACGATAATCGGTTCTCGCTGTTCTCTGTCATAAAAGGCTCCTAGACACTCTACTATGTGAGAATTTCGGATAGACGATAACATATCAGCTTCCTTTTTGAAGCCTTCAATGACTTTTTTCATTTCTTGCTCAGATCTAGCCTCTCCGAGAAGCAGCTTATGTATCTTCTTCACGGCCACAGGAAGATCTCCGAGCGTCCCCTTTAGTACGAGTCCGTACGCTCCTCGATTGATTTCTTCGCCAATGACAAGATTTTGAGGTTTCTGCAGAGGGAAGGATTGAAGCATCAACCTTTCTTTGTGCGTTATTCGTGAGCTCGCGGAGGCCATATTTCTATAACTAACAGCCAGTATGATAATAGGATTTTTTGTGATGGCTTATTAAGCGCCCATTCCGGCTCTCCCATAGATACTCGACTTCCTATCAATTTTGACCCTAGGGAGCATAAACCCTTAGCTATGAGTTGAAAACTGAGTTTCAAATTAATATTGTTGGATGATAATTATTGTCTACACTTCCCAAGTGCAGCTGTCTAAGCAAAATATATAGAAGCTCGGGAATCCATACTTATTTGTTCTGTTACATCTGTGCATGTGACTTACTACACTATGAATGCTGTGGCTGTGTTACTGTCTTTCCTATACATTCATACTTACACAATACAATGTATATATTAAAGTGAAATGCAGAGAGACCAAATATTATAATCAATCATATTTTTGATGTTTTTTAAATCAACAAGGGAGAAATCTGGTGTACTGAATTCATTGCAAGCAATTATAGTATGAGAGCATTAGAAAAATGAACACACAAATATATAATATATATTTTTCACTATATCTACAAAAGGTTACTATAAACTATGTTATGCAGGGTTTTGCAGTCCTTATAATTAAATTCCTAAGCCTCTAATAATTGCCGCCTTGGGCGTTTATGTTCAACGCGCGGTAAAACGAAGACCCGTGATAAGCCTCCTCTCAGGTCAACCCAGGTGTCCCGTACTCGACAGCTCTACTGTCTGCAATCTTGATATGACGATATTCATAGATATAATAACATTCATACCATGATTTCCATGAATATCGATTCTGTGGCATCCACGCAGACCATTAAATTTTGCATTCGTCGTTAATTGGATCTAGAAGAACTTCCTGTGTCTTGTTGTGAAGTCTTGTGGAGACGATATAGCACTGCATCAAATACACGGTAAGGTAGCTCTTATCCGGATGAGAAGTGGAGTTCCGTTGACCGAATGTCTAACTTATCCTCCGAATTAGGTGTTAACTGATCCGTGAAGTTTACGGAGAGTCCATTAAAAACTTCATTATAAAAACGCCGGATTGATCTAGTCATAGATCTATGATCTAGTCTGGATTGAGGTCTATGATGCACCATATCTTCAAGGTAAATTTGTTTGTTCTATATGGCGATTAAATAGTAACTTACTTCAATTAACAACTATTATAAGTATTTGGAAGTATCTAAAATAGGCCAGTGCTAGGGCTGTGAATAAAGATGAAAGAATCCCGGAGTACAAGAGTCGCCACATGTAGCAAAATGTTAGGTGTCACGGAAACTTGTCATTCAATTAAATTTGAATAAGACATTCCCTATTTATGAGAATGAAAATGAATCAGATGTAGATTATTCTATATAATATTGGATTTGTGAACAGTGCAAACACTTTTGAAAACGAATTATCACTTGAAACACATCATAATATTTCTCAATTTAAATTAATTTAGCTTGTTCGGCACATAATAATCAAATCCTTTAAATTTTATTCAAAATGATACTGATGACATGAAATATTTTGTGAATCCATTGTTGTTTGCCTTAATGGTATTTCTACTGGCTCAGTTTGATAATACGTAATTTGGCAACAATTATTACATGGTGTAATGATTGACTATCACAATCACACTGGCACTAAAATAAGTTAATTATAGATTAATATTGCTGCTGTTAGTGTAAGACTTTGGCCCTTTGGACTTATACAATACAATACCCTTTAGGGAAAGTTGACAACTCTACTCGTCATATCAGTTTCTCAAAGATTCAGTCATTTGACCACCCAGCATTCCTACAGTCTTCTCAATTGCAGCAGCCTCGGTCAGTGTGGAGCTACTGCTTAGTTCATTGCTTAAATCACCAGTTTACCTCCTATTCACCACATTTACAAATGCGTAACCCACTGCTGTAATATCAGTGCTGAGAGTTATTTTGATATAATTTTTAATTGGACGTAAATTGTCATTAGTACATACACTGGATGCTAACTGTGGGTGCTCAGTTTCCTGTGTACCAATAATGGGTGGGTCATTGTTGATCAGTGATCAGTTCATGAGAAATTGCTTTACTCCATAATGAATGTATAGTTTACTTCTGTAAACTCTGCAAAACAAAGGTGGATCATGTCTATGAATATAATTAAAAAGTAGGCACATGATCTATGAATACAAACATAAGCTCATCAATATGCTGACATAATCAATGAATTTATTAAACCGAAGAAAAATATTTACTTAAGCCCCATTGACACTATGCATTTACCTGAATTGGATTAGTCATGGGTCATGTCCACACTTCACTGGTCAATCAAGAAGATTGACTCTGAATAATAATTTTGTACGTTCTAATGCTGATCATCAGAGCCAACGCATCATGAAGACTGACAGCTATTGTGAAATAGTATCAAATCTGCCCGAGCAAGGTGTTTGCTGTTTTGTGAAGGCTCCATGGCTATCAGCATTCCGTTCTTGCTATAGTTTTTAATGGTTGAGCTCCCATTTATTGTCTAGAGAAACTTGTGGGTGCATAATAGGAGTGGTGAGTGGTGGTACAGTATTGTAAAACAGTGTTTGATGAACGTGACTGGTTAAAAACTTCAGAATGTCTTGGGATATTTAATAACTTCTTGCATCGGTGCCTGACACAAGACACTGTTTGAGGAAAGTCATCCCAGTCAAACAAAGGATAGCAATTGCCCTAGGAAACTTGCTACCCATGGAAAATACTGGTACCAAGACTTGAGGAACTCATGCCATTTGAACAAAGTTAAATCACTATGTCACCATATAACATAACCACCACTCGGTATGGCCAAATTATTGATAACTTCTTGATGTTAATACTTCAAATGATCAGCAATCCTCCATCCATCTATTTGCACTCGAGGATGGAGAATTTACTTATTTATGGCTCATTTTGTGCATCTCACTGTAACTATTCTGAGACAAGTGTGATTGTCAGTTGAAAGGTTCACAGCTTGCCTACCCTTTAAGTGATTCAATTGTTGACTTGATTGCTTCTATACTCTAAAATCCTAATGTACTTTATCAATGTTGTGACTGACAGCTATGTCATGTAGATGTATTATGACAAAGATGGATTGCTCAAAAATGTATAATTATAGTGGCACATGTTCAAAATGGCGAATTTCTTCAGTGATTGTTCTCAGCTGTTAGAAGTAGGCTTACCTTGTTTGAATTGAATGTAAAATGGTTGGAAGGATTCATAGTGACTAAGGCACAGTTGATACTCCAATTCATGGTATATTGTGTGTTTATATTTATCTGTCACTGTCCTAAAGCTGGGTTGTCCAGAGGGCAACCAAGTTAGACATTGTGGTTACCAATAACTGTTCAAATTTTCCCTGTCACACAATAAATACTGCATTTTTACTGATCATGATTGGGGTAATTGAAATTTAATTTATATCCCTTCTTCATTGTAGGAATGGTCATAACTTCCCTTGACCACAAAATATGGAGTCTGTCAAAGTTGAACTACAGAATTTTTTTCATGGATTTGACCAGGTACAGGAGTTGTTTTTCAAAAGGTCTGAAAAGAAAGGAAAATTCAATTTAAATGCGCATGATACACATGGAAAAACCCTTCTCCATTATGCTTGCGAACATGGCATTATCAAGGCAGTGGAATGTTTGTTAATTAACGGTGCAGAAGTTGATATATGTGATAAAAAGGGGTATACTCCTCTTTATTATGCTTGCCAAAAGAAAATCCACGTTAAAATATGCCAGATGTTTACAAAGTATAGTCCAGACCCAATAGCTACCCTTCAGGAAACTGGCATTGATGGCTCCTCTGCAGTTACTGTCAAAGATGGCCAAAGTAGAACAGTCCTACATCATGCATGTTATAATGGTTCTGTTGTTTTTGTTCAGCGTCTTCTTAACGCTGGTGCAGATCCTGCTGCCCTGGATGTACATGGTAACAATCCTTTACATTATGTTAGTAAGAAGGGACATCTTGACCTTGTGCATTTTCTTATGGACAAATCTAACATATCTGGTCATGATGTAAATGGTTTACTACAAGTTCGCAACACTGAAGGTGAAACACCTTTAACTATAAGAAGCAAGAAAAATGAAACCATCTTGCATAAAGCTTGTGAAAGAGGTCATCCCTTTTTAGTTAGAAAACTTCTTAAAGCAGGTGCTGATCCTAATGTGACTGATGAATCTGGTTTCACACCACTAATGAGAGCAGTACTGCATAGCAAGGTGTCTGACACTAAAGCATCTAACATGATTACTGCTCTGTGTAGCAAGAACTGTGATGTAAATTACAGTAGTTCTGTACCCTGCCAATCATTTGACTCAAGTGTGAAAGGTACCTTATGTTTAACAGCTCTACACATTGCTGTTAATGATAATAATTGTCAAATTAGTACTGTAAAAGCACTAATTGACAATGGAGCAGTGCTAAATATAACAGACAATCATGGTTGCACTCCTCTTCACATTGCTAGTATACGAGGACACCACAGTTTGATGAAAGTACTAGCTCCCACTCCTAGGTATTTCCGTATTTGTGATAAGAGTGGCTGCACACCTCTATACTATGCTTGTAAGAACTCTCACCTTGGTTGTATAAGAGAGATTATTTTCAACACAGCAAAATTTCATGTTATTAGTAATTTGGCTGATAATGATGGTGTTACACCTTTATCTGTAAAGACTAAGCAAGGTAAAACCATTTTACATGTTGCTTGTGCAAGATGTGATTTTCTCACTGCAAAGAAGCTTCTCGAAGCTGGTGCTGATCCTAACATAAGAGATGATTTTGGTTTCACACCACTTATGAGAGCAATAACAAGTACTAGTGAATTGTATATTGACCTCCCTTCAATTGTTACTGCTCTTTGTAACAGTAACTGTGATATCAATGCTACATTTGAATGCACAATGGAAGGGTTCGACAGCTCTTCATATGGCCATTGATATTGAAAATGATAAATTTCGCTCATTAGCCGTGAAAGCACTAATTGACAATGGAGCAACACTAAATGCTACAGATTCATGTGGCCGTACTCCTGTTCACATTGCTAGTATGCGGGGACACCACGGTTTGATCAAATTACTAACTTCTAGTACTGACTCCTTGCATATAAAGGATAATGAAGGATGTACACCTCTATACTATGCCTGTAAGAACTCCCACCTTGACTTCATCAGAGAATATGTGGCCCATCTACCAGTTATTGTTGGTAATTTTGCAAATATCGATGGAACTACACCGTTTTCTGTAATTACACAGCTAGGTAATTCAATCTTACATGTTGCCTGTGAAGAAGGTGACGTTTTTGTTGTAAAGAAGTTGCTTGAGGCTGGTGCTGATCCCAATATAACAAATAAGTATGGTATCACACCACTTATGACAGCAGTAATGTGTTCGGACCAGATGTCTGACACTAATGCTTCTTCCATTATCACTGCTCTCTGTAAAACACAAAATTGTAATTTGAATGCCATATATGCACCTCATAAGGCTGAATCAGATGTTAAATTACCCTATTGGGAAGGTTCAACAGCTTTGCATATGGCAACTGATGTTGACAATATTGAGTCTTGTTCATTAAGTGTGGAAGCACTAGTTGAAAATGGAGCTAAACTAGACGTGAAAGACGTTTGTGGTCGAACGCCTCTCCACATTGCCAGTATGCGAGGACACCATAGTTTGATCACATTACTAGCTCCTACTCCAGAGTCTTTCCATGTTCAAGATAAACTTGGCTGTACACCTCTGTATTATGCCTGCGAAAATTCTCACCTTTTTTGCATCAGAAATATCTTCTCACGCATGCATACAAAAAACATTGGTAATTTTGCCAATACTCTATCTGTAATGACTAAGGATGGTGGAACAATCTTGCATGTTGCCTGTATGAGAGGTGATGCTTTTGTAGCAAAGAAGCTTCTTGAAGCTGGTGCTGATCCTAACATACCAGATAAAAATGGTATTATGCCACTTATGCTAGCTGTAAAGAATCCTGTTAAAGCTTCTACATTGATTTCAATTCTCTGTGAATATAAATGCAATATTAAGAAGGTGCCTATTGCTCTTCATTATGCCTGTGAACGGAACATGGGATCGTGTGTTGAAATGCTGGTATCCAGAGGAGCCGATATACATGAGAAAGATTGTAATGGATGTACACCCCTTCATATTGTTTGTAAATCAGGATATCACAGTTTTATGAGCCTTTTGATCACAAAAAAATCTTTGGAAGCTTCTGATCATAGTGGCAGTTTACCACTTGACTATGCCTGCAAATATCATCACATTGAATGTGTGAAGAAAATAATTTCTACTGGAGGGCTGGAATCGCTGCTTCCAGTCCATTATGTGGATGGTACATGTACTATTCCCCTTTCAATGAGGGGTGTTCATTAAAGAACCATTCTGCATCATGCATGCTGGGCACTTGATGTACAGTTTACAAAGGACCTTATTGTGTATGCAGATCCAAATGTACAGGATGATGAAGGTCGAACTCCCTTAATGTTGGCTCTACACTACCATTCTCACAATGATATACTTGTTGATCTTGTCTCCATCTTAGTATCTTCAAACTGGAAAACAGACATCCAAGATATAAAAGGTCGCACAGCTCTCCACTATTCAGCTATGTGTGATGATGTTAAAGTACCATTGATGCTTCTTTCAGCTGGATGTGATATTACCACAGTTGATGATTATGGACAAACATTTTTTGATTTAATGTCAATAGAGTCACTACAACTATTAAAGCAGCAACTTTTGACTATTGATCGCCGCCAGATCATTTGTGTCATAGGATATCCAAAATGTGGGAAGACTACACTAATTGCAGCATTTATACAATGTCATACCCAAAATCGCTTCAAAAGACTAACAGCCAGTGGGCTTGTTTCGAATGTGAGCAAGGGTAGTCGAACAGCTGGAATTGACACTAAGGTGATGACCAGTGGAAAATTTGGCAGTTTGATTTACTTTGACTTTGCCGGTCAATCTGAATACTATGCTTTTCACCTAGCCTTCCTTGAAAGTGCCTTAGCATCTGAAGGATCTGCAGTAACTTTTATAATGATGGTTGACCTCAACTGTTCTGAAGACGACAGGTTCAAACAATGTGTAGAGTGGTTGTTCCCTATCAGGAGCATCTTGAATAAACACAATATGCTGGATGTGATATTGATTGGCAGTCACCTTGATCAAGTACGATCAGAATCTAAATGTGTCCAATCACTACGGAATACTCTTATAAAGCTCAACAGTACCCTAGATACTCCTCAAATGCAGTTTATTGATTGTTGGGGAATGGACTGCCGTAAACTGTCATCGAAGGGAATGAAAAAGTTACAAAATTACTTGGAATCCACCCACTCTTCTTGTGATATATCATCTAATCAGGTTCCTTTTGGAGCATGTTTGCTGCTTGACAGACTGAAGACGTCTGAGAATCCTCCACTTGCCATCACACCTTACAAAATCATTGACAAGTTGAAGGATGTACGTGCTCCATTTCCTCTGACGGTGAAGTACATTGACAGCTGTAGTCAAGATCTTGCAGCATCAGGACTAGTCCTGTACATTCCCAACAAAGACAATGTCGGGGAGAGCTGGTTGATACTGGAGATGGAAGAGATCCTCAGTCGTATTCATGGCAAACTGTTTGCACCCGATTCAGCGGAGTTCCCGGTACACCACAAAAATCTAGCTAACCGTTTTGGTCTCGTTCGTATAGAAGAGCTTATAATAGCTTTTAAAGATAGTCCACTTTCCCCTGAAATGGTTCAGAAGTTTCTGATGGCGATGGAATTCTGTCATCCAGTGGACAGCTCACTTATGAATGAAGAAACAATGAGTATCTTCTTACGCTCAAAGGTTATTACTGACAAGCAATACTCTGAAACAACTGAAGAACACAATCTAAATACCCTTGAAACTTGGTTGTTTTTCCCTTCCCTTGTGAAAGCCAATGAAGAATCAATTATCTTATCCACAGAATCTGATATCCTGGGAGACGATTGTCATTGGGTGTGCTGGGAGCTCAGCACAGTGAAGCCGCACTTTCTTCATCCTAGATTCCAACAAGCTGTATTCATTCGACTGGCTTGTAACCATGTACAGAAACACAAGTCAGATCTCTCTACAGTTGAAGAGCACAGCTGTACTATCAGCAAGAATGCCATGTCCTGGAGCACTATCCATGGTGTAGATGTTTGCGTACAGATTATCCATAAGTCTACAATTAAGGTGCTGGCTAGGATTAGACCAGGAGTGAAGGTGTCCTCCTTCATGGAGATGTTTTCAAGTGTAGTCAGTGACATCCTCACCGTGCAAGCTAACCACGCTCCAGGCGTGGATGCCTACTCTGTATTTCGTGTGATGGAGAAGGGCACTCCAGGAGAACACACTGTACCAGTCTCCTCAATCATTGATGTTGTTCAAGCTGGTGGAATGTATGTTAACTCCAGAGAATGTCCACCTAAGCTGGTTTCATTGAAAGACCTCTTTCTTGATTGGGAAATATCAGTGGCATTGCTGGAGAAGATGGTGGTCTTGTCCGCGGAAACCCAGGCTCTGGCTAGTAAGGACAGGAATTTATCTGTGACAAGTGGATCAGATACAAATCAATCTGAAAGTAAGTTGTTATAATTGAAATTCAATTTTTTTGGTAAATTTTATGTAAATTGCAAATGATTAAAAGTTATAATATAACTCATGTATCTTGACTTCCCACATTTGAAGGTTTGAATCTTGCAGACTTATATTCAAGCTTATGTACAGAAGACATGAAAGGATCAAACTGGAAGCTCATGGCTTTAAACTTAGGAATTGGTACCAATTTAGTTGAGCTCATTGAGAGAGCATGCGCTGATATCCCAGTTTCAAAAGACACAGTTGAAGACCAAAGATTTAAAGAGTGCCTTTATAATATACTTGAAGCATGGTTGTTTAAAGAAGAAGACACAGGTGATCTCCCTCGCACTTGGAACACAGTTATATCTGCATTGGAGAGCAGCAACCTCCTAACCATAGCTGAGAGTGTGATAAAGCAGATAGGTAAGAATCTGTACTGTTGACAACTTTATGTACAAGTATGAACTTATACACACACTAACACAATATCATGCAAACTGTATGGTCCATTTCTATGAACACAACATACTGAATTTCACAAATGACAAAAGAATATGTACCGTATTTGTTCTAATTTTTCGTCGACCTAATTATTCGTCATTGGGTCCTGATAGGTTCTAAAATGTTCTAATTGATGACGAAATGTGACGCATTCTAAATTTTCGTCATCAGTTCTAATTTTTCGTCAGATGTCTTTTTTAGCTACCTTTATAATATTTTATAGGATTTTCTGTCATTCCTCACTACTTCAAAGTTGACTCCCGCTCTATAAGCAATGACTGCAAAGCAATCGTGAGGATTGTCTGATAGGAAATAGAATACAGCAAAATATTATCTGTACACGTGTACGCGTACGGCTGATTTTAGACTGTTTCAATGTAATATTATTATAACCGTATACCATACATATCGTTTCAACCTCTGGTAGTAACGCGATCCGAAATGCTAGGCTTCCAATACTCTCAATTTATGTGGTATCCACAAACGGAGCGAGGACTTTCAGGCTAAATGCAGCCATTTTATTTTGCTCCAATTAGTCGTCGGCAATTCTAAATATTTGCCACGGTTATCTATTTATTCGTCAGGTCAGGATTCACAGCCAATCTTGTTCTAAATGACGGTTTTTCATTGAACCTTGCTCTGACGAAAAATTAGAACATTTACGGTACTTTTTATAACATTGTGGCTGGAGAATAGGGATTGAGTTTTGTCTATGTAACTAACCTATTGAACCACCTAACTGCTACTAAACCATAGGTCATTCCGAAACTCCACATGACTTTGGTACTCCACAAAATAGTGAAAAGGACTTGGAGAAGAACTCTATATTCCATGAATCTAGTCAAGGACATAACGGCATCTACAAAGGTGACTCTATGCGTACATCTAATGTCAATAAGTGCATGATTTAGTCGAACCATTCACATAATTCAACTACAGCTGTCATTATCTACCACTGTAGCTCTTCCATCAGAGCATCCAATTACAGAGTTCGATCTGACTCGACTTATTGGATCACAGATATGTGCTCAGTGGGATACCTTTTCCCTATATCTGGGTGTAGAGGAACACATTAGAGATGAAGTATCTCACAACTGCCTTGGAGAACCAAAGGACTGCTTCATAGAAGTAGTTGGTCGATGGCTGTCACATGAAGATTGTTCAGGTGACAAACCACGTACATGGGAGACTGTCTTCAGTGCCCTGCATGGCATGGGGCAGTCTCGTCTCATGGAGGAGGTGAACCTAGAACTCTTCCCAAATACTTCTTTAGAAGCTAAAGGCAAATGATGATCTCATTAATATAATATTATTGTAATTGTAAACTTTATTTCTATTTATTTCTCTCATCAGAAATAGTTGAAGATCGACAGGACAGTGAACGATCGCAACATGTATTTGGCTCTCTCACTCTTGACAAGGAACAGTCACCTGTACAGATTGGAGCAGATGAAGGTTTGAGTGTATATATCTACTCCTTCCATATATCCTTATACCTACCAAAATTGACATTCATACTCTGTATATATGTATTTGGAATGGATGACGTTTTGTGCTTACATGCATCATGGTACTTTTTTTTCATACCTCGTGCTATGTTGCGTACAAAATGCAATGGCTGCATCTATTTCTCTTATACTTTGTTTTTGTCCATAGAATCTGATATGAGACCCTCTGACATTGGCCTAATGGGGATACTCGATATGCTTCCAGTTTGGGAAGAATATACTATTCCCTTGGGTCTGAGTATTGATCAGGTCAAGTATTATGAAAGCCTACCACAGCAGAGCATGAGGGGATTGCAGGCATTACAGTACTGGAGAGATGGACGGTGTGGGCCATCCTATCCTGGTACATGGAACTTTTTATTTCAAGTTATTGATGCTTATGTGGGACCCAATGTAGCTGTAGATTTGAGGAAAAAGGTTGCCACCAAGAGAGCATGGACTTATACAAGTTGGAAAGGTGTGTTAATTTCTCCACTTATGGTTGCACCATGTGTAGTTGTAACCCTGTATGATACTGCCTACATGAGGGTAGAAATAGCAGCTGCATAGCCAATCACTTTCTTTAGAGAGTGAATCAATTGTTACTGGATCTGGTAAAGGGGCCCTTCACACAAAAATGAAGAAAATAGCAAACAAAGTGTTGCTTCGATAAATTTTCTTTTTTTTGGCTTAATATGTGGTTTCTGGAAGTTTCAGCTTTTTGCAAACTATGTACATTGATAAATGATCAATTTCTTATTTTGTGCAAGAAATGAGATGCCATCTTCATTACTCCTGGAATACAAGTTTCACGTATTTTCGTTTAATATTGGACTTACGTTATACAGAGTTAGTACTCCATACCGGAAGTGAAGTTTAGAATATCAATATTGCTATAGTTAGTTTATGTACAAATGAACATATTTCAATTCAATCGGATCAAATGTTTCACAATATTATCGAACGTTGAAAGTGCCACAAAATGATATAGAAAATGCAATTTCAATGAAACCCATTGAAAGGACCCTGTTCCCATATTCAGTCGCAACTGACAAAATTGTGAAATAGTTAAGTTTGATTTCTCTCTGCTGATTGGATATATTTAACAGGTCTAAAACAACATTCCCTATGATGCCGAGTGAAGTCATCAAGTTGATTCAAATGTTAATTTTTATTCAAATCTGAACTACCATCATTGTGAGATCAGCCAATTTGTGAACAAACTTGCATTAAAATAACCTGTAAGATAATATATCAGTTGTGGGTTACCTGACTAAAGTGCCAATTGCATTATAATTGTAAAATGTGAACACTTATTGGACAGATTGCCATTGTTTATTATTCTTTGTAATATTACCAGATACACTACCATCATTGTTGGATGAGGTCCATGACAGCAAAGGTTGTACCAAACCTGCTGTCAGAACAGAGGAAGAAGCTGCTGAATTAGATGTATCACATAAGGATGAGGAGTCTACTTGTGAACTTGGACTGAACCAGACCTGTACGTATGAGATAAATTCACAATATGACCACATATGATCATGGTATTTACATATTTAATTGCCTTTTTCATCTGTAATGCAGTGCTTCAAAGGAAACCCAAAGAAGATAAACTGGTTCGGTTGGTTGGATTGCAGATGTGTGCTCGGTGGAATATCTTTTCCCTCTACCTGGGTATAGAGAAGTACATTAGAGATGAGGTATCTCTCAACTGCCATAGAGTGGCAAAGGACTGCTTCATAGAAGTAGTTGGTCGATGGCTGTCACATGAAGATGGTACAGGTGACAACCCACGTACATGGGAGACTGTCTTCAACGCCCTCCGAGATATTGGATGCATTCTTCTTGTAAAGGAGCTTATACAGAAATTATCCAAGGGACAGAACACTGTTTAACAATAGAATAGTTGGTAAGGTGCTAAGAGTTCACACAGAGATCCTAAAATAATGCTCCGTAACATTATTATCACTGTATAATACATTCTTTTACTGTTACACAGACAGTTTCCCATGTACAGTTAATTGAAATGATATATTTTATTCTTGTATTGTATACAATTCTTAACATGTTTATGTAGTTGGGTCAATTGATCAACTTACTCAGATTTTAACTTACCAACCCAACAAATGACCCCATTGCCCAAATACAGTTGCATATCATGTTTGTACTTGCATGTACTTTGCATAATGTATGGATTATATAAATACGTTATATATATTATTTCTCTCCCTTTTTGCAGCACTTTTGCATTACTAGGATACATTTGCTGTTTTAGTACTATTATTTGTGGCCGTACCCAAGTTTCCTCAAATTAGAGCTCATTTTGTAGACATTTAACTTTGTTTCTCAGAGGTTAGTTAAAGGGATAAAATATTCATAACATTATGTGTGATGATGCATACAATGTGCTGCCTAAATTATTCACTACAAATATGGTAACAATTTCAGCATGGTGAATAGTGTTAATGTGTGCATATTAGGTTGTGTACATGGATGTAGCATCCGGGTCCATATGTTTGTGATATTATGTGTTGATGTCAAGTTATTGATTGTAGGCATGAGCTGTCCTCTCAATTGTGAATTTCACACCACTCCATTTGTGTAGCACCACTTCCATCTGATCCCATGTTGTGTTCAGTAGAGAGTCTAGCTCTGTCCCAAAGTGCCTCAATGGACATGTTTTGCCAATCTGTTACGTAATTCTCTATATATTGTACTGCCCTTTTCTCCTATTCCTACAGCACTATTGCTTTCTACATTGATACCATTTGGTATTCTTGTGTGCGTACCCTCTCGCGAGTACCACCATTAAGAAGAATTCTGTTCTCTACACATCGCATCCTCTCAACATGGTGAGTGTAACAATTGTATTTTCAATGTTGAGGCAATGTGATGTCCACATGGCATGTTGTGTGTTGTGCACTAGTAATTTTACTTGTTGTTATGTATACACATGTACAATACAAGACGTTGTAGTTTACATTGTTGAGTATGGAGCTGTATAGGTGTGGTTGTGGTGTGTTACCATGGCAACCATAATCTGCCCACTCTCTAGAGTCCTGGATGAGAAGTACTATTTGCTGTCGAAAATCTGTGGTTTCCCTGTTTGGTCAGCATCATCACTGAAGCTTATACATGTCAGTGTGATGGTGGACTCAACCCACAGTAAAGCTGTTCTTGTTGAAATTTGACCATTGCAAAGAGCCATGAACATCATACTGGCTAGTGTTAAGGTTAGTTTTGACATGCACATGTACGTACACATTTGTATGCTCGTAAGCATGCACATACTGTGCGAACACGAACTCATGCAGCACACACACTTGCACAGATATTACTTTTACTCAGTGTTACGTTTATAGAACTTTATCTCAATAACATCTCAACCAGCTGCAAGCTCATGAATGAATGAACGAACCAAAAATACGGGCACTTTTATACATGTAGCATGATCACTGAAATAATAACAAGGCACAGAGTTCACAAATGTTAAATCACAAATGTCACTCATAAGTCACTGAAACCATAAACACACACAAAGGTTGTTCAATTAATCGTTCAATTAGACTGTTTAGGACGGTACACTCAGTTTATTATATTTCCCTCCACTTCCATATTATAGTGTAACACATTAGAGATAAAGTATCTCTCAACTGCCATAAAGTGGCAAAAGACTGCTTCATAGAAGTAGTTGGTTGATGGTTGTCACCTGAAGATGGTACAGGTGACAATCTACACACATGGGAGACTGTCTTGAACAAAGACAGGTTCCTCACACTTCTCCACATGAAGTCTGACTGTAAAACTCTACTGGACCACTTGTGTAGGTGAGATGAACTCTTGATCCTATGTCATGTGTCCTTTTGACCACTTCTTGGTTTTGTTTATAGTGGTCAAGATTCAACTCACAGAAGCACGCCTAGTGAGATTGGTTGGATCACAGGATGTGTGAGCTGTGGAATGCCTTTTCCTCTAACAGGGTGTAGAGTACGTAACACATTTGAGATGAAATATCTCTCAACTGTCATAATGTGGCAAAGGACTGTTTCATAGAAGTGGTTGGTCGATGGCTGTCATAGGAAGATGGTACAGGTCACAGCCCATATACATGGGAGACTGTCTCAACAAAAATAGGTTCCCTACACTTTTCCACAAGATGTCTGGTTGTGAACGTCTACTGGACAACATGTGTAGGTGAGATGAACTCACAATGCTATTACATGTGTCCTTTTGACCACTTCTTCGGTTTTGTTAATGATGCCCCAGATTCAACTCAGAAGCACATCTAGTACGATTGGTGGGATCACAAGATGTGTGATCTGTGGAATGTTTCTTCCTCTACCAGGGTTTAGAGGAGCACATTAGTGAAGTATCTCTCAACTGCCGTAGAGTGTTGAAGGACTACTTCATAGAAGTAGTTGGTCGATGGCTGTCACACGAAGATGGTATAGGTGACAATCTATGTACATGGGAGACTGTCTTTAACAAAGATAGGCTCCCCACACTTCTCCACATGAAGTCTGGTTGTTAACCTCTGCTGGACCACGTGTAAGGGAGATAAACAATTCTATAACGTGTGTCCTTACAACCATGTTTTGGTTTTGTTGATAGTGGTCCAGTTTCAACTCACAGAAGCACATCCCGTAAGATTGGTTGGATCACAGGATGCGTGGTCTGTGGAATGCCTTTTCCTCTACCAGGGTGTAGAGGAACACATTAGAGATGAAGTATCTCTCAACTGCCATAGAGTGGCAAAGGACCGCTTCACAGAAGGATTAAGTTGGTCGATGGCTGTCACCTGAAGATGGTGACAGCTGACATACATGGGAGACTGTCTTTAACAAAAAGAAGCTCCTATCACTCCTCAAGGGAATTTGGCAAGGAGTCGTAAAAGGGTATCCAAGCTAATGTTAAGGTTCGTTCTAATGTACATGCATTAGGAAACTCACACATTTACACATGCACACACACACACACACACACACACACACACATGCACACACGCACACACATGCACACACACACACACACACACACACACACACACACACACACACCACACACACACACACACACACACACACACACACACACACACACACACACACCACACACACACACACACACACACACACACACACACACACACACACACACACACACCCACACACACACACACACACACACACACACACACACACACACACACAAACTCACATACCGTATTTGTTCTAATTTTTCGTAGTCATTGGCTCCAGAGAGGTTCTAAAACGTTCTAATTGATGACGAAATGTGACGCATTCTAAATTTTCGTCATCAGTTCTAATCTTTCGTCAGATGTCTTTGTTAGCTACCTTTATAGTATTTTATAGGATTTTCTGTCATTCCTCACTACTTCAAAGTTGGCTCTATAAGCAACGACTGCAAAGCGATCGTGAGGATTGTCTGATAGGAAATAGAATACAGCAAAATATTATTTGTACACGTATACGCGTACGGCTGATTTTAGACTGTTTCAATGTGATATTATTATAATCGTATACCGTGCATATTGTTTCAACCTCTGGTAGTAACGCGATCTGAAATGCTAGGCTTCCAATACTCTTAATTTATGTGATATCCACGAACGGAGCGAGGACTTTCAGGCTAAACGCAGCCATTTTATTTTACTCCAATTAGTTGTTGGCAATTCTAAAGATTCGTCACGGTTTTCTATATATTCGTCAGGTCAGGATTCGCAGCCAATCTTGTTCTAAATGACGGTTTTTCGTTGAACCTTGCTCTGACGAAAAATTAGAACATTTACGGTACACACAAAGTGTGCATACAGTATTATATAAATACAGTACTTGTCAAAAATACACAGCATGCTCAGTAAATATCCTTGCCACCCTCTAGAGACCTGGATGAGAACTATAACTTGCTGTTTTAAAAACTGTGGTTGACAATCACATTTCCTGTTGGATCAGCATCATCACTGAAACTTATACATGATGCGTCATAGCACGATGGTGTATTAACCCACAGTATAGTCAACAGCTGTCCTTGTCAAATTTTGACAATTGCAAGAGGCCATGAACACCATACCGGCTATAGTGTTATGGCACGTTTTGACGCACACATGTACATGTACATATGTCTGTTCATAGACACGTCCTGTACGAACATGAACTCGAGCACACACACATGCACAAGTCAGATATTCACTCAGTTTAATATATTTCCCTCCACTTCCTTAATATAGTGTAACACCTTAGAGATAAAGTATCTCTCAACTGCCATTAAGTGGCAAAAGACTGCTTCATAGAAGTAGTTAGTCAATGGCTGTCATAGGAAGATGGTACAAGTGACAGCCCACATACATGGGAGACTGTCTCAACAAAGATAGGTTCCCTACACTTTTCCACAAGAAGTCTGGTTGTGAACGTCTACTGGACAACATGTGTAGGTGAGATGAACTCACAATGCTATTACATGTGTCCTTTTGACCACTTCTTGGTTTTGTATATGTAGTGGTCAATATTCAACTCACAGAAGCAGACCTAGTAAGATTGGTTGGATCACAGGATGTGTGGTCTTTGGAATACCTTTCCCTCTACCAGGGTGTAGAGGAACACATTAGAGATGAAGTATCTCTTGACTGCCATAGAGTGGCAAAGGACCGCTTCACAGAAGAAGTTGGTCGATGGTTGTCACCTGAAGATGGTACAAGTGACAACCCATATACATGGGAGACTGTCTTTAACAAAAAGAAGCTCCTATCACTCCTCAAGGGAATTTGGCAAGGAGTCGTAAAAGGGTATCCAAACTAATGTTAAGGTTCGTTCTAATGCACATGCATTAGGAAACTCACACATCTACACATGCACACACACACATGCACACACGCACACACATGCACACACACACACACACACACACACACACACACACACACACACACACACACACACACACACACACACACACACACACACACACACACACACACACACACACACACACACACACACAATCACATACACACAAAGTGTGCATACAGTATTATATAAATGATACTTATCAAAAATACACAGCATGCTCAGTAAATATCATTGCCACCCTCTAGAGTCCTGGATGAGAACTACTACTTGCTGTTTTAAAAACTGTGGTTGACAATCACATTTCCTGTTGGATCAGCATCATCACTGAAACTTATACATAATGCGTCATAGCACGATGGTGTACTTAACCCACAGTATAGACAACAGCTGTCCTTGTCAAAGTTTGACAATTGCAAGAAGCCATGAACACCATACTGGCTAGTGTTATGGCACGTTTTGACGCACACATGTACATGTACATATGTCTGTTCATAGACACGTCCTGTACGAACATGAACTCGAGCACACACACATGCACAAGTCAGATATTCACTCAGTTTAATATATTTCCCTCCACTTCCTTAATATAGTGTAACACCTTAGAGATAAAGTATCTCTCAACTGCCATTAAGTGGCAAAAGACTGCTTCATAGAAGTAGTTAGTCAATGGCTGTCATAGGAAGATGGTACAAGTGACAGCCCACATACATGGGAGACTGTCTCAACAAAGATAGGTTCCCTACACTTTTCCACAAGAAGTCTGGTTGTGAACGTCTACTGGACCACGTGTAGGTGAGATGAACTCACAATGCTATTACATGTGTCCTTTTGACCACTTCTTGGTTTTGTATATGTAGTGGTCAAGATTCAACTCACAGAAGCAGACCTAGTAAGATTGGTTGGATCACAGGATGTGTGATCTGTGGAATACCTTTCCTCTACCTCGGTGTAGAGGTGCACATTAGAGATGAAGTATCTCTCAACTGCCATAATGTGGCAAAGGACTGCTTCATAGAAGTAGTTGGTCGATGGTTGTCACCTGAAGATGGTACAAGTGACAACCCATATACATGGGAGACTGTCTTTAACAAAAAGAAGCTCCTATCACTCCTCAAGGGAATTTGGCAAGGAGTCGTAAAAGGGTATCCAAACTAATGTTAAGGTTCGTTCTAATGCATGTGCATTAGGAAACTCTCTCCTCAAGGGAATTTGACAAGGATTTCTAAACATTGTCCTTGTTATGCTTTGGTTAGTTTATATATGCACATATACATGCATAAACATGTACACACATACATTTACCCCCACACATGCATCATGATGATGTAAACACATGCAAACACATACTGTTACAATGTGTGCTTAGTGTCACCTTTCCATCTACTTGCAATTGTGTGTAGAGGAAATTCAACTCATTCTAGTTGAGAGTAGATGAACATAATATTGAGATGAAGTATGTATAACTGCCATAGAGTGACAAAGGACTGCTTCATAGAAGTAGTTGGTCGATGGCTGCCACATGAAGATGGTACAGGTGACAACCCATATACATGGGAGACTATCTTTAACGAAAAGAAGCTCCTAACACTCCTCAAAAAGATGAGGGGACTGGTTGTGAACCTCTACTGGGCCACATGTGTAGGTGAGATGAACTCACCATACAGTACTAGTAGTGTGTCCTTTTGACCACTTTTTGACTCTATTTATAGCGTGCTCAAGATTCAACTCACAGAACCACACTTAGTAAGATTGGTTGGATCACAAGATGTGTGCTCAGTGAAATGATTTCTCTCTACCTGGATGTAGAGAAGCACATTAGAGATAAAGTATCTCTCAACTGCCATAGAGTGGCAAAGGACTGCTTCATATATAGAAGTAGTTGGTCGATGGCTGTCACATGAAGATGGTACAGGTGACAGCCCACGTACATGGGAGACCGTCTTTAACAAAAAGAAGCTCCTATCACTCCTCATGGGAGTTTGGCAAGGAGTTGTGTACAGCGTCCATGCAAGCTAATGTTATGGTATGTTTAATGTACATGCATCAGCACACACACGTACACACACACACACATATATATATATATATATATATATATACATACATGTGCACACATACACATACACACAAATATGTGCTGTAGTCAGTGGAATACATTTTTGTTCAGTAATGTGTAGAAGAACGAATTTGAAGAAAATGTGTGTCCAAATGTCCTCAAAAGGACAGGGAGTCTGCTTGTCCATCTCTACTGGACCACAAGTGTAGGTAAGACACACTAATAATTATACTAATGCCCATTTTCCTTATACAATGCTTCTTTGGTTCTATATGACTTTTAGTGCTCCAGTTTGAAGCAACTGAAGCACAGCTGGTGTAAGATTGGTTGGAATGCAGAGGTGTGCTCAGTGGATATGAGGTCCCTCTACTTGGATCAAGTAGAGCTCGAGATGACATTAAAGACGATTAATCTCTCAACTGCCATAGAGCGTGTCCACACACACCTGTGCTATATGTTTTCAAAATCCTTCTACCTTGGTGTAGAGGATCACATTAGGGATGAAGTATCTCTCAACTGCCAAAGAGTGGCAAAAGACTGCTTCATAGAAGTAGTCAATCAATGGCTGTCATATGAAGATGGTACAGTCTGGTCTTGTAAAGTGAACATGATGTTCATGTCTCTCTCACAACTGACAACAGGCAACAGTCTTCTCTGCACAGACTGGAGCTGATAAGGTTTGTACATACATACATTGTCCATACGATATTGTCAAACACTTAAATGTGTACATACATTGTCCTCTAAATTCAAAATTGCGCTCTGTGTTACACTGTTACTCAATCACATCACTGGTACCATTGTACAAAACTCTATATCCTAGTCTCAAAGTGTCCTCAAAGGACAGGTTCTACCATATACATTCACGACCAAACACACACACACATCCACACACACACATGCACACACGACACACACACTCGTGTAGAATTTCATACATGCACATAATTACGATCTTAATTCTGTTCTCAGCATGTTTTCCAGATATAAAGGAGATCGAAAATTATTTTAGCGTGTTGGAATGGTCAACATGTCACAGAGCCTGTCATAATAATGTTATCATAATAATGTTATGGTGGTGAACTGTACTCACCTCATCACGTCCATGTACAATAGTATTCAATAGAATTTCAGAGATAATTTTTCGTATGTATATCAAAGTAGATCTAGATGTACGTGTATGTAGCATTGTTTATTCACATTTTATTATTAAATATTATATATTCAATTAATATATTTTATTATAAATTTATAATAATGATTGTGTATTTTTCAAATTTGGCATTAATAGTAATAACATAATATTTGCTAGTAAATTATTATAGAAATAAAGGGATATTCTATTATAACAAATATAAAATGCTATTCCCTTCCCATAATACATATATGCATTTGTAAGCATCTCTGAAAGGATCTCCTATATGTAACAGGCCAGGTGTGGAGGTGAGGAGTGCTTCATAATCTAGATCTGGACATCAGCTAGGTCTGGAACAAATATCAGCTTGACCTGTCCCCTCTGCCATGAGCCACCCAAGAAGGTAATTAGCATCTTATCCCTATTGTCTCCCATACATTGATAATAAGAATAGTATTATTGACAACTTCCGAATAAACCTAGGTTCAAAGGCCAAGTGTATGGAGATGGGAAGTGTCTCAAAGTTTAGATCCCTTTACCATCTGTGTGTGGAAAAATTATCAGCTTGACACACCCCCTCTGCCATGAGGATTGAAAGAAGATGATTAGAAGTTTTCTTCCTATTCTGTCCCATACATTGATAATAATAGCCACCTTCAAATAAACCCTGGGTGACAGACCATGTTTAGGGACATGGGAAGTATCTCAAAGTTTAGATCCCTTTCCAGCTATGCATATAAAAATATCACGTTGACACGCCCCCTCTGCCATGACGTACGCAATAAGATAATTTAAAATTTTATTCCTATTCTCTCCCATACATTTATAATATTAACGACCTTCAAATAAACCCTGGGTGACAGACCATGTATATTGACAAGGGAAGTATTTCAAAGTTTAGATCCCTTTACCAGCTATGTGTAGAAAAAATATCAGCTTGACACGCCCCCTCTGTCATGAGGTATGCAATAAGTTAATATAAAAATTTATTTCTATTCTCTCCAATACATTGAGTAAATAATAACTATGTCAGAATAAACCTAGGATTACAGGCCACGTATATGGAGATGGCATTTGTTTCAAAGTGTAGATCAATTTACCAGCTGTGTGTAGAAAAAATATCAGCTTGACAGACCCCCGCTGCCATGAATTTCCGAATAAGATAATTAAATTTTTTATTTCCTATTCTCTCTCATACATTGATAATATTAAACATCTGCAAATATACCCTGGGTGACAGACCATGTGACATTGGAAGTGTCTCAATTGGAAGTGTCTCAAAGTTTAGATCCTTTTATCATCTGTGTGTTGAAAGAATATCAGCTAGACATGCCCCTTCTGTCATGAGGTTTGCAATAAGATAATAATAATAAATTTCTATTTCCTATTCTCTCCCATACATTGAGTAAATAATAACTACATCAGAATAAACCTAGGTTTACAGGATGATTATATGGAGATTGGATTTATTTCAAAGTTTAGACCAATTTACCAGCTATATGTAGAAAAAATATCAGCTTGACAGACCCCCTCTGCCATGAGATACGCAATAAGATAATTATTTTTTATTTCCTATTCTCTCCTATACATTGATAATATTAACCACCTTCAAATAAACCCTGGGTGAAAGACCACGTATATTGACATGGGATTTGTTTTAAAGTTTGGATCCCTTTGACAGTTATGTGTAGAAAAAATATCAGCTTGTCACGCCCCCATCGAGCCATGAGGAATGCAATAAGGCAATTTGCATTTTTATTCCTATTCTCTCCCATACATTGAGTAAATTAACCACCTCAGAATAAACCTAGGTTTACAGGCCACGTATATATGGAGATAGGATTTATAAAGTTTAGATGAATTTACCAGCTATATGTAGAAATAATATTAGCTTGACACACCCTCTCTGCCATGAGATACACAATAAAATAATTAAAATTTCAATTTCCTATTCTCTCCCATACATTGATAATATTAAACATCTGTCATCAGCTATGTGTAGAAAAAATATCAGCTTGACACGCCCCCTCTGTCATTGGATTGAGGATGAAAAAATGGCCGACAACGGTTTGAGCAGACGATGAAACGTTTTCTTTAATTTCGAGTTTCAAGTTTGAGATTGTAATTGGCTGTTATCTTGACTGATCATCTTGTCCTAAGGATGCCTTGTTGCCCGTGTATGGGCTCCACAGGCAGATGCCTGAGGTGTAAGTGCGTCACGGCGGGAAGAAAGTGTCGAGATTGCAGACCCTCAAGATGTAATCCCTCCCATTGTAAAAATCAAGATTCCGCGAACCAAAGTATCCCTCAAATAGATGAACCTATGATGAGCCTCTCGAAAGAAGATTCAATCAATCATTCTACCGATAATTACAATGAGCTTGATCATTTCAACTGTTCAAGTGATTCGTTGGAGATCTCAGACCCAAATGCTGTAGACAACGCTCCCATCCCTCATGTAGGGAATCTGCCCCACTACAAGGAGTCCAATCCACCGAATTTTATGTGGGGAGACATTGATGGAGACACCTTTACCTCGCTAATATCTGAAGCATATAACAAAGTTGTTCATTGGAGGCGAAACATCTTCAGAGTTCCCAGTGGTAAGGCCGGTAAATCTTTTGTTAACGAGCTCTCCCGACTCCTCGAGTCCTACAGTGATGGTAATGCCCTTGAATGTATAGCACTAAAGGCATCCATGGTGTTGCCATGTCTCGTTCTTCAGAAGCCTCATCCCAAGTCATCTTGCAAGGAGCATACCGTCTGTTTGAGCAAAAGACTGTCTTCATGGGCTTCAGGAGACATCAAATCTCTGCTCCATGAATGTAGGACCATCCAAAGCAGGCTACCTCAACATCACAGGATGAATAGCAAAGATGGAAGCCTCTCTAGATCCTTCCAGAAATTGATGAACTTGGGCAACGTGAAGGCTGCCATGAGGCTCATCACAGAGAGTGACACCAATGGCCCTTTGTCTTTAGATGACCAATTGGATGATGGCAGAACTGTCAAGGAGCATCTCTTGGATAAGCACCCCATTGGAAAACCTGCCCACCCCTCATCAATCAGTGACATGCAACCTGTTACACCTCCACATCCAGTCTTGTTTGATGGACTGGATGGTCCCTTGATTCGATCCATTGCCTTACGTCTTTCTGGGTCTGCTGGCCCATCTGGACTCGACTCAAGAGGCTGGAAGCGCATTTGCTGTTCATTCCATCGACCTTCCGAGAACCTTTGTTCTGCAATTGCCAAAGTTGCAAGAAAACTTTGTACCACATTTGTGGACCCCAATGAAATCTCTGCTTTGGTGTCATGCCGCTTAATCGCTTTGCCGAAGTCCTCAGGAGTGCGTCCAATTGGTGTTGGGGAAGTCTTAAGGCGTATTATTGCTAAAGCCATCTTGAAATTCACCAAGAACGATGTACAGAACACAGTTGGGTGCCTACAGTTGTGTGCCAGACAGCATGCTGGGAGTGAGGCTGGAGTACATGCCATGCGGTAGATTTTTGATGATGACAGTACGGAAGCCCTACTCATGGTTGATGCCAATAACGCCTTTAACTCTCTCAACCGAGAGTCAGCCTTGAGAAATGTCCAAATCCTGTGCCCCTCGTTAGCCCCAATACTCATAAACACCTATCGCAATTGCAGCCAGTTATTCATAGATGGTGACCACCTACTGTCATCTGAAGGTACCACCCAAGGTGATCCCCTTGCCATGGTGATGTATGCCATAGGTATCCTACCACTCATCCAACATGTAAACATAGAAGCTCGTCAGATATGGTATGCAGATGACGCATCAGCTGGAGACAAGCTGACCAACCTGCTAAAGTGGTGGAATAAGATAGAGACACTGGGCCCGACATTTGGATATCACCCAAATTCCAGCAAGACCCGTTTGATAGTTAAACCAGATAAGCTCGAACAGGCCATCGAACTCTTTGGACACACAGGCATCCAAGTAACCACACAAGGAGGCAAACACCTAGGAGCTGCAATAGGATCGAAATCCTTCATCCGGGACTTTGTGTCCAACAAAGTGGAATCTCTCGTTGTCGAGATTAAAAAGCTTGCCAATATTGCCATGTCAAAGCCACAGGCTGCTTATGCCATCTTTACACATGGTTTCACAGAAAGATGGACCTACCTCCTCCGTACAATTCCAGACATTTCTGACATGCTACAACCCCTCGAAGACTCGATTAGGCATAAATTACTACCTGCTTTGACTGGAAGAAGTGCCTTCAGCAACGTTGAGCGAGATCTCATCTCTCTACCAGCACGCCTTGGAGGTTTAGGGATACAAGATCCCACCAAAGTTGCAAAGCAACAATTTGAAAACTCATCAATGGTTTCCTCCCCCCTAACCTCCAATATTTGTCAGCAACGTTACACGTGCAACGATGAGATCAGAAGAAGTCAGGAACAAGCTAAGAACGAAGTCCATCGCAACAATCGGAAATCCACACTTGAGTTTGCTGAGACCATCAGAGCGAAACTCTCTAAATCTCAGCAAATCTCCATGGAACAATCCAGCGAAAGAGGTGCCTCTGCCTGGCTCACTGCCATCCCTCTATCTGAATTTGGATTTTCTCTCTCCAAGCAAGCATTCAGGGATGCTCTGTGTATCAGATACGGATGGCAACCAGCCAACATCCCCTCCCATTGCTCATGTGGCAACCCTTTCAGTATTGCACATGCCTTCAGCTGTTCGAAAGGAGCATTTCCCTCCCTGCGTCACAATCGAGTCAGAGATATACTTGGCCAGTTGCTCAGTGAGGTCTGCCCTAATGTTGAAATTGAGCCTCGCCTTCAGCCATTATCAGGTGAAACATTCCCAATGAGAAGCGCAAACACTGAAGATGATGCTCGGTTAGACCTCAAAGCGCAAAATTTTTGGGACCGCAGTAATAGATGTGCATACTTTGATGTGAGAATCTTTAATTCTTTCGCACCTTCAAACTGCAAGTCATCGTCCCAATCTTGCTACCGGAAACACGAACAGGAGAAGAGGCGAGCCTATGAAGCAAGGGTTATAGAGGTGGAACGTGGAACCTTCTCCCCTATCGTACTCTCAACCTGCGGAGGATGCAGTCCAACAACTTCTGTAGTTCTGAAATGGTTGGCTGATATGATCTCATCTAAGCATGGTAAACCCTACAATCAGACAATCCAATTCATTCGATGCAAGATTTCCTTTTCCTTGATTGATTCTGCTATCCTATGCCTAAGAGGAGCAAGATCTGCCTGCCACCGACCAGAAATAAATTTCAATGACAACCCAATTGATGTGATTGTCAATGAGGCTCACATCACCCAATGACATACTTCACTTTTATCTATGATTTTTTTTTTTATTTATTTATTCATTTATTCTTCTATTCACTTTCCCATTATTATTTATATGTATCATTATTGTAATTATTATTATTATTATATTTATTTTATTTATTATTTAAATGCAATAATATTAAACATCTGCAAATAAACCCTGGGTGACAGACCATGTATATGGACATTGAATTTATCTCAAAGTTTAGATTAATTTACCAGCTATGTGTGAAAAATATCAGCTTGACACACCCTCTCTGTCGTGAGATACGCAATAAGATAATAATATGAATTTCTATTCCATATTCTCTCCTATACATTGAATAAATTAACTATGTCAGAATAAACCTATAGGTTTACACTCCACGTATATGGACATGCATGGGAAGTGTTTCCAAGTGTAGATCCCTTTACCAGCTGTGTGTAAAAAATATTAGCTTGACACACCCCCTCTGCCATGAGATATGCAATAAGAAAATTGAAATTTCTATTTCCTATTCTCTCCCATACATTGAGTAAATAATAACTACGTCAGAATAAACCTAGGTTTACAGGCCATGTATATGGAGATGAAATTTGTTTCAAAGTTTAGAACAATTTACCAGCTATATGTAGAAAAAATATCAGCTTGACAGACCCCCTCTGCCATGAGATACGCAATAAGACAATTTGCATTTTTTTATTTCCTATTCTCTCCCATACATTGATAATAATAGCCACCTTCAAATAAACCCTGGGTGACAGACCATATATATGGACATGGGAAGTGTCTCAAAGTTTAGATCCCTTTACCAGCTATGTGTAGAAAAAAATACCAGCTTGACACGCCCCCTCTGTCATGAGATACGCAATAAGATAATTAGCGTATTTATTTCTATTCTCTCCCATACATTGAGTAAATGATAACTACATCAGAATAAACCTAGGTTTACAGGCCACATATATGGAGATGGTATTTGTTTCAAAGTTTAGATCAATTTACTAGCTATTGGTGGAAAAAATATCAGCTTGACATGCCCCCTCTGCCATGAGATACGCAATAAGATAATTAAAATTTCTATTTCCTATTCTCTCCCATACATTGATTAAATTAACTATGTCAGAATAAACCTAGGTTTACAGACCACGTATATTGAGTTGGGATTTGTTTCAAAGTGTAGATCAATTACCAGCTATGCAATAAGACAATCGGCATTTTTATTCCTATTCTCTCCCATATATTGAATATAATAACCACCTCAGAATGAACCTAGGTTGACAGGCCACATATTATGGAGATGAGAAGTGTTTTAAAGTTCAGATCAATTTACCAGCTAGGCATAGAAATTTTATAGCTTGACATGCCCCCTCTCTCATGTGTTATGCAAATCTTTATTTCTATTCTCTCACATATATTATACGTACATTGATATTATTAATCACCTCAAAATAAACCCAATTAACCCAGCTAGGGTCACAGACCACGTATAGGAAGATGGTAAGTGTTTCGACGCTTAGATCAATCTACCAGCTTGGCATGAAGAATATCAGCTTGACACCCGGCCCCTTTACCATGACCTATGCAAGAAGGTACTTATGTAGCATTTTTATCCTTATTCTCTAATTAACAAGTTCTACAACACTTCCATGGAATCAAATGTATGTACGTATAAAAGTATACAACTGTACTTCATTATGTACCTACGTACATACGTACTCTACATTTCAATGGAGGTTTTATCAATGTGGTGACCATCCGGCTTTTCATCGAAGTCAGAGCATGTGCATGTACATGCGTCTCAGGGAATGAAGTATATTTGCACTCCATAATATATCATTCTCTGCATGTTTATTATAATGCTATTATGAAAAAATGAAATATAAATTATTATAATATTATAATTAATTTTATGTAGTGTATACGTTAGTAGCACATACAAACATAAAATTATTATGCATACCAGTCCTTATAATTGAAATACAGTATTATTTCACATTGTGTCACATGCAAAATTGTACCATAATATATATAGCAATTTATCTGAATCATAATAATAATAAAAACATATCAGTCAATATAATGGTAAATGGTAGAGTTTGAGAAATTCTCCTGCTTGTGACTAACAAGGATGTGGTCTTCACGTTTGTGAATGTGTTCACAAACTAAAAACAGCAAAATTACTGATCCAAATGTAATTAGATACAATAAATGTAGCACAGTGGTTATATTTCACTGCTCATCCTGTGTATCAGTTCTCAGCAATTTGCTGAATCCACCAGAAGTAATCTGAGTGGAGTTCCAAGATAGAAATAAGTATGATATTCTGAATCTGCATCACACTTGACCATATAATATCATCATACAGAGATATATCAACACTTGAACATTCAGTTGAAAGCCATCTTTGTTCCTACAGTGTTATACACTTACAATTTCATGTCTGTGTCACTATGTGCTGTATTGTAGTACAGTTATAGGGATGACCCTATACCTTAATAGTGGGGCAGTTGGATGGAAGCCACATAGGTTACACACACCAGGTGCTGTCTGTTTCATGTAATGTGCACAAAATCAATTCGAGTATCAAGGCATGCAAATATCTAGTATTATACTAAAACAACATGGCAACATGGTATTTGGGAGAGCTGCCTGATTGGACATTGCATAGTGATGAGCTACGGATACGTGTCCACCACTGGTCAATACCTTACATCCATCATTGACACGACTTCGAATCAATAGCTGAGTGAAGTCAAGCATCTCAAATGACACTAAATACCCTGAGGCTATCTCATATTATTTCAAAATACTGTAGATATTTACATTTAAAATCGGTATTTCTTATCCAGCTATATCAAACGATACAAGCAAACACAATGATGATTAGATTCGGAATTAATGCTCGTTTGACGATAAATCAAGACGTACTCTCCACACTATCCGAAGTTACAGCGATCTGCCTGACCTGACCCTGACCATGACTATACCGCTAGTACCCATTGTTTGGGAATATTTCTTCAAGGTGATTTACATAAGCATGCTATGCATGAATGATCCTGGAGTTGAGTGCATATACTAGACATGTACAGCCAAATTGAATACCGACTAGCTATGGGATAACAATTTCAATTGTCTTTTACAAGCAAGTAAATAGTCCTAGAATAATCACAAAGAACTTACTAAAAATGCTGGAGATTTTGTAATGTAACTTGTAGATAATATTATCCACTCAATATTACCTCAAGTTAAAGTTATTGTACTGGATAACCATATCATACAATCATAAATGTTAAATGAATAAATTCTTGCAACAATATTACAAGGGTGAACTCGGTACAAACATACAGAAACTATGATGACACAATTAGATTGCATTCATACAAGCCACCTTAGTGTAGTATATGAAGCGAGCTAAGATGAAGCGTTCATCACTGCTTGAGTTGTCACATATAAACCCAAACCCAAACTAAATGCTCTATCACACAATGCAACATGGACAGGCATACACATAAACGCACACACAAACACACACATACACACGTGCTTGCATGCATATAATACACAAAATACACACAAACACACATGCAAATGTACTGTAATTTGTAATCACATCTCATGTGGTAGGAAACCATGATAATTCCCCCCACACATGTATATGTACCTGCACACATATATACACAAAACACATGCACACAAATTTTGTTAGAAAGACACAATAATACCTCAGTTTCAATAGCATATGAGTGTAGTCTGAGATGCTAACACCATTATGAAATTTGGTTAAAATGCTAGAATTAGTATACTATTGTAGTGAAGCCAGAATTGGTGTTAAGGCGGCTTCACAACAATCTACCACTGCACACAAACACAAACACACACACACACACACGCACACACATACACACACATGCATGCACACACACACACACACACAAACACACACACACACACACACACACACACACACACACACACACACACACACACACACACACACACACCTAGTCCTAGTCCTAGTTCCGTAGCTACCGTTTCCGGTCACGCCGTCCCAAAATTGGGTACAAAACTGAGAGGGGAGTTAGTTCTGGTCCTGTGGACAGCAAACGTGAACCTTAAAGCCACCACGGCTCAGGAACCACCTGTCACAAGTTGTACAGTGCACCGCTCCTCTCTGCTGGCTAACAGGCTTCATCCTCTCCTGGATGCACTTGTGCCTCTTCTTGTCTCCTTCCCGACGAAAGGTCCTCTGACACACACACACACACACACAAACACACACACACACACACACACACACACACACACACACACACACACACACACACACACACACACGTACTTACAGACCAACAGACACCCACACATGCCGCACACCCACATGATTGCACAATCATATAGTATATGCATACACACACACACACATGTACTTACAGACCAATGCACAGACACACGCAAACGCCCGCACACCCACATGATTGCACATACAGTATATGCATACACATGTACTTAAACATACACACAAGCGCACACACATAATGTACACACACGCACTCACTCTTGCACAGATATATACCTACTGTGCACACAGTACATGGACTCTCACGCACAAAAACATACACACCCATACACATGCACTCATGAACACATACACACACACATATAGACTGATCATGAGTCTTGTAAAATTACGTCCACATTGTATGATGAGAATTAGGTGTGCACTTTGTCCATAAGAACCCTCACGCCATACAGATGCTGGATAATAATTGAGGTTGTGAAGGTTCACATTATGGGTTGGTGACCTACAAGAAGACATGTTAATTTCCCACTGATTAAATTTTCTCTTGTGAGAGGACAGGTGATTCCTACATGTGGTAATGTACAAATGTCATGTGTGGTGGTCCCGAAGTGACACTGGGGATTGATTAAGGCAACACATGAAATCTTAAACTACTGAAGCAGCAACTGATCAGAAGATTCATTTCTAGATCCCTGCACATCATTTCAACCTTAACGATGATGGATGTGGTATGATAATTTTAATGTAGTTGTTTAGCTATTACATACGTACTATGTGCATGGGGTCTTAAAAATATCCTATCTAAAAAGGACACTATGCTGAGGGGGAAATTGTGAACAATGACATGTAATCATAATGATCTTGTCAGTCACCACCAGTTTAGCAGGTAATCCAGAGGAATGTACAGGGAGAAATGAGTATTGGTGTTACTTAACCCTGGAGAGACATGTAGTTGTGCAGAGCAGTTATGAAACTAGTTACCGCGAGTTCTGTATTGCCACTAGAGGGGTGTCCATTTACTTGAGGTCTACCATTCTCTTCAAGGCCACCATGTTTCTAATATATCCTTTGGCTATACCATTAGATGTATACTTTGCTAGTTATCTTTGCATCGCTTGTGTTATTGGCTGTGCACTCACTGAAGTATCTCAAAATCTAGTCCGTCTATTATAGGCAAGCCAAACATTATTACATTTTGGGAATCAACCTCACAATAATTCATCGATCAGTGCATGCTTTGTACTTTCACTACTCTATCGATCAAAGTCTGCTAATTAAGATATGCTTCATTGGCTGCAATGACATGTACTACAAACTCCCTCCCTGCTTTGATCAGCTGAAACCTAAGTGTATGTCTACAATGTGCATTCTAATTCTCACTTACAGTATACTCAATTTTGGATCAATTGTTACTGCACAAGGCTGTTTCATGCTATCTTTAACTTCCACAACCACGATGATGTAATTTATGAATACACTAAAGATGACAATGAATTCAATTACAACACTGTCTATATATCATATTTTTTTCTTTTGTGATTCATATTAGCATGCATTCCAATGTTCTGGACGCTTATAGATTGGACTTGGTCTTCTCAGTTCTGCTTTTCTTCTGAATTTTAAATTACAAGAGTTACTATTGGCTATCTGATGGCCAGTATGGATTGGAAATGGATTCCTCTGATAATTGTGTTTATTCTGGTGGTTGATGAAGGACAATCTCTCACTGCAGGAAGTACAGGGTATGTAGTGTGTATAACCCTATATAACGGTTAGTATACGTACAACAAATCAATGGAGCAGTCCAACTAAAGTTTTGTCTTTGAATGGATGTTTACTACAGAAGGCATTGTGTCAATAATAATCTCATTTGGTCTTTAATGTTCAATTGACAATTAGACAATGAGCACATGTTGAAATTACAGAACAAATTATAATCGATATCAATTGCATTTTAAATTAGATTTCTATATTCTATTGGGGATTTGTTATTGTGACTGTACATGTTGTAGTAACAAATTCCACTTGTCTATACGTACATCCAGCTGGAAGACAGACTGTATTTTCTCACAAAAATAAGGTCCAAATCTTAACTGATCTGGTATTCAATGAGTCATCTATAGCCCTGTAAACTGATTGGTGTCTCCACCTTATTTATGATCTCCTATCCTTTGTTTAAGGCCCTGCATCTTGCTTTCACACAATTAAATTATACACCTATGTAATACAGTATTATAGATTATTAATATTTTATTAATATTTTTATCAATACCTTAAAGCTACAAATTTCAGCAGGCACTAACTTTAGTGGTTTTTGTTCACCAACATTAGCAGGTATAAATTTTAGTGATGAGTACTCGTCTTTCAGTGCCAATGGGATTATTTCAACAGCTTCAGAATTACCTTTGTGATGCTTCACATTGGAAGTTATAGAAATACCCACCAATCACTGTGATAAAAATTACAAAGAAAGTGAAAGGGGTTAGTAGGGGAACACTTCGAACAAGTGAATTGGGTTAAAAACTTGTGGGACTACTGTCCCTGCACTCAAACTACTGGGCATCTTGTTTAGGCTCGTAAGAACCTTCCCTGAAGATCTAACACTCGACTTCTGAAGTCGTTGCACTCTTGTTCTAGCCCAATTTCTAATTCTCAGCATGTTGAGATCAGACACCTTTTAAGGTGGTACCTAAAATAAGCAGGTACATTGTTTGGAGTGTATATTTTTAGTAGGTATAAATTTGCTAAAGTTAGTACCCACTAGATTTGTAGCCAGCACATGAATTAATTAGCATGTTAATCAGTAGGTGCCTCATACCTACATATAATTAGGGTAACCATCAAATGAGAAAGAAATTGTATCTTCAAAAACGAGCGATCTTGCAGTTCTTTCTTAGAACAATAAAACGTCAAAAGCTTGTCTAGACTATATAAACGATAGTCTGTGGCCATTCATAACACATAATTGCCCTCAAAGTGCTAAATGAAAACTAGTCTAGCTAGCTAGACCGTCCCTAAGAGGCGCCGAGTGGTGGAAAATGGAAGGGACGGTCTAGCACAATTAGCGATAGAGTTAGCTGGTTCGAGTGATTTTCGATGAGTGTTTTTGACGACTGTGTACGTACCTTGCAGAGAAGCTAAAGTTTAGCACTGATGAAACCACGATTGAAAACTCAAGTACATTCCCACCCATTCTAGATGTAACAAGTGACATCATATGATTAACACGTTACCGGTTAACGGATTAATTGTAGTCTAGCTAGCTAGACCATCCCTAAGAGGCACCGAGGGGCAGAAAAGGGAAGGGACGGTCTAGCCCAAGTAGCGATCAGTTCACACCTAAGCTTGTGACCATCAACCAATGAAATGCTACTGCCAAGAATCTTGGCAATGATATTCATTGATTCAGTTCAGTTAATAATGTTTAGTGTTACAGAGGATGATACTATGTACTCGTCATCGGTAGCTGGGAATATTCACCCATCTGACAGTCAGATGAATGCGATTACTAGTATTTTTCAAGGACATGATACGATCGTATGTCTCTCAACTGGTCATGGCAAGTCGCCAATCAAGAATTGGAAATGAAGGAATGGGAGCCAACGTATTCAGTCCTAGTTGTATCATCGCTTTTATTTCTGATAAACGAACAGGTGAAATACTTTTTCGAACGTAGTTTGTCTGCTGTGTATTCACAGAGTGGTTAGAGACGTCGATGTTCACGATGAACGATACAAATTGAGAGTACCTATATTATTCTGACGAAGAATCGTTGCATAATTGACAAAACAACACTAGATCTATTCTTTCCTTGCTTCCCTATGTCCTCCCACAGATAATATAATCTGAGTTAGAGCATAGACTATGGTTAGAGCATCTATGGTCCTCCTAACACGTATGGAGTGTATGATGAGCCGTAGAAACTCTATACGTGGTATTTTTGTTTATTGGCAGGTGTGAACTAATCGCTACTTGGGCTAGACCGTCCCTTCCTTTTTCCGCCCCTTGGTGCCTCTTAGGGACGGTATAGCTAGCTAGACTAAATGAAAACCTATATACTTTGCCATTCGCGAAAATAAAAATGCGAACAGTCCTAAATCGAGCGATTTGCGAAAATTTAGGACACTACGGTAGGGACATATTTTCAAGTATGTAGCTGTAACTGTATGTTTTTCCATGCATATACAGCACAAAATATCAGGACATCAATTGCACTTACTTAAATGATTATTACTACACGCAAATTTAGTCCCTCTACAGATTCTTGATTGAATTATTTTTGCACTTTCTGCGTCTTTAGAGTCTGTTCAAGAACAGTGTACTATACTGGCTATTACACTTATGCGACATATAGACAAGATTCCCGCAGAACCTGCACTAAAAAGTGGTGGAGAAGAAGATGTTCTACAAAGTGAGGAACATACGTACATGTATTAAATACTTAAAACATTCAAAATGATAATGTAGTGATAACAACTTTTGCTGGTGAATGTGATAATGCCCGAATTGTACTAAGTTAACTGCATGATTTAGAACAGAAAAGATTGCATGCTGGTGTATGGTCTCATGTATAGATAAGCCATGATAGTGAAGTATGTATACTGGTAACATCTGCAAGTTTTGAATATTCTACAGCTATTGGAAGACTACAATATACAACAGGGGAAGCAGGGTAGAATCAAGAAAGGACCTATTCTGCTGTGCAAATTACAAACTCAGTGGCAGTTTCTGTGTGGGTAGGTATTGTATCTGATATTCCATTATTGTTTGCAACATTTGGCTACAGTGCTCTTAATTCAATGAGTTACCATAATTACATGATCAATCAATTCTTTCTATCATGATAATGGTGGTAAGAAGCGTGAATGGGAGGAACTCATACAATGGTATCAACATGCCCACAATGTTGATTTCAGCTAGTTCTAATACCAATGTGAGCTAACAAAAATGGATAATAGGGGCAATTAAATCAACTTCATGGAATTCACGGAAATGTTAAAATATTTTTACCAATCCCCACAGCCTTTATTTAGAACTGCTACAACATAATGTTATTATGTACTTAAACAATCAATACCATGACATTTTGAAAATTTATCAAAATTGAATAATAAATCACTCTCTATTCTTCTGTTCATAAGCATTTCAAATATCTTCATACAAATAAAATACCATGCCTGTTACAGTAGTATAACATAATTAATATAAAAAAGATTTTATTCACTGATAAGTTAATTATTCACTTTAATCATAATCACTGTCATGGATAGCATTATAATGAATTTCATTCCGAAATATTACATTTTTCCACCTTGTTATTTTACCAGATATCAATGAATGCTCCACTAACAATGGTGGTTGTGCTCAAACATGTCACAATACACCTGGTAGCTACTATTGTTCTTGCCGTAGTGGATACCGTCAAAGAGGACAACTGTGTGATGGTTAGTGGAGATAATGTATGATACATGCATGGTACATGACAAAGTTCTGTGGAGAATACGCAGTGCATTCTGAATATTTTGTATTGAAAATATCGTACATTGGCAACTCATGTTCAATGAACTCAGAGACAAATAATATCAAGAAAAAGCAGTACATCATGGAAACTATACAGTACAATAGTAATTATTATTTAAAATACTTAAATAAGAAGTATAATATCTAAAATTGTTTACTTCTCTTCTTCCAACACTCTTTATCCATCACATTTCTTACGTTTTTATCAGCATTTATCTTAGGCTCCCTGCGATTAGTAGAAAATTGCTGAGAACAGACCTCACAGATAGCATCTACTTCAAGTTTATTCAGAGGCTTTTTCACCAACTACTTTGACATTGGACAAGATTTTACACTTCATTAATTGCAGATGTTTACAAAGCATAAAGCTTTCCACACGTACAACGTATGCACACGGACCATTATTATACAGAATGATGACAGTTCGGAGTAACTGTCCTCATAGATGTGCCTAGACAAATTGCCACGAACAGCATATGAAATCATCTAGTTTTCCAAGATTTTGAATGAATGCAACTACATTAAAACCAGTGTATCACCATTGTTTTCATAAACTCCCTCAACATATTTCACTCTAGACATCAATGAATGCTCCACTAACAATGGTGGTTGTGCTCACACATGTCAGAATACACTTGGAGGTTACCATTGTTCTTGTCGTAGTGGATACCAAAAAAGTGGCAAATTTTGTGAAGGTTAGTGGTAAATGGGCTGCATACATATATAATAATATAATGCAAGGTAAAAAGCGTGAAGGGGTAGAACTCCTACAATGGCATCAACATGGCCACAGTGTTAATTTCAGCTAGTTCCAATACCAATGTTAACTAAAAAAATGGATAATAAGGGCAATTAAATCGACTTCATGGAATTCATAGAAATGATATAATATTCTCACAAATCGTTGCAGCCTTTATTTAGAACTGCTACAACATAATGTTATTATGCATGTACTCAAACAATCAATACCATGACATTTTGAAATGTATCAAAACCGAATAATAAATTACTCTCTATACTTCTGTTCATTAACATTTCAAATAATATTATCTTGATACAAATAAAATACCATGCCTGTTACAGTAGTATAACAAAATTAACATAAAGCAAGATTTTATTTATTATTATTTTAATTATTTACTTTAATCATAATCACTGTCATGGATAGTATTATAATGAATTTAATTCTGAAATATTACATTTTTTCCACCTTGTTATTTTACCAGATATCAATGAATGCTCCACTAGCAATGGTGGTTGTGCTCAAACATGTCAGAATACACCTGGCAGCTACTATTGTTCTTGTCGTAGTGGATACCGTCGAAGAGGAAAACTGTGTGATGGTTAGTGGAGATAATGTATGATACATGTACAGTACATGACAAAGTTCTGTGGATAATACACAATACACTCTGAATATTTTGTATTGAAAATATCGTACATTGGCAACTCATGTTCAATGAACTCAAACAAAAATAATATCAAAAAGCAGTACATCACAGAAAATATACAGTACAATAGTAATTAATAGTTAAAATACTTAAATAAGGAGTAAAATATCTAAAATTGTTTACTTCTCTTCTTCCAACACTCTTTATCCATCACATTTCTTACGTTTTTATCAGCATTTATCTTAGGCTCCCTGCGATTAGTAGAAAATTGCTGAGAACAGACCTCACAGATACAGTAGCATCTACTTCAAGTTTATTCAGAGCCTTATTTCTCACCAACTACTCTGACATTGAACATGATTTAACACTTCATTAATTGCAGATGTTTACAAAGCATAAAGCTTTCCACATGTACAACGTATGCACACGGACCATTATTATACAGAATGATGACAGTTCGGAGCAACTGTCCTCACAGATGTGCCTAGACAAATTACCATGAACAGCATATGAAATCATCTAGTTTTCCAAGATTTTGAATGAATGCAACTACACTCAAACCAGTGTATCACCATTGTTTTCATAAAACTCCCTCAACTTATTTCACTCTAGACATCAATGAATGCTCCACTAACAATGGTGGTTGTGCTCACACATGTCAGAATACACTTGGAGGTTACCATTGTTCTTGTCGTAGTGGATACCAAATAAGTGGCAAATTGTGTGAAGGTTAGTGGTAAATAGGCTGCATACATTTATGATAATATAATGTAAGGTAATAAGCATGAATGGGAGGAACTCCTACAATGGCATCAACATGGCCACAATGTTGATATCAGCTAGTTCTAATACCAATGTGAACTAACAAAAATGGATAATAAGGGCAATTAAATCGACTTTATGGAATTCATAGAAATGATATAATATTCTCACCAATCCCTGCAGCATTTATTTAGAACTGCTACAACATAATGTTATTACGTATGTACTTAAACAATCAATACCATGACATTTTGAAAACGTATCAAAACCGAATAATATATCACTCTCTGTCCTTCTGTTCATGATCATAAACAATTCAAATATCGTGATACAAATAAAATACCATGCCAGTTACATTAGTATTATATAATAACAAAATTAATATAAAACAAGATTTTATTCACGTATTATCAATTTCGTTATTCACTTTAATCATAATCACCGTCATGGATAGTATATATTATAATGGATTTCATTCTGAAATTTTACATTTTTTCCACCTCGTTATTTTACCAGATATCAATGAATGCTCCACTGAAAATGGAGGTTGTGCTCAAACATGTCAGAATACACCTGGCACCTACTATTGTTCTTGTCGTAGTGGATACCGTCGAAGAGGAAAATTGTGTGATGGTTAGTGGAGATAATGTGTGATATATACATGTACGGTACATGGTGAAGTTCTGTGGATAATATGCAATGCATTCTGAGTATTTTGTATTGAAAATATTGTACATTGGGAACTCATGTTCAATGAACTCAAAGCAAAATAAAATCAAAAAAGCAGTACATCATGGAAAATATACAGTACCGTGAATAGTAATTATTGTTTAAAATACTTAAATAAGGAGTAAAATATCTAAAATTGTTTACTTCTCTTCTTCCAACTCTTTTTATCCATCACATTTTTTACGTTCTTATCAGTATATATCTTTGGCTCTCTGCGATCAGTAGGAAATTGCTGAGAACAGACCTCACAGATAGCATCTACTTCAAGTTTATTCAGAGCTTTTTTCACCAACTACTCTGACACTGGACCCAATTTAACACTTCATTATTTGCGGACGTCAACAAAGCACAAAGCTTTCCGCATGTACCACAAATGCACACGGACCATTGTTAAGCAGAATGATGACAGTTCGGAGCAACTGTCCTCACAGATGTGCCTTGACAAATTGCCATGAACAGTATATGAAATCATCCAGTTTTCCAAGATTTTGAAAGAATGCAACTACACTAAAACCAGTGTATCACTATTGTTTTCATAAAACTCCTCCAACTTATTTCACTCTAGAGATCAATGAGTGTCTTCTTAACAACGGTGGTTGTGCTCACACATGTCAGAATACACCTGGAGGTTACCATTGTTCTTGTCGTAGTGGATACCATCTAATAAAAGGCAAATTGTGCAAAGGTTAGTGGTAAAAAGGCTGCATACATATTATGTAAGTGTATCTGAGTTTAAACTAATTTAAGGGAATAACTCAATTATGTCTAAGGTTTGCCATACGTGGGTCTAATGCATGCACAACCACGATGTATCATAACATAGCATAACAATGTGGTTTCAAAGTTTCACAAACAGGAACGCGATCAAATTGTCAAAATGAAGGTATAGGCATATCTAAGTTGACAAAATTTATTAAGCTCATTATCTTCACTTGGTGAAGCAGGTACGAATTGCAATTGTCCAACTTATGTACCATGACAGACAATGTAAAATACCAATTTGAACGTACAATGTACAAAATGTCCTTTACTATTTTTGAAAAAAAAACAATAGTCGTCATAATTTATACTAGGGGTGCACCATGTGCAGAACCTTGCTGTTACTATGGTTAGATCCACAAAAAGTACGAACACCATCTTTCAGGGTGAAGGACGTCCTACTCTAATGTCTACCAAAATGCATGTCATGCACCATGGCTGCCTATTTTAATGTCCCAATATAGACTAGGAATTGCCTTCACTACAGAATATTATTAATCAGAAAATTTATTCAATGAGAGATTGTAAGACAATTTTTGTGATATGAAGCCAACAAATATCCTGAGATGATATCCAGATCCAGGGTACTCGGCTAAAAAAGCTTTCATCCGTCATGGTATATTGAGTAAGTGGGCTAGACCTAAATGTTCACTTCAGTCCAATACCTTACTGTTGCCCCTATTCACCGTGTGGCACCAATAACCGATGTGACCTAATGGACGCTTGCTGCACCTGATACAAATTTGACACATTAGACAAAATTCATCACAATAATTTCAATCACTTCAACCAATCAAGCAGGTGGACGACCTCAATAAGACTGACCATATGACAGAAACAATTAACCTCTGCTTACACGCAGTTATTAAGCGGTAATGGAAAATGAATTCATCCTTTTGTTAACCACAACGATGTCATTTTTATCATTATTAGATATCAATGAATGTGATGCCAATCCTTGTGATGCTAAAACTGAGAAATGTATCAATTTAATTGGAAATCACACTTGCATCTGTCTACCTGGATATGGTAGGAATGATCAGGGAAACTGCCAAGGTGATACTGCTATCTCACTTAATCAGAATTATCATTATCCTTAGACTTTATGCTATTGTGATCTATCAATCTATCAATTTATCTATCTGTCTATCTATCTATATCTATTATATCTATATCTATCAACGTATCTATCTATCTATAATATCCATATCTATCTATCTATCTATATAAGATTATATATATTCATTGATATTAAAAATAATTACCTTGAACTTATTAATAAGAAAATTATTATACTTTGTATATTCTAAGAAATCCAGCAATGAACCGATACACTGAATAATATCATATTATTGCTTTTAGTAGTAGCAGTAATTCAAGGAAAACAAAAGTCAACCATGTTATAGCTTTGCCTGTGCTTATACCTAATGATTTATGACGTCAAGTAACTGCATGGTCATCATGTAGTCTAAGATAGAGTTTAGGCCATGGATAGTTCACTATGTAATTACCTATTATGATACACAATTTGCAATATCACGGACTATACTTCATTTGATTCACTTTATATTCCTAATATAGAGATTATCACATTATGATATCAAATTGCCCACTTTGTGCATGCATAATATTTTCTCTCTTTCTATTATAGAAATTATTGCACATCTGACTAATTGTCCAGTGGTGACTGGTGAAGATAATAAAGCAGCTAATGTCTGTGCTAAGGTGTCAGTTCCATTCAAAAAAGAAATTTCAATGGCATTGGCTTTGGCAAATGGAACAGCAGAACTTGGGAGTGACTTCTTTGAGAGCTCAAATCAATTAGTATTTTCACCTGGAGAATCAGAAGCTTGTGTCTCCATTCCTATCGCAAATGATGATGAGTGTGAAGTGGATGAGTGGTTCATGATGAAATTGTCTAAACCAACAATAGCTGGAACCTACTTTCTTGGACAGCCAAAATCATGCCAAGTTACAATTAAGGATAATGAAAGTGAGCTTAAGAATATTGTATGATTGTGGTAATTATAATTATACTGAGTCAATTAAAAATGAATAATACTTACCTATCCCTCCCTTCATCTGCTCTTATTTTATAGAAATAAGCCTATCATTTAAGCAGTCCACCTATGTGACAATGGAAAATGACAAGGAAGTTGAAATCTGCCTAGTTTCCTCATGTCCATGTCCTACAAGAATGACAGTTAGAATGTCCATATATCCAGGAACAGCAAAGGCTGGATCTGACTATCCTGAACAATCTCCAAGTGTAGCTTTTGAAGTTAGCGAAGAAGAATCTTGCACAAAGGTTGTAGTCTCTGATGATGTCATTCCAGAGGAACAGGAAAGCTTTCAAGTAGCTATACAGGTCAATGAGGGCTATGATATTGGAAGCCCTGGAAATACCACCATTATTGTCAAAGATGCAGACGGTAAGAACAAGATCTTAATAATATTATTATCAGACACTGTTACATGGATCTCCATGCAAGAAAGCATAAAATACCATATTAATGTCAACTATGTAAAGTGCTGATATACCTATTCTTAGTTCACAAAAAAGTTCTAATTCCTTCTTAATTTACAGCAATCTGTGGCCCTCCTCCCACTCTTACTGGGATGGAATACATTCAGTTTAATCAAAGCAGAACATGGTACCCTGGGGAAACAATTCAACTAATCTGTAAGCGAGGCTATGAGTTACGTGATGACGAAGGAAATTACCAAGGACTCCATGGAAAATGTACTTGTTTAGATTGGAGATGGAATTATGTCAGCTTTTGCTATGGTAAGCATTTTTCATATTATTCTCACACGTATACGCACATACACATGTATGCATACACATACAAATACAAGTATACATGTTTAGTTTGAAACAAGTTAAACACCCGTGCAGCTACTGCTACCCACACTCGAATTACCTGGGGGTTATTCTTAGGATTAGAACCATGACTGAAGATATTAAGCTCGGTGAAGTTGCTGTGCTCGAATTCTAGCCCACTTTCTATTCTTATATTGAATTACTTGTTGAATGTATGTACATACACAAATACGCACAACATAAGCACAACTATGCCACTTTCTGTGTAGTACTGAACCATTTTGTATTGATTGCTACTACTGGTTGTGAGTTACATGTGAAGAAAAACTTAGTTCCATTTTAAAGTAGGCATGATGACACAATGGTGATCAGTTACAATAACATTCACCAAATGATATCCCAAATATTGTTCAATATTACATTTTCAAATGATATTATCAATGGAGATTTTTAAGTGGGACTTATTATTATAATGTACATCATACATATGTACGTATCATTAAATAAAGATACATTGAAGACAAGCAATGGGGTGAATGCTATAGTAGGAATACTTTGTTATATAACAGTATCAGTATCTGAAATCTTATTTGAAGCGGGGAACCAATAGCCAAGGGCTACTACAAAGGCACCCATATATATATATACGAATATGCACTGAACTAATATATGTCTATGTCACTTCAATAACTGCATAACTTACCCTTCATCACTCTGATAGGAATAAAGAAAGCCAATCATGATTAATAATTTTTTCCATAGCATTCTACATAGCTAGTTAACCGTTTTAAGCCAACTAATAATGTATGCCATTAATGTATAATGTAATTCATCATTTTTTAGATAAACCGGAATGCACTCGAACTCCAAAGATTTGTGAAAAGCATTGTAGAGAGACTGAGGGATCCTATCAATGTTTCTGTGATTCTGATGAAAAGTTGCATGATAATGGCTTCACATGCATTAGTAAGACTGAGTGCGGAAGGAATGTACTGCTCAGAATGTGCAATTAATTCCACTTACCACATGTTTGGCCCAAAATCTTGGACTTTTGATTGAAACAGCAGTTCTATTTGCTCCCAAACCAACCATGTGTATGGTAATGTTTGTAAACTAAGTGAAAGTTAAACTTGTATGATTTTATGGGCTTTTTCAGATGTATTTACTACTCACCCCTATTTGTAAGAACTTTAAATTTTACAGTAGTTACTCTTACAGATTAGTAAGTAAACGAGTGTGATGTACCTTAGAGGATAGGTATAATGTCATATGTTATGCAGTAGAACCAGCCTAATCCAGCACCTCTATAAACTGGTAATCACTTATATTGGCCTAGATTTTCATGCACGGACTATTTTGCCATAGAAAAGTACCTACCTAAACAGGATAATGACTGTGTATAATATTATTTGAAAACGCTTCCTAATCATTTATCAATAAAATTTCATGATTTGAGAAATCTGATATCAAAATCCCTATAATCCGGTAACCTGCTAATCCGGCACCAATTTTCTTTCCCCATGGGATGCTACATTAGACAGGTTTCACTGTATTACATATAATAAGTACAAATAATACCAGACATAACTGTGTTCTTCAAGTGTGACTGTGAGTGTGCCCATCTGACCTCATCACACAATGGACCCTTAGCAACAAAGCATCCATTTCACCCAATATTACATGTATAAATTAAATTCAATTCTGCAGGAGAATGTGGTCACATCAAGCTTCCTGATGGGGTGGATCAGAAATTTAGTATTAGTGATGGCTATAAAAGAGTTGATCTATCATGTCGCAAAACTGGTTATGTGTTTGCTGGTGAGAAGGACCCTACTCCTCAGTACTGTTTCAAAGGACAGTGGTCATATGAAGCTGAGGACTATGATATTCCTGGATGTCAAGGTAAGATCAACAATCTAACTAATGTTGAATCACAATGTCTGAATCAAGTATAATTAACATACGTAATTACTGGTATGTTACATTCTAACATAGTTAGGCTGTTGACAATGTGCAACTATTGGACTTCATTAGCTTTAAGTAATATCCATCAATCAAAAATGTAAGTAGTGAGGAATTTAAAGTTTTTTCTTATTCACACAATGGTTGCCAAAAATCTTATTATCATGCGAAAATGCCCATTATTATCGTTTCTATGAATTCCTAGGCAATATAAATCCCCTAGTAGTAAAAGACTAATTATCTTATTAATCTACTCACTAAAGATTTCACTAGGAATTATGGATTTCATACATATTTTGTAGCTGTGAAGAACTCTTCAGTTACTATTGATCTTGATAGTGACCAGCCAAATGTAACCTGTGATCCAAGTAAGCCATATGAAGTTGATCCTGAAGTCTTTTTTGGAGATGACAGCGAAACAGAAGCTGACGTAACTGCTACTTGTAAGAGCACTGGAAGGAAGAGATCTATTGGACATATTGTTCTGCACTTTTCTGTCACGAAGATGCTCTCTCCAACTTGCAGTGATGCTAGGACTTGTGTAGTATCTTCGTTGCGCAGCTTGCGACCAGCAGCTTTAGCAGTATTCAATGCTGTAAAATCGGGTAAAGTACAAGTAACAGTGACTTCTCTTGATAAAAGACAGACATTTTTTGTTAATCCTGAGGCAAAGTGGAAACGCATTGGTCAAAGCTGTGGAAAAGGATCAGAATTTGTTAACAATCGATGTGGTGAGCTGAAACAAATTATACAATCTACGTCATGGACATTGCCCTTTAAATAAAATATAATTCTTTAAATGACTACAATAATTATTCTTGTTGTAATTTACATAATTCTTACATGATATATGTACAATTTAGCTTATAGCTATAACCTGTGGAAGAGGGTATAATTAATTACACTCAACCAAAATTCACTCATTTGAACCAATCCGCTTCATCAAGATACACAAATTGCCTAAATTAGTTAGTAGAATTATTCTTAAACTATGGTTACTATGCATACTCCTCAGAAGTATCCCATTAATTCTTCTATCAAGTATCCCTTATGTATAATATTACATAATTATACTAGCTGCATTACCTGCCTTATGGGCTGGTAGCTCAGTGTGATGTTGTTAGAATGATTGTAATGTGAGGGAATGGAAATTGTTTCTGTTCAGTGCATACATAGCAATACAACATTCGCAGTGAATTGTATAGCATAAGTACTGTAGTTGTTAGTCAAATTTTAGCAATTTCCAAATACTATATTATTGTGGATTGTCCACTTGCTCTGAATTGCCCTAGCCTTTCTCATGCACAACAACACTAAGATTGTACATGCACTTAGCAATTTTCCCTTCTGGATATTATGTTCCCTAGCCTTTTCTGGGGCATTCTTGATACAATGGGTATACGCGGATGGCATGCAAACCGAAGTAGGAGTTTGGGAACAAACAATTAGAGAATCCTTGAATTATCCGATATAGGAGGCAATATTGGTGCAAAGAATATTTGACAGTGTGGGACAAAATTAAACTTTGGCGATTTTTATTTTGGCAGTTGCTATCACCTGGGTTTGCAATTAAATTCATAGCCTATTAATACTATAATACACTTGAATGAAGAAAGGACTGCATCATAAGGCTATGTTTTTCTGAGCCATAATTAGGCAGTAGATTTAAAAACTGCTAATTCACCATAATACACCCCCGCCAATATTTCTGGCTATACTGTACAATGTGAGTGAATATAAAACGTCATTATTATACTGACACAGAACACACTGTGTCATAATAATAGCAAAATTAATTGCTACCATGATAATTATTAGTATTATAATATTATCATGCTCTATTATATTAATGTGCAGTTCCTTGTGCACCTGGAAACTTCTACGATGTAGAAAAAAAGGCTTGTCAGTTCTGTCCATTGTCTCACTATCAAGATGAGAGTGGCCAGCAATTTTGTGAACCATGTCCAAGTGGAAACATTACAAGAAGAAAAGGAACAAATTCTCCTGAAGGATGCATTGGTGTGCATTTAACTCATGTCAATGTAATATAACATGTATTTATCTTCTCCATTGTATTTGACATTTCCAGATACATTAATATATATAATATATATATATATATATATATATATATAAGCCCAATGTCATGTATAATTGTACGATCAATATACACTCAATCTATTGTGCAAACATAGCAAGCTTGAGTATGAGATCATGCATATACCCATATTTACATGACATTCTAATGTTATATTATTATTATAGTGGCCTGTCAACCTGGACAATATTCCACTGAAGGAGATGGATATGGACCTTGTAACCTGTGTCCAGATGGTAGCTGGCAGAATAAAACTGGACAATCATATTGTTACAAATGCGATTATGGGAAACCTACAGGGAGAGAAGGAGCCACCAGCAGTAGCGAATGTGGTGAGTAAAATATTTGGTCAAGTTCAGCTGGCTTTTATCTTTTTTAGGGATTAATAATATTATATTGATGAAACCGTAGTCTGTCAAGTGTGTTACAATAATATTGCTATTGTTCACAAATATCAAGTGAAAATACTATTATCAGCAGAATGTACAGTGTCATACAGCGAATTCTTGTTAGTCTGCCAACGCTTTATCCGCCAAACCTTTTAATCCACCACAATTTTCCAATAACAATATAATGTCCCAGTACCAAGAAATATCCAGTTAATCCATCAAACTTGCTAATCTACCATATTCTTTGAAAACAAATTGTGGTAGATTAGCAAATATTCACTGTATATGATATGTACTTATGTTGAAATAAAAGTTACACTGCAGTAAGATCACAACAACAGTACCAACAGGATAGACGATCAAGGCAAATGTCCACCAGCAGATCCTCTTAATGCTGGTCATAAATCACCATCCATTAAAATAACAATCATAAGGCCTATTACGGCATCCCAATAAAGCCAGGACACAAAACCCCACAAACCCAATAATGTGTTTGAAAGATGGACATTAGTAAGAACCTTACCTGATTGTTAATGTTAACATATTTTTCTAGGCAGGATTAGCTGCTTAACCCTCAAGTGTGGGCTCAATTAGGATTGCCTCAAATATATACATATGATGCCCTATCTATCTGTCTGTCTAGACTGTCCAAAGGGTACATTTGGCCAGAATTGCTCTTCATCTTGCATCTGCAAGAACAGTGGTACCTGCTTGGAGAATGGATATTGTATTTGTTCGAAAGGATGGAGTGGAGATGACTGCTTACACAGAGGTAATACATTTAATGGAAAAAAGAATGACATGTTTGTGTATGCAAAAATAATTTAAGACAAAGTAAAATATTCCATAACAATACACAAAGAATAATTATTTGTGGTTTGTCACGTCATTTGTTGATAGTGACTACAGTATAGTGTTATCTTAACCCCTTCATTCAACCCATTTATTCTGGTCCAGTTCCATGTGACCCTGGAAGTTTCTTCAACTCAACAAGGGACTCTTGTCAGCTCTGCCCGTTGTCTCAATATCAAGATGAAAGTGGTCAGATAACTTGTAAAACTTGTCCAGATGGGAAGACAACTAAAGTACTAGGAACAACTTCCAAAGTTGGCTGTATCAGTAAGTTGAGAAATAATCCCTATACATATCTCCGCATATGGCCATGATAATCCACATAAGAAATCATGTCAAATGTATTATAATTGTAATTAGATATTGTCAATAGGTCTATAGATATAGCCTTTGATCACATTTATTTACTTGAAGTACTGTTGAAATACAAAATGCACAATATAGTGAAATTTATGCCATGTAAGTCTGGTATAATAAAATAATTTCAAAAAGATTAATTAATATAATAATCTCTTATCTGACATTGTATTTCTTATTTATATCCTGCAGCTCTGTGTGCTCCTGGTAGCTTCCATAATTTGACAGATGATACTTGTCAGATTTGTCCATTGTCTCAATATCAAGATGAAAGTGGTCAAAAATCTTGTAAATCTTGTCCACATGGAAAGATTACAAGAAATCTAGGTGCAGCATTCCTGGCTTTGTGCATTGGTAGGTTAGCCTTATGAATGCAACGTAAGAACAAATCTTTTCCCGCTTGCAATCATATATACAATCCTGTTATATGCACAACTTCACGTGTCTGAAATATTCCACTGATATGGTTCTCTACTTATTATATTGATGCACTTTAATATCCTAGAATGATCATAATTGAATACACTAATACTAGTATACTAGACAGATCAAGTGTTTGTTCATACATTCCATTACTCAATTGCAATAGTACATGAAGAGTTTTCAATGTAATAAATATTATGTAGGTATATATTTATATATAGGTATACTTAATGTTAGAATACACTTAGTTTGATTTACCATATGTAGCAAAGTGTCAACCAGGAGAATATTCCACTGAAGGAGATGGATATGAACCTTGTAACCTGTGTCCAGATGGTACCTGGCAGAATGAAACTGGACAATCATTTTGTTATGAATGTGAGTGGGGTCATTTCACCCAGAGAAGTGGAGCTACAAATGACAGTGAATGTGGTGAGTAAGGTGCACATTCATTGATATGTTAATTTGTGTGATTTTGAATATGTAGAGTAGAAATACTCTACATATCTTTAAGCATCATTACTTTATCATACTTTCCATTTTCTGTGTATACACTGTATATCAAATATGTAGGTAGATCCCTGAGTGCTATATACGTGTGGTTTGGGATTCTAAATTGCCATATAATACAAATGAATACATTATAATAACTATGTATACGTTATCTTAAATCATAGACATAAACTGGTAGGTAGATTATAATGATTGTAATCCTGCTATAAAAAACAGCAGTTTGATTCAAAAGTCATGCATAACTTAGTCTAATTTATCTAATGTGAAATAATGGTAAAATTGCCATCCCATCATGTAGTAGTTGTACACTTTGGACTGCACAGAGCATAATAACTGCACATTATATATAAGATTACATATAATAGCTTTGATAATATGATGAAAATAATAATAAAACATATTATATTCACTATTGTATTTGCAGCTCCATGTGGTCCTGGCAGCTTTTACAATCTAACAATGAATGAATGCCAGTATTGTCCATTGTCTCAATATCAAAATGAAAGTGGTCAGACATCTTGTGAACCTTGTCCGAATGCAATGATTACTAGAAAAGAAGGGGCAATTTCTGCAGATGTTTGCAAAAGTATGTCGAGTAAATTTAGTTCAACTTTGATAATAAATAAAGATTGATAAGGAGTTCATAAATTTGAATATAACTTCATTTTCATAGAAAAATGTCAACCTGGAACGTATTCTACTGAAGGAGATGGCTATGAACCTTGTAACCTGTGTCCAGATGGTAGCTGGCAGAGTAAAACTGGAGAATCATTTTGTTACCCATGTGAAATAGGACATGTCACAACAAAGGATGGAGCTACCAGTGCCAATGATTGTGGTAAGTACAGAGATATTCTAGGGCTATTCTATGTTCTGGAATGGGTTTAATTGTGTTCTACTGATATGTATAATTATGTAATAGCAGAAGTTGTAATGCTACATAAAATTAATTATAATACTTCATAAGATATTGTCCTATATATACTCATATATTAGTAGTAACTGTTACACTTTACATGCATGTTCTGCACAAATATACTCAACTACTAAAGTACTCATGGGAGTTTTGGGTTACTGGACTATGTGCAATTAATAGGTTTACATTATGTTATTCTAACGATAGACTCTTTAAGAGTTACGGTAGATTGTCATGCCAAATTTGGGCAACAATTTGCTTAAAAGGTTTGGAGTTTTGGACACATGTACACTCAAAGATATTAGTGAAGATCACCCCAATGAGTAATCCACTTCAATGTATAATTAATGCTTGAATCTGTGTCGGAAAAATGAAAATCAGTACAGAACGTACAATGTGAACCATTAGTAAAATATTTAATTCAATTGATATTAGAGCTTGAGTAATTTGAATACTGGTATTTTATCCTTACAGTTCCATGTACACCTGGTAGTTTCCATAATGTGACAGTAAATACTTGTCAGTCTTGTCCATTGACTCAATATCAAGATGAAGTTGGTCAGACATCTTGTAAAGCCTGCCCTGACGGGAAGTTTACACGAAGAAAAGAAACAACCTCCATTGATGAATGTCTCAGTAAGCTGATCTGCGAAGGGATAAAATATATCAATTTTAATTAATACTTTAATTGTTACTATTATAGAACCACATCTATATTTCAATGATAGTAGCAGTGTAGTGTGGTGTTATCATAATATTATGACAATTTTAACAGTTGGTTTTACATCAAGCTTCGGAATTCATATTCTTATGTCTCTAACTGTCGATAAATAAATCCTGAAACGGGGATAAATATATTCTCACATTCTCATGCTTGATTCTGGTATTAATGCTGTTTTCACTTCATAGCACATAAAATCAAACATGTCAAATTCATTACCACCTTGTATGGTTACATCAGTTATATGTTATACCAATTTCCAGGTTGCGACTCCTTCTGTCACCCGGGTGTTGAGTGTACGGTAGACGAGAATGAACAGATTGCATGTGGGAGCTGTCCTGCAGACCTCACAGGAAATGGTGTGGAATGTCACCCAGGTATGATCAATTCTCACATTGAATGAATGTGCATACATAGCAGTGGCATCGGAAGTATATGAAGTGTGGAGGCCACGAATGGGGTCTGTTGTGTTGCACTCACAAAACGGCACCTGAAAATGGTGACCAAGATCAATGCCAAAACAAGAATCTGATACTACTGGTCAGAACACATACGCGATCTCTTGTAAAGCAGTAAAATGCTTGAATGTTGGTTTGTAAGAATTTTTGATAAATACTCCAGTTGATCAGTTGATTTTGTGAATGTTAATCAAAAGAAAATAAAGGCCTTTCTTCAAAATGTGGGGCAGCCAGAGCCTCCCCAAACACCCCTGTTCCGACGTCCCTGCATAATTGAATCTTAATATTAAAGATGAAATGCTGATATAATGATATAAAAGTATGCCTTCTTTTGGCATATTACACCATAGATTCTTGTGATAGATGATTTATAGCTATTAAACTATATATTATAAACAACTCTATGTGTTTAATCTATATCAATTTCAGTTACTATCAGTATCTATTTGAAATGTTGATTCATGATAAGTATATAATTTGTTGCTAAATAACAGGTGATTATATATACCTTCAAATCATCGTACTGTAACAGTATTTTATTATACATCAGCTGCTTTACACACTAGCGGTAAAGAAACTCAAATCCGAATTGTACAGCCTTACCAAGGAGAATTATTTCCGGGTGGACAATCAATTTCTTATTCCCCACACCCAGCGAAACAGCAAAATTTATTAATACACTATGATTTGACATGGAAAGGTGATGTATACTTTTGACCTGAGAACATGAAAAGGTAGACACAAATCCACAGCTGTAATTACAAGCATAGAACTATTATGGTACAGAATGTATATTAAACAACCTGTGGAATAGTGTATAGTTCTTATTAGTATTATTATGCTTCTTTGCTCAATATAGCTTGTGCAGGTTCTGCATCAAATGTCTATCTGATATCATTCCTACCAAATTATCGAGCTCGAAACCTACGCTCCACACTGATGGTGTCCTCCTATGATACAAATATTACTGATGTGACCAAAACCACTAAAAACGTATATTCAATTACAGCTGGATCATTGAAAAAATTGACAAAATTGCCAAAAATTCAGCCCACAGCAATATGCACTGACACCAATGTTGACCTTATAACAATTGGAATCAACAAGGAGACTGCATCAATCGACGCTTTTGTTAGTTTCAAACTTTCTAATGTACTTGAGGCTAGTACATTCATCATAATAACACCTGACGCTGACACATCCCTCGACACAGCTAACAACTTCATCATTGCAGCATTCTATAACGATACTGAAGTAGAGGTTCTATCAAATTTACAAGCGAGGTATACTTCTGGCAAGTGGTCATCAAAGAATAATACAAAGTACACTCTCAACAGCTTTGATTATCTCAGTATTACAGCAAAAGTAGATATGACTGGAATTGAAATTCGTACAAATAAACCGGCATCTGTTTTCTCTGGACACCATTGCTCCAACATACCAATTGGATTTCTTGCATGTGACCATGTAGTGGAGCAGATCCCACCTGTGTCTAGATGGGGAAGACAATTGGTAGTCACAGCATTCCAGAGAAACGTACCAGGCGACATTGTTAAAATAGTGGCCTCAGAGAATAACACCGAAATAACAGTCAAATGTCTGAATGATAGTGTACTAGAGGTTATTGTACAAAAGATTCTAAATGGTAATGAACACCTCAGTTTTCAGTTACCTTCGAATGGAACCTGCATAATCAACAGCTCCCATCCTATTTTAGCTGTTCAGTTCAGCACTGGAGGCTCATTGACACCCACTTACTTGGGAGATCCCTCCATGACAATTATACCTAACATGGATATGTACTTCAAATCTGGGACGGCAAGGTTTATTTCTCCAATATTGGGTAAAGACTTGTCTGATCCTTACATGCACTTCGCGAACATCTACGTCTACTATCCGCCCGGAGCGAACATCACTACACCAACCATTGATGGAGTCAGTCTTCCAAATAACGAGAACTTCCAGCAGATCATCTTCCTACCAGAAGGTGTCAATGGGACCTTTCATATCTTCAAAGGCACTGTTGCTGGAGGACTGCATGTCATAGAGACAAATGGACATGTGGCAGCTATTGTGTACGGTTATCGTGCTTGGGAGATGTACTCCTACACTGTTAACTACTGATTTCTACAGGAAAAGGTAAGCAAAAATTAATTTGATACATGCTTTGTTTCATAGGAACCTGCAGTGATAAGTGTATTCTTCAAGGTCTCTCTTCTTCTACTCAGGTGAAATTATTGTCGTTTAAAGGACAACTCAAGATAACAATATAGATAAATAGGCCCTTAATTGATATCTTATCTTTAATATCAATGCAAACTTTGAGTGTGTTACTTTATAGGACTGTAGACATAATTATTATATAGCTAGTTGAGTGTGTCATTATAGTAGTATTACTGTGTGGTTCTAATCTGATTCATCGATCTTAATGGAGAGTGTCATGAATTGCCAGTCGAAGATCACATATTATACTTGCATCATTCATACATGACAATAATTATCATAGTTACCATATGCGCAAGGTAACGGGTATGTGAAAAATGTAAACGGAATAGGGTTATAACAGGGATTTGAAGAAATACATGTACATTTGTCTATGGACAATTCCGTAGTCACCCCCACAGCTTCACCCAAAATGCAGTAGAGTCATTGACATGTTAATTAAACAAGATTAACCTGCAAAAGAGCAGAGGTCATAGATCAGCTATTACTACCATTTTGAAAAGTGATAACGAGTATTACTGATCAACTATCTACACTTTCACAGTGGTCGATGCTCAACAGACAGACACTGAAATTGTCAATGTGCAAACAGTAAGTTGAAATTTACATACCTTTGTACAAACATAACCTGCAAACTGTACAATGACTAGTTTTAGACAGTGTAGTATAGTTAGGAACAATATTAATTTCCGACAAGTGACCATTATCACCGATATACGGGTAGCACATTGCCCAATTGCAACCACAGTCCAAACAATAAAGGGAGATCCCCTGCACAGGGTAGGTGAGATAACAGATGGGGAAATTTACATTTAAGTTATGGTAGAAAGCATTACAAAGAATGCAAAACATGTAATCATTAATAAGCAGTCTTCGTGGAAAGAGATCAATCCTCTATACCATTTCCACAATTAATCTACAACTAAAACTTTTACGCAAACACAATGTCACACTCAAGGTTTCCAAGTTTCCCAAGGACAGTACATGCTAGAGGGGAGTCTTACATATTCTCCGTGTGGCCCAGCACCAGGAGCTAATAAAATGCAGCATATGCTTGGGTGGAGGTACTTGTAAAAGAATAGTCTCAAGTTATTGCCAGATGTAGAACATAAGTAACTTTATTTAAATTATGAATTTAAACAACTATAATTGTAATAATCAATTTAAGCAGTATACATTGGTTGAATATCTTGATACCCATAATGCCTGCACAGACACATACATGCAGAGGCCTTGGGTAGCACACAAGTGTACAATGAACCTAACTTTCAAATCTCACACTGTGCTGAACTTCCAGTCTGACATGCAGGCTCGCAAACTTAGTCTTGGGTTTCTAAGGCAACTCAGATCTACCTAATGAAATTTGAGAAAAATAATTATAACGTAAGTGTTTAACATGGCACTCGGTAAATTGAGCGCAAATCCATTTTAATTCGCGAATAGAACATTTATGTACAATAAACTTATTGAAATTTTCGAGGAATACACTTACTAATAACCACTTCTTGATAGAGAATTACTTCGGGAATTTCGAAAATGGAGGATTAACGACTATATCTTCGAGGAAGAAGCGAAAACTTCGGTACTCATGGAGGAAAAACGGCAATTACAGGCAGGAACAATCGATTTCACGATCATTCATTAAAATGTTTGAAGTTTAGTAGGTGTGTTGGCGATTATAACGATATATGTGCTACGGTGCTACTAGGCTACTTTTATAGTTTAAAATTGCAAGAATGACGTTCTCGAACATGTTTGTAACTGTAAGCTGAATATTATTGTTAGAGAACGCGTAATTAAGTGATTTTAGAGCCTAGGGTAAAGTTTTGTTGGAGTAATTTTTGACAACGGTGAACCGCGTTTGCTCTCTACTGCCGTAAAAGAGACGTCAGATGGATCAACTTTACGTGCGGGATTCGCCACACTATCAGTATTGTTGGTGCCGGAGTTTATGTGAATAACTTATTGTAACCTAAAGTTATAGTCGTTAAAAGTCAAATTTCCGAAGTTACCCCGTTTTACCTTACTAGCATTAGCACTATATAACGGGAATTTCGTCACAAAATGAATAGTCTTACCAGTCGCATTAATATCAAAGCAGATTAACATGAAAACCCGGCATGAAGCTCAGTGATAATGTAAAGAACCCGACCATCCTAGGAAAATGTCCTCCAGCAGGTCACTGAGATCATGTGTGATAGAAGAAATAAAGTTTACAAGCATCGCCCACTGAAATGCCTGGGAAAACTCATAGAACTCACCATTAATTTTTAAGAAGAAAAGAGCACACTGACGAAAAATTGACAATGCTTCTCTGTGGACCTAAACATGTGGGGGGCGGAGTTGAATGATACTGACTAATGAAAGTGTAGATTGGAGGGTCCATTATGCGCATGCACTGTTCAACATATGAATATAAGTAATATGTACCGTGGTATTAACGTGTGAACAACGCGATAACATGCACTTGCAATTGTCTAGTATGTGTGAGTGTAAGTTGATGAAATATCCAGAATGATTTATACTCAATAATCTTACACAAAATTCCATTGATTTTAGAAAAAAAATATCAATATCAGCTGGTAATGGTTTAAATACATTATTGATATTATACTTTCAATAATATTAAACAGTAGAAAATGAAATTATCAAAATTGTAGTCATAACGAGTTTGTGTGATCAATTAAGTACAACATGAGTAATTGAGTTGTAGTGAGGTGAACTTCTGAATAGTTTCTTGTTGTTATACCTTCAGTAGAGGTGCTGGTCACATGGTATAAACCTCTGATAAACTGTGGACTCAAGGAATTTTTGCAATGCGAAACTCCAGTTTGACTTTCAGTTCATGCACCATTTATCCAACTGGAAAGTGGAGAAAAGGAGGTGTCACATAAAGGAGTAAAAGCTACTGCAATGTAAACATGCACCAACTAAAGTGAAAATGTGCAATGCAAATAACTACAATGCAAGAAAACTGTGCATTGTGAACATTTAATCATGTTATTATAATAATTATTAATATTTAAGCGAAGGATCGATCTTCATGTCACATAATGTTGATTACAACATGAATAATGAGCATATACACACATTAAGGAAGTAACGAAAGGTGTTGCAAATAATATTTTCTATTTTAAATTTTAAACTACAATACTGATAAACATACTAAATCAAGGTATGCTGTGGCTAATCTTGGTCTTGGGAAATCTGATTGATCAGACGGAGTTACTTGCATATGGCTATGATGTACAAATGTTCAATCATTTGCGAAGCCTACAATTATAATTGTACCGTATTATGTTGTGAACGCTCATGTGAGCAGCGCCTATTTAATGTAGAAAGACAAGCTTTGTTAACAATATACTTCAGGGAGTTCTATTTCACGCGCACCAAAATGAAGGGCCACGTTTTCAAAAGTAGTAGAGTGGACTGGTGGAAGACCAAGAAGACTGACGTTGGTGAGTAACTCTATTATCTATGCCTATTATTGATCCTCTTAGGCGGATAAATTTTCAAAAGTCATTTTATGGGGATTTAGTTCTTGCTGTAAAGATGTTAATAGGTGTACTCAGTCATGCGTGTATTCTTACTCTAGATCACGTAAATTGTTGAAATATAGCATAATAGTGATGGTCGATATCCACTTGAGGGTTATTCAACTAACTAGTCCCATCAATGTCTCGATGGAACTAAATATCGCGATATTCCCTTGCTTAGATCTTCTACTACAATAATCATGTCTTGCTAACACAATTCGCCGTCTAGGATCTCCTGGTTTCACATGGGCTTTAATGTGTAGGTGTGCAACAGCAATTTAACGTCTTAATAATTTATCTAGGTTTTTAACCTTATCCCTCTTGTAGCACACCCAGACAGGCTACAACTACAACACAGCGTCAGATATATTGGTAATATATCACGTACGACATCTTGATACTAATAATATATGATATTATTATTGCGTCAATATTTTGTGAATTACTAAAAATATAGGACCAACAATAATGGTATGATAACCCACTATAACTCTACCCTGGCCAACCGCATTCTACCACTTTAGCGTGGGATTGATATGTTTATAATTACTGAACACATTACCAATTAATAACAGACCATGTAGTAATTTGTAAAGAACAAACTATAAATGAACAAGGTATATTTATAGTTCAACAACTGTTGCAGTACCAATTTTGTTTTTTTTGATTATAATCTCTTTCTTCCAGTACATTTCAAGTGGTACCACCTTCCATGTTTGCTGCATTCTAGGCACCTTTCTTCTCCATCTGTCACCTTTTTCCACTTAATTCCACAAGCACTGCATATATACTTTTTGATAGTCTCTTTCTTCTGCATTGCAATGAAGTGTTTGGGACCTGTTTGGGCAAGAAGTTATAATGTTTCAAGCATATTTGTATTATCTTGTATAGACTTGAAGTCAAATATCATACTGTGTGATGCACTTGAAGTGGTGACATCAATTGCTTTTTCTTTGTAATCCTCCCTAATAATTGAATAAATTCAATATATTAACAAATTTGTACTGCAATTTGTTCTCATTAATTCAAACAAAGATACTCACTATCAGCACTGCCAAATGCAAGGGTCCGTCTCACATTGCTCATGCTGACATCTGTGAACCTCGTTCTTTTTGATGGGCTTCCCCTCTAAACAGGGAGTTGTGACACATGTATGGTACATATGCACTTATTGATTTTGCTAATTAGACAATATTTGTACAAGCAATGTTCGCTTCAAGTTGTTCTCTCTTTTTTGGTGTGAGAGCAGATGATAACATGTCTAGGAATCTTCTCCTTTCCAAGTCTTCATCTGATATAGAGTTTAATGTGTACATGTGCCTTTTACTGTCAGTTAAGCATTGACATCTAAAATGTACATGTTACATGCATTCATACTTCGCAATCCTACGTATGTCTTCTGTTGGCCATTTTATAAATGAACTCGCACAGAAGGCATCTTGGCTGTAGCCAGGAGGTGCCCGAATACAAGCCTCTACCAGCATTACTGCTAATTCATGGCTCACGACTCTTTCTCCATGTACTGTTGTTTGTGCAGTTATGTTCCCCCTGGCCACTACCTCTTGACATTGAGGACCATTGAGGACAAGCTCCACAACTACATAACAAGATAAGACATAATATTGTGTATGTGTGTATGTATGTATGTATGTACGTATGAAAATGGTGTAATATAAAGTTATATGTTCTGCACTTGTGAACTTTGGATGGGGACTTGTTGAAGAGTAGGGCTCCAATTCTTGAGTAGTATATGCAAAAATGTATTATACTGTGTAGTATTATCTGAACATTCAAGGTAATGTTCAGATAATATGTCAAATGCTACAATCGAATGATTCGACGTATCAATAGAGTTTATGCGTTACGTCACTGTGACGTCAAACGCATAAACTCTATTGATACCTCCATATGCAACAGGGATGAATACACTGCTGTATTTCTGAATCAATCCTTCACAAAATAGGGATGAAACTGATGAAGCTAGTGTGTAGAACAATGTACAAATGCTACAATCGAATGAAGTAATACATGTGTGTTATGCATATGCACATGTTATAGTATGATATGATGATGATGCACTCATGTACACTATCATGTAATCATCAGATTCAACTCAGAGAGCCACACCTAGTAAGATTGGTTGGATCACAGGGTGTGTGCTTTCTCTCTACCTGGATACAGCGAAGCACATTAGAGATGAAATATCTCTCAACTGCCATAGAGTGGCAAAATATTGCTTCATAGAAGTAGTTGGTTGATGGTTGTCACCTGAAGATGGTACAGTCTGGTCTTGTAAAGTGAACAAGATGTTCATGTCTCTCTCACTACTGACGACAGGCAACAGTCTTCACCTGCACAGACTGGAGCTGATGAAGGTTCGTAAATACATTGTTGATAAAATATTATTGTCAAACTCACAAATGCGTATATACATTGTCCTCTAAATTCAACATTTTCATCACTGTGGTACCAAGCCGTGTTGTACTCAATAGAGAGGTACCATTGTACAAAACTCTATATCCTAGTCTCAAAGTGAATGGACCGGTTCTACCATATGCATACACAAGCAAACACACACACATGCACACATATGCATGCACACACAGCACACACACTCATGTAGAATCTCATACATGCACATAATTACGATCTTAATTCTGTTCTCAGCATGTTTTCCAGAGATGAAGGCGACTGAAAATTATTTTGGTGTGTTGGAATGGTCAACATGACACAGAGCATTTTATCATAATAATGTTATGGTGGTGAAGTGTACTCACCTCATCACGTCCATGTACAATAGTATTCAATAGAATTTCAGAGATAATTTCCGTATGCATATTATCAAGCTAGATTTAGATGTACATGTATGTAGCATCATTTAATCATCATTAAATAATTTTATTATTAAATATCGTAAATTCAATTTATTATAATAATGTTTGTGTATTTTTCAAATTTGGCGTTAACAGTAATAAGTTAAACATAGTATAGTATTATATAATACAATACCTTAATAAATTCAAACATATTGTATTCCTAGCTATAATATAGCTATGGCATATTAATCATGGTGATCATTAATTTGTGTTTGACTTCAATGAATCCTTGCATGTATCAGGTGGGTAATTATAATAAAAGAGGTCAACAATATATTCATACACATAAAATTATTAACGACCATGTCAAATATATAATAATATACTAATGAATAATAATTTAAAAAATAGTATAATAATATTACATATTATTTGCACAGTGCATGGTTATCCAAAGAAGTGAATTTTACCAAATTTTTTAATCAGCACAATTATAGAAAAAAGGGATATTCAATTATAATAATTATAAAATGCTCGAATCCCCCTCCCCCCTAATGTATGTATAAATGCCAAGCACCTCTGAAAGTACCTCGTATAACAGGCCAGGTGTGGGGAGGTGAGGAGTGCTTCATAATCTAGATCTGGACATCGATATCAGCTAGGTCTGGAACAAATATCAGCTTGACATGTCCTCTCTGCCATGAGCTACCCAAGAAGGTAATGAGCATCTTACCTCTATTCTCTCCCAAACATTGATAATAAGAATAGTATTATCAACAACTTCCGAATAAACCTAGGTTCAAAGGCCAAGTATACGGAGATAGGAAGTGTCTCAAAGTTTAGATCCCTTTACCAGCTATGTGTGAAAAAATATCAGCTTGACACCCACCCTCTGCTATGAGGATTGAAATAAGATGATTAAAATTTTCCTTCCTATTCTCTCCCAAACATATACATTGATAATATTAACCACCTTCAAATAACCTAGGTTTTCAGGCCACATATTATGGAGATGGGAAGTGTCTCAAAGTTTAGATTACTTTACCAGCTATGTGTGGTAAAAATATCAGCTTGACACTACCCCTCTGCCATGAGATACGCAATAAGATAATTAGAATTTTTATTCCTATTCTCTCTCATACATTGAGTAAATAATAACTCGATCAGAATAAACCTAGGTTTACAGGCCACGTATATGGAGATGGGATTTATTTCAAAGTTTAGATCAATTCACTAGCTATGTGAAAAAAAATATCAGCTTGACACCACCCCTCTGCCATGAGATACGCAATAAGATATAATTATTACCATTTCCTATTCTCTCCCATAAATTTATGATATTAACAACCTTCAAATAAACCCTGGATGACAGACCATGTTTAGGGACATGGGAAGTGTCTGAAAGTTTAAATCCATTTGCCAGCTATGTGTGGAAAAAATCAGCTTGACACGCCACCTCTGCCATGAGGTACGCAATAAGACAATTAGCATTTTCATTCCTATTCTCTCCATACATTGAATAAAATAACTGTGTCAGAATAAACCTAGGTTTACAGGCCATGTATATGGAGATGGAACTTGTTTAAAAGGTTAGATCAATTTACCAGCTATGTGTAGAAAAATATCAGCTTGAAACCGCCCCTCTTCCATGAGCTACGCAATAAGATAATAATTTTTTTATATTCTATCCTCTCCCATACATTGATAATATTAACCACCTTTAAATAAACCCTGGGTGACAGACCATGTATATGGACATGGGAAATTGTCTCAAAGTTCAGATCCCTTTACCAGCTGTGTTGAAAAAATATCAGCTTGCCATGCCCCCTCTGCCATGAATTACGCAATAAGATAATCAGCATTTTTATTCCTATTCTCTCCCATATATTAAATATATTAACCACCTCAGAATTAACCTAGGTTGACAGGCCATATATATATATATATATATGGAGATGGGGAATGTTTCAAAGTTCAGATCCATTTACCAGCTAGACATAGAAAAATTATCAGCTTGACATGCCCCCTCTCTCATGTGTTATGCAAATCTTTATTTCTATTCTCACATACGTATGTACATTGATAATATTAACCATGCACCTCAAAATAAATCCAATTAACCCAGAGTCACAGACCACGTATAGGAAGATGGTAAGTGTTTCGAAGTTTAGATCAATCTACCAGCTTGGCATGAAGAATATCATCTTGACACCCCCCTTTACAATGACCTGTGCAAGAAGGTACTAATGTAGCATTTCTATCCTTATTCTCTAATTAATATTTTCTATAACACCTCCATTGGAATCAAATGTACGTGTGTATAAAAGTATACAACTGTACTTCAGTATGTACCTACATGTATTCTACCTACATGTACTGTACATACATTTCAATGGAGGTTTTGTAGACTTTGCATGTGGTGACCATCCTGCTTTTCATTGAACATGTGTATGTACATGCTTCTCAGGGAATGTAGTATATTTGCACTCCATAAATCATTCTCTGTATGTTTATTATAATGCTATATTATTATGTTAGTAACACATACAAACATAAATAACTATACATACCAGTATTATTTCACATTTTATTTCAGGCAAAAGTGTACCATAATATATAATATATATATATATATATATATATATATATATATATATAAGAATTTAATATCTGAATCATAATAATAATAATAATAATAATAATAATAATAATAATAATAATAATAATGTATCAGTCAATATAATGATAAAAGGTAGAGTTTGAGAAATTCTCCTACTTATAACCAACATGCAACGTCGTTTTCGTCAAGTTTGCTTGAAGTGCTCGCAAACTAAAAAAGCAGCAAAATTATTCATCCAAATGTAATTAGATGCAATAAAATACACCCCAGTGTACAAGTAGATAAAATATTTACACTGGTAGATGTAATATATACATATTATACAGCTACACTGGTGGGTATAATTTGCACATGAACTACCTGTTACGTAGGTATAATTATACACATTGACCACACCACACTGTTACGTAGGTATAATTATACACATTGACTTAAAAGTCCCTCTCCCCAAGCTAGTGTTCTGTAATTGGCTACTCATGAAGACTACCTCACCATGCTTCTGATGCTTCAAGTTCACTCACTGACATATACCGTGCTATAGTTATTAGAATGAAAACCATCTAACTCAATTAGTATTCAGGAAGTTATTCCCACCACTATACTTTGCTTCAATAAAGAAATAACAATATGTATAATTAGTGCAGCCAACATCACAGAGCTCACTCTCACCATGAGTAAACTCATAGTTGCCAACCCTTGAAAACTTCCTTTAGGGACACTTATGTATCTACACCTATATGCTGCGGCCAAAATGGCTCAACAAATATAATATACAGGTTTAGAATGATCATTGATTGTGCTTGATAAATAGCTGGAAAAGTACAGTCTAGAACCTTGTTGAATATCGTACTGCATTTAATGTAACATTATTAATGTATCTCAGTTTACTATTCCATTTTAGACAACAAAAGTATATCTCCTGGGTATCCCACTCCGATCAGGTACATATTTGCAAATTGTTCACAGACACATGTGAGGCTGTGTGTGTGCATATCAATAACCAGATTGGTTCAAGTAACTCAATACTACAGAAAATTGAAGAAAGTGGCTTACCGAGTCTTCCACATCTTTGTCTGCCATGCAAATGTGGCTATCTATACTGATTGTGGCTGCACTGACTCCTACAAGCACAGAAGGATTGTACACAGATGAGGAGATAAGGAACATTGTGGTGAAACATGCTATGCTATGTTTTGCAGGAACATGGAAACATATGGTGTCCTGATAGTACTTCCAGCCAACAAATGGACACACACACACACACACACACACACACACACACACACAAACACGCACAAACACACACACACAAAGGTATACACAAACACATACGCACCCATGCACATACACACACACAAGCACACACACACACACAGACACAATCACACAAGCAAACACACACAAACTTATACACAAACGTATACACAAACACACCATACATAATTTCCCAACAGCAGGCTGCTATAGCAGAAGCTTACCTAATTTTTATAGAAACTGTTATCTGTCTAGCCAGTCCAATTTCACCTTCTAATTTCAGGCAAATGTGGTAGACAACCTGTCAAAAATCCTCTGAAAATAATCCGACTTCCCTTCCCAGATCATGAATTGGGAAGTTTAACATTCTCTGATGAAAACTATGTTTCAACCATAAAACTGCCCTGAATTGTGAGATGTCATTCATGTGTTGCTTTTGGAGATAATTGTGTGTATGTGCAGCTTGCCATGTCACAAATGACGCAATGCTTAACGTCGAATAATGATGTAATCATCTGTACTCAAGCATGAATCGACATATATAAGCTCAATGCACATCCTATAAAATCACAATTACCTTTACAAAGTTTGAGGTATCACAATTACCTTTACAAAGTTTGAGGTGAGTATGCATATTTGTCTCTTTTTCGGTGAGGATTATCCCTATTTTAGTCTTATTTTCATTTACTGTAATTGTACAAAGTAACATGGGAAAATTTATATAATATAATTCTTGTCAAATATTGTACATTTTTACTTGGAAAGAAATACAATCTATTATTCCAAAGGCTATTTAGTAGATTGTTCTGAAATTCAAGGCAATATTTGTGAATTATTGTTAATGACTTCCTAATCGCCTACAATCCATTGACTAAAACTTTTGTGAGTACAGGTAGAATGTAAAGAATTAAGATGGATAGAAGTAGAGGGTAACTTGGAACGTGGTAACTTTTGATAATTTATAACCTTGAAGACTTTTAGAGTTTTATCGATACTAATTCTGTTATTAAAACAGATAATCTATTTCAATATTGCAATCCTCCTTAGCTCAATATCAACTATCGTAAGAACCCCCCAGGCAGTATTAGTAACCCTATTCTATTCTGTATAATTCAGATCAACCGTATACTTTGTTTCGGTAGGAAATAAATGGTTCACTTCATCAAAATAGTGACAAGAGTCCATTATCCTATAATATGTCACGCACTGTAGTTGTTGTAACATACACTTTTTGGCACGAATTAACTGATAGTTTCTAATTGTTACACGAGAGTAGACACTTCCATTATTGGTGATAATATAGTACAACCATGTAGACTGTCTTCCGCAGGTGGTCAGGTAGCTTGTTCTGGGTCTTCTGAGGAAGCCATTCCAAACTTTATCTTCAGTGTCACTAGATTGGTTACTCTATGGTATATCCTCTGTAGGTTCATCTTCAGTCCTTGGGAGGATTTAAAGATAATAATAATCAACTTCCAATACGAAATACTAAAGTCTGCTTAGAATCCAAAAGAATCATTAGCAACTGCTGAAATGGGCTTGAAGTCACTTTCTGTTATCTTGTGGCTGAGTGTTCTTACCTACACAACCACTGCAATGCCGACATTCCGAGCTGATCTTACCGATGGAAGCTATTTCATCAAGTCCAATTCTGATATTACTTGGTACAAAGATCTCTACGATCCTGACCCTGCAGGTGGATCCTGTGACATGCAAGGAATAATACGCATCCCCTTTAGTTCCACCTCATGCTACCGGGTTGAGTTCACTTTCAATAATGAGGAGCCATTTCGGTTCAACTTTCACTTTAGCAATGGTTGTGGAGATGGATGGGGAGGGACGCCTAACTGCTACGAAGTGCACAGCAAAAAAAGGAAAGTCCTTGTCTTCCCCAAAACGGGAACTGGAAGTAAAACCGAATTACCTGATATCATTACTTCCGATACTGATGTTAAAATTGAATCCGGTTCTGTGACAGTCATTAATGGTGATGGTGTGAGAAAAACTGTTGACCATTCTACTCTCTTTGCACCTGGTGATGTGTATTTGAGCATGAATCGTGTCTACGACCTCACACGCTATCTTAATCCCCCACGTGTGGGAACTGGATTATGCAGTGTCAGGATCTACACTTGCTGAGGTAAGTAAATTTCTTATCTTTTACTGGTATACATTACTAGATAATAAGCTTATGCAACCAGGTACCTAAATTTTGCAAAGAAAAATACAGGTCAAACCACATCATTTTTTGAATTATAAGGGAACAGCAATGTCTTACAAAAGAAGATCCTGTACAAAATACCAGCATAGTTGAAATACAATGCCCAGCATGGTTGGAGAATAATATAATGTAATGGGAATACGCATGATTAATTTTGGTGTGTGCTGGTTTCATAGAAAAAGTGTCCTCTAAGATATGTTACAATAGACAAAATACTAATTATTTCAACTACATTAGTAGTAAATATTATTGCGTTCAGTGCAAAGGTGCATATTATAACAGTACACATGCATGTACGTAGTTCTGTGTATCTTTTATCTTTCTTTATATTATGCATTGCAGGAAATCATCAATAAATCTACTGAAGCTTAATTCAAGGAATAATTTTAACAAATTGCTCTTATACAGCATTATTTTAGTAGTATTAGGCTCAGATTAATGTTTTCAATAGGTCTTATTATAACTGCTGAATTTTGATTTCCAATTCAATTATCATTTAGGCGCTGTCAGTAGATTTTATCTTAATCTTTCAAAATCCTAACATTAATGCTCTAACAGATGCATTGGAATTTCACACTGTTCAATCGAAATTTCCATTACAGTGGATAATCCTGCTTCAAGGTTTATGTGAAGTATAAAGTCACCCTCAAGAATGGATTATGTGATTTTCTGATATTATCAGGGTATTGCATTTGTCATGTCATGCTCAAACCAGGGTCTAATCACTTCATTCATATTAATTTTATCTTTAATATAGGATATATCTTCTCGATATAATCCATAATGTAAAATTAGCACTCTAATACTAGCAATATTCACTCTATATAGATCTGTGTAGTGAAGAAGACAAAATAAGATTGTGAATATGTCATTTTTATTTTAGGTTCTGTACTCAATTTTATTGAATTATAGGAATAGTTTTAACAATTAAAATAAAATATGATAATAACTATGTCCCTGTAAATACAATTGTGCTATCATCAATTGCATAATATGTAACTGTTCAGGGTGATTATATAATTAAACATACTCCAGCAGGTATAATCCTCGATTTTTCACTCCTTCTCTATAGATTATTCCAACATAATAAACTACTAATCAGCATCAATAGCAAAATTTGCATCATGTCCATTGACTTAGAACTCCCTTTCCCAAGCTAGTGTTCTGTGATTGGCTACTCATGAAGACTACCTCACCACTATGCTGCAAGTTCACATTGACTTATTATATCATGCTGTAGTTATTAGAATTAGAACATCTTTACGGTTTAGTACAGTTCGGATAGTTTTTAGCAAAACAAAAATTATACACTGCCTTTAAGAAGAAGCTCCTATTACTCACATCAAGAGAGTTTTATTGTGAGAGTGCAAGTTTGGCATGCATGGAAATAGGGTGAGGTTTAGGACTATTGTTTTGCACACCGTAAATGCAAATTTATCAGAAACAATAATTACCCAGTGCAATGTTTCACCCTTCTTGGGCTTCATCAGACATTTACTGTGTGCAAAATAATAGTCCTAAGAAACCTCATATCTATCAAGAGAATGGTCAAGTAGTCGTAAACATTGTCCTTGCTATAATCAGTGGATAGTTTACATTATATTTGCATGCACATGCATCTACACACGCACATGTCTATAATTCATATAATAACAGTGAATTCTAGTAATCAGCCAAAATTTCCTTTCAAATAATATGGTGGATTAATGAATTTGATGGTTCACCTGTATAATTCTTAGTACTTATCAATTAGGTATCGGTAATTAGTGGTGAAGTAAAACATTAGAGATGAAGTATTTCTCAACTGCCATAGAGGAAGGACTGCTTCATAGAAGTACATAGTTGGTTGATGGCTGTCATATGAAGATGGTACAGTCTGGTCTTGTGAAGTGAACAAGATGTTCATGTCTCTCTCACTACTAACAACAGGCTACAGTCTTCACCTGCACAGACTGGAGCTGATGAAGGTTTGTTAATACATACATTGTCCATACAATATTGTCAAACTCACAAATGCGTATATACATTGTCCTCTAAATTCAACATTTCATCTCTGCAGTACCACTGTTACTCAATCCCATGTTGTACTCAATAGAGAGGTACCATTGTACAAAACTCTATATCCTAGTCTCAAAGTGTCCTCAATGGACAGGTTCTACCATATACATACACAACCAGACACACACACATGCACACATATGTATGCACACACAGCACACGCACTCATGTAGAATCTTATCCATGCACATAATTACGATCTTAATTCTGTTCTCGGTATGTTTTCCAGAGATGAAGGAGACTGAAAATTATTTTGATGTGTTGGAATGGTCAACATGACACAGAGCATATTATCAAAATAATGTTACGGTGGTGAACTGTACTCGCCTAATCACGTCCATGTTCAATTGTATTCAATAGAATTTCAGAGATAATTTTCGTATATATACATCAAAGTAGATCTAGATGTACTTTGTCATGTATGTAGAATTGTTTAATCATATTTTATTATTAAATATTGTAAATTCAATTTATTATAAAAATGTTTGTGTATTTTTCAAAATTGGCATTGATAGTAATAAGTTAAACATAATATTGTTAGTATTATATAATGCAATACCTTAATAAATTAAAACATAATATTCCTAGCTATAATATAGCTATGTCATATTATATTCATCATGGTGATCATTAATTTAAGTGTTTGACTCTTGGCATGTATCAGGTGGGTAATTATAATGAAAGAGGTCCACAATATTATATACACATAAAATTATTAACGACCATGTCAAATATATATATAATATATACTAATGAATGATAATTTGATAAATAGTATAATAATATTAGATTTTTTATTTTTTTTATTATTTTTTATTTATTTTATATATATATATGTATTTTATATTATTATAGATAGATAGATATAACAGAAAAAAAGAAAGAAAAAAAATAGCAAGTCACAAACATGTTCCTAAAATAGCGCGAAGTTGAATCTCTGGATGGTGATACTGATATTAGATATTATTAATTTTGCACAATGAATGATTATCCAAAGAAGTGAATCTTACCAAATTGTAATCAGTGCAATTATAGAAATAAGGGATATTCAATTATGATAACTATAAAATGCTTGAATGCTTGAATTCCGTCTCATAATGTATGTGTAAGTGCTAAGTACCTCTGAAAGTACCTCATATAACAGGCCAGGTGTGGGGAGGTGAGGAGTGCTTCATAATCTAGATCTGGACATCAGCTATATAGGTCGACCTGGAACAAATATCAGCTTGACATGCAGTCTAAATCCGTTTACTAGCTATGTGTGAAAAAATATCAGCTTGACACCCCCCCTCTGTCCTGAAGTACGCAATAAGATAATATAAATTTCTATTTCCTATTCTCTCCCATACATTGAATAACTACATCAGAATAAACCTAGGTTCACAGGCCACGTATACGGAGATGGGATTTATTTCAAAGTTTAGATCAATATACCAGCTGTGTGTAAGAAAAGTATGAGCTTGACACCGCCCCTCTGCCATGAGATATGCAATAAGACAATTATATTTTTTTTATTTCCTATTCTGTCCCATACGTACATTTATAATATTAACGACCTTCAAATTAATCCCGGATGACAGACCATGCATATGGACATGGGAAGTGTCTCAAAGTTTAGATCCTTTACCAGCTATATGTGGAAAAAATCAACTTCACATGCCCCCTCTGCCATGACGTACGCAATAAGACAATTCGCATTTTTATTCCAGACCTATTCTCTCCGGAACAATACATAGAATAAAATAGCTATGTCAGAATAAACCTAGGTTTACAGGCCACATATATGGAGATGGGATTTGTTTAAAAGTTTAGATCAATTTACCAGCTATGTGTAGAAAAATATCAGCTTGCCACACCCCCTCTGCCATGAAGTACACAATATGCAATTAATATTTTTATTCCTATTCTCTCCCATACATTGAATATATTAACCACCTCAGAATAAACCTAGGTTTACAGGCCACATATATAGTTCAGATCAATTTACCAGCTAGGCATGGTATAATTATCAGCTTGACACTTCCCCTTTCTCATGTGTTATGCAAATCTTTATTCCTATTCTCTCACATACGTACATACGTACATTGATAATATTAATCACCTCATAATAACCCAATTAACCCAGGGTCACAGACCACGTATAGGAAGATGGTAAGTGTTTTGAAGTTTAGATCAATCTACCAGCTTGGCATGAAGAATATCAGCTTGACACCCCCTTTACAATGACCTATGCAAAAAGGTACTTATGTAGCATTTTTATCCTTATTCTCTAATTAACAAGTTCTACAACACCTCCATTGGAATCAAATGTACGTACATATAAAAGTATACAACTGTACCTCATTATGTACCTACATGCGTACATACATTTCAATGGAGGTTTTGTCAATGTGGTGACCATCCAGCTTTTCATTGATCATGTGTATGACATGCTTCTTGGGGAATGTAGTATATTTGCACTCCATACATCATTCTCTGTACGTTTATTATGCTATTAATATAATATATTCATATAATTTATTAATATATATTAATAATTAATATATATTCATATATTCATATAGTTTATGTAATGTATATATACTATTATGTTAGTAGCAGATACAAACATAAATAATTATACATACCAGTATTATTTCACCCTGTATCACATGCAAAATTGTACCATAATAATATTATATATAGTGAGTTATCTGAATCATAAAAATAATAAAAACACATCAGTCAGTATAATGATAAAAGGTAGAGTTTGAGAAATTTCCTGCTTGTAACCAACATGCAACTTTGTTTGCTTTAAGTTTGTGAATGTGCTCACAACTAAAAAAAGCAGCAAAATTAATCATTCAAATGTAATTAAATGCAATGAACACACCCCAGTGTACATGTACATAAAATATGTACACTGGTAGATGCAATATAATATACATATTATACAGCTATACTGGCAGGTATTTTTTGCACATGAAAAGGTACACTGTTAGGTATAATTATACACATTGACATAGAACTCCCTTTCTCCAAGCTAGTGTTCCATGATTGCAATTGGCTACTTGTGAAGACTACATCACCACAATGCTTCAAGTTCACTCGTTGACATATATCATGCTATGGTTATTAGAATGGGAACCAGCTAATTCTCTTTATGTTTCTTTGTTCTTCATTGGCAGTGGTTAATAAACAGATTTGTAGGCTTTGGTAAAGTGTTACTTTAAACACATGATTCAACTTGGATACCACTTTTGCTATTATAATATTATGTATATGTCAGTATCAGACATTAAATTACTTTTGAAATCCTATACTATGCACTTTATATTGAATTATAGGAATAGTTTCAATAATAATAAAATGTGATCATAACTATGCCCCTATAAATGCAATTGTGCTGTCATTATTTGTATAATATGCAACTGTTCAGGGTGATTATAATATAATTAAACACGTACCGGCATGTATAATATTTTAATATACTGTATATGCATATGCTGTACATATATCCCTCTCTATAATATCCATGTGCACAAGACTATTATTACTGTACTTGGACCTTTTAAAGGGCTAACCAGTACTATTGTACAATGACTCATAGCTATAATATCTCAATTAGTATTCAGGAAGATATTCCCACTACTATACTTTGCTTCGATAAAGAAATAGCAATAATTATAATTAGTGCAGCCAACATCACAGAACTCACTCTCACCATTAGTAAACTCATAGTTGCCAACCCTTGAAAACTTCTTTTAGGGACACTTATGTATCTATACACCTACGTGCTGCGGCCAAAATGGCTCAACAAATATATACAGGTTTAGAATGATTATTGATTGTGCTTGATAAATAGCTGGAAAAGTACAGTCTAGAACCTTGTCAAATATCATACTGCATTTAATGTAAAATTATTAATGTATCTCAGTTTACTATAATTGCATTTTAGACAACAAAAGTAGATCTCCTGGGTATCCCACTCCAATCAGGTACGTTTTTGCAAATTGTTCACAAGACACATGTGTGTGAGCCTGTGTGTCCATATCAATAACCAGATTGGTTTAAGTAACTCAGCACTACAGAATATTGAAGAACGTGGCTTATGGAGTCTTCTACATCTTTGTCTGCCATGCAAATGTGTCTATCTATACTGATTGTGGTTGCACTTACTCCTACAAGCACAAGGATTGTACACAGATGAGGAGATAAGGAACATTGTGGTGAAACATGCTATGCTATGTTTTGCAGGAACATGGAAATGTATGGTGTAAAAGTATTGTACTTCCGGCCAACAAAGGGATGCACACACACGCACATACACACACACACAAGCACACACACACAGAGAGAGACACATTCACACAAACACACACACACAAAGGTATACACAAACTTATACACAAATGTATACACAAACACACCATACATAAATTCCCAACAGCGGGCTATAGCAGAAGGTTACCTAATTTTTATAGAAACTGTTATCTGTCTACCCAGTCCAATTTCACCTTCTAATTTCAGGCAAATGTGGTCGACAACCTGTCAATAGTCCTCTGGAAATAATCCGACTTCCCTTCCCAGATCATGAATCGGGAAGTTTAACATTCTCTGATCAATGAAAACTATGTTTCAACCATAAAACTGCCCCGAATTGTGAGATTGACATGTCATAGATGTGTTGCTTTTGGAGATTATTGTGTGTATGTGCAGCTTGCCATGTCACAAATGACACAATGCTTAACGTCGAATAATGATGTAATCATCTGTACTCAAGCATGAATCGGCGTATATAAGCTCAATGCACATCCTAAAAATCACAATTACCTTTACGAAGTTTGAGGTGAGTATGCATTTTGTCGATTTGTCGGTGACAATTATCTCTATTTTAGTCTTATTTTCATTTACTGTAACTGTACAAAGTAACATGGGAACATTTATATAATATAATTCTTGTCAAATATTGTACATTTTTCTTGGAAAGAAATTTACAATCTGCTATTCCAAAGGCTATTTAGTAGATTGTTCTGAAATTCAAGGCAATATTTGTGAATGACTTCCTAATTGCCTACAATTCATTGACTAAAACATTTTTGTGAGTACTGGTAGAATAAAAAATATTAGGATGGATAGAAGTAGAGGGTAACTTGGAATGTGACAACTTTTGATAATTTATAACCTTGAAGACTCTTGAAGAAAGCTTTATCGATACTAGTTCTGTTATTAAAACAGACAATCTATTTCAATATTACAATCCTCCTTAGCTCAATATCAACTATCGTAAGAAACATCCAGGCAGTATGAGTTACCCTATTCTATTCTGTATCATTCAGATCAGCCGTATACTTTGTTTCGGTAGTAAATGAATGGTTGACTTCATCAAAATAGTGACAAGAGTCCATTTTCCTATAATATGTCACGCACTGTAGTTGTCGTAACATACACTTTTTGGCACGAATTAACTGATAGTTTCTAATTGTTCCACGAGAGTAGACACTTCCGTTATTGGTGATAGTAGTATGGTGCAGCCATGTATACCCTCTTCCGCAAGTGGTCAGGTAGCTTGTTCTTGGTCTTCTTAGGAAGCCATTCCAAACTTTATATTCAGTGTCACTAGATTGGTTACTCTAAGGTCTATCCTCTGTAGGTTTATCTTCAGTCCTTGGGAGGATTTAAAAATAGAATTATTCTTGAATAATCAACAAACAATACAAAGTACTAAAGTCTTTTTAGAATCCGAAAGAATAATAAGCAACCGCTGAAATGGGCTTGATGTCACTTTCTGCTATCTTGTGGCTGAGTGTTCTTACCTACATAACCACTGCAATACCGATATTCCGAGCTGATCTTACCGATGGAAGCTATTTCATCAAGTCCAAGTCTGATATTACTTGGTACAAAAATCTCCACGACCCTAGCCCTGCAGGTGGATCCTGTGATATGCAAGGAATAATACGCATCCCCTTTAGTTCCACCTCATGCTACCGGGTTGAGTTCACTTTCAATAATGAGGAGCCATCGGGTTTCAACTTTCACTTTAGCAATGGTTGTGGAGATGGATGGGGAGGGTCGTATAAATGCTACGAAGTGCACAGCCATACGAAGAAAGTCGTTGTCTACCCCAAAACGGGAACTGGAAGTAAAACCGAATTACCTGATATCATTACTTCCGATACTGATGCTAGAATTGAATCCGGTTCTGTGACAGTCATTAATGGCGATGGTGTGAGAAAAACTGTTGAGGATTCTACTCTCTTTGCACCTGGTAATGTGTATTTGAGCATGAATCGTGTCTATGACCTCACACGCTATCCTAATCCCCCACGTGTGGGAACTGGATTATGCAGTGTCAGGATTTACACTTGCTGAGGTAAGTAAATTTCTTATCATTTACTGGTATACATTACAAGCTTATGGGACCATGTACCTACATTTTGCAAAGAAAAATACAGGTCAAACCACATCATTTTTTTAATGATAAGGGACTAGCAAGGTCTTACAAAAGAACATCCTGTACAAAAATTTAATACCAGCATAGTTGAAATAAAATACCCAACATGGTTGGAGAATAATATAATGTGATGGGAATACGTATGATTTTTGGCATGTGCTAGTTTCATAGAAGAAGTGTCCTCTAAGATGTTACAATAGACAATATATGTATTATTTCAACTATATTAGTAGTAAATATTATTGCGTTCATTGCAAAGGTGCATATTATAACAGTACACATGTATGTATGTAGTTCTGTGTATTTTTTATCTTTCTTTAATTTATGCATTGCAGGAAATCATCAATAAATCTACTGAAGCTTAATTCAAGGAATAATTTTAACAAAGTGCTCTTATATAACATTATTTTAGTAGTATTAGGCTCAGATTAATGTTTTCAATAGGTCTTATTAAAACAGCTGAATTTTGATTTCCAATTCATTTATTATTTAGGCGCTGTCAGTAGATTTTATCTTAATCTTTCAAAATCCTAACATTAATGCTCTAACAGATGCATCAGAATTTCACGATGTTCAATTGAAATTTCCATGACAGTGGATAACACTGCTTCAAGGTTTATGTGAAGTATAAAGTCAACCTCAAGAAATCATTAAGTGATTTTCTGATATACCAAGGGCATTGCGTTTATTATGCACTGCTTACTGCCAGGTCTAATCAGTCTATTCATATTAATTTTATCTTCAATATAGGATATATCCTCTCAATATAATCCATAATGTAAGATTAGCATTTACTAAATTAAATTATATATTATATAGATCTGTGTGATGAAGGAGACAAAATCAGATTGTGAATATGTCATTTTTATTTTAGGTTCTGTCCTCGATTATATTGAATTATAGGAATAGTTTCTGAATCAATAATTATAATAAAATGTGATAATAACTATGTCCCTGTAAATACAATTGTGCTATCATCAATTGCATAATATGTAACTGTTCAGGGTGATTACATAATTAAACATACTCCGGCAGGTATAATCCTCACAATTGTGATTTTCCACTCTTTCTCTATAGATTGTTCCAACCAAATAATAATGTATGAACAGCATCAATAGCAAAATTTGGATAATGTCCATTGATGCTTCAAGTTAACTATTTGATTTATTATATCATGCTATAGTTATTAGAATGGAAACTTCTTTACGGTTCAGTACCGTTAGGACAGTTTTTAACAAAACATAAAAATTACACATGGGAGACTGCCTTTAAGAAGAAGCTCCTATTACTCACATCAAGAGAGTTTTATTGTGAGAGTGCAAGCTTGGCATGCTTGGAAAATAGGTTGAGGTTTATTAGGACTATTGTTTTGCACACCGTAAATGCAAATTTATCAGAAACAGTAATTACCCAGTGCAATGTTTCACCCTTCTTGGGCTTCATCAGACATCTACTGTGTGCAAAATAATAGTCCTAATAAACCTCAACCTATCAAGAGAATTGTCAAGTAGTCGTAAACATTGTCCTTGCTATAATCAGTGGATAGTTTACATTATATTTGCATGCACATGCATCTAGTACACACAAATGTCTATAATTCTTAAATTAACAGTGAATTCTAGTAATCGGCCAAAATTTCCTTCCACAAATTATGGTGGATGAATGAATTTGATGGTTCACCTGTATAATTCTTAGTACTTATCAATTAGATTAGAAGGTTTGTATTCAATACAAAAATAGATCAATGAATATGGAAACTGTTTATGCCGGTTATTAATTGGGATCCAAATGGTCAGCAGAGTCCCTTAACAAACCGAAGGACAACGAAGCGGAGATGATTCCTTCTTTAGTGCAATGCCTTGTGAATCCACCTAAGAAGTAGAAGGTCAATCTTACAGGATGATTCAAGTCATCATGGCTGTTGCCACCGTAAATTGCCAAAAGCACTAAAGGAGATTCATTTGGTTATTGCAATCTCTCTAGACGCGATTGAAGCATTTATCACAGAGAGTTGAATGATGTTGAGTGTCACATTTCAGGATCAGTTCACAAGAAAAAGCTAAAGGACATCAAGAAACCCACTATTATATACCAGTTTTGGGACAAGTCACACACCCCCCCCCCACACACACAAACATATACAAGCAAACACACACACACACACACACACACACACACACATGCACACACACACACACACACACACACACACATGCACACCCTCCCCCCCCACACACATGTACGCACACATAATACATAAAGACACCACAACAGCCAGCAAAATGGAAGATTACCTAATTTGCATAAGAATTGTTATCAGTCTAGCAAGTCCGAAAATCCAACCGGGAACAGGTTGGCCACATCAATTATTTTTAGGCAAATGTGGTAGAAGACTTGCAAAAGTCTGCTGGATATAAAATTTGCCTTCTCTTCTCAGGAAATATTATAATAATTTGGATAGCTTAACAATCTCTGAAGAAAACTGTGTTTCAACTGTTCAACAGTCCTCAGTTGTGAGAGTGACATGTCATACATACAATGTATTGCTTTTGAGATAATTTTGTGCAGTGTGTTATCTTGTAAATGATGCAATGCTCAACACCAAAGAATGATGTCATCATCTGTACTCAAGCATGAACCAACATAATATATACAATGAAAAAGGATGTAGGGATGACAACCAAAAAAAGGGAAAGAACAATATAGGGATGAATGGAATGAGAACACCGTCAGAGTGAGCAGCACGCTGGAATGAGAAGACTGTCGGGATCTAACATTGCTGTTGATATAGGGATTGTTGTCATCCCTACATCCTTTTTCATTGTTAAATGTTTTTTATTATGCTTGTTTGTATTCTTTTCTAGCCTCAGGCATGTGATGTAGAATGTCTATAATTTGGAAAAAAAATCGTCCTCTCGGCGATTCGAATCAGCCAAACTCGCTATAAAACCTGTAATCTGCTCACTGAGCCATAGTGACTCAGTGTTATGAAGTAAGCGAACAGTCTTAATTGAACAAGATGGCGTACTACTATGAGGAAGTCGCCGAGTAGTGCCGGAAATGCCGCAGTCGCCATATGTAGTACAATCGTAACAAGAGTAGGAAAGGGCACTCCGCGCTAAAAAAATAAGATCGCTCGTGTTAAAATTAGCACCATAGCCCCAGCAGATACTTCGGTAGCTTTGTTGAAAATACGTAGAGAATAATAAGAAGAAGCGGAAGAAGTCCAAAAATTGAAAAAAGGCCTTTTATTTTTTTGACCTTTCGCCGGTTCGCCACTTCAACTACGTTCTTTTCACTTGTTAAATTAAATATTTTTTTACTTCTAAAATCATCCGAAAATGACTCCTGAATGCTCACTTGGGCCTAATACCTGTCCACAGGCGAGATTTTGCGAAACTGCAATGTATGCGAGGTATAGGGCCTCCATTTTGTTTCCGTGTTACTCCCCATACATATAGAGTGCTGAAGAGTTATAATGACCTTTACAAAGTTTGAGGTGGGTATGTATTTTATTTGTTGATTTGTCTATTTTACTCCACTTCCCATTTACAGTACCTGTATAGAGTTGCATGGGGGGATTATATTATTGCTGTCAAATATTGTGAATTTCTAGCTACTTCAAAAGAAATTTACAATCTAGCTATTATTTCAAAGGCTGCTTTAAATTAGTAGATTGTTCTAAAATTCGGAGCATTTTTTTTTGAATTATGACTTCCTACTTGAGCTTGCCTACAATTCATGAACTAAAACCGTTTTGAGCACAGATAGAATGTACAATGTTACGATCGACAGAAGTAGAGGGTAACTTGGGACATGGGTTAACTTGGAATTAATGACCTTTTAAGGATTTATCAATACTAGTCATGTTTATGTTATTTAAGACAGGTTTTTAACATCAATATCTCAGAACTCTCCTCCTTAGCTCAATATCAACTATCTAAAGAAACACTAAAGTAGTATGTCATTGAGTTACCCTATTCTACTCTGTATCATTCATATCAGCCATATACTTTGTTTTGGTAGTAACTGAATGGTTCACTTCATCGAAAGGGTGACAAGAGTTCATTATCCTATAATATGTCACGCACTGTAGTTGTCGTAACATACACTTTTTGGTACAAACTAACTGATAGTTTTCAATTGCTACACAAGAGTAGACACTTCTGCTATTGGTGATAGAGTTTATGCGTTTGACGTCACAGTTACGTAACATGACGCAATGAGTGGCAAGAAACGGTACCATTACATCATAGATACTCTACCTACGTACGGTTGCGTAGTATATAGAGTATCTATGATTACATACTGTAGAATAGGAACTTCTTATTGATAAGGACCTGTTGTGCCGTAGGACTCTCGAGTCGATACCGATTTTAGCCTTATCATTCAGTTAAAGAATACTGGTGCCTCTGATCGTGAATAGGCTCTTCTCGGCGACCTATGATAGAATTAGCATTAAAAGAACGTACGTGACTGTTAAAAAGGAGCTCGGAGTAGAAATAATAAATGTGTCGGATCGAGGTACAATGGTTACGATGATTAACCTATCTGTATACCTACTACTCTTAACCACTTTAGAAGTGTCCGCGCTCTTTTTGAGCTTGAGTAGGCACCGTCTTTGTTAGTTTTTCGTTGCTGTTAGTCGGTCATAAACTCCATTGAACTCCATTTCAAGTCATTCATGCCTTTACATCCATTTTTCATTCCGTAGTAGCTTTTAAAATGCTTGGAAAGAGTTTATTCCGTCCATACGATCGTCGAATTCGCCTTTTCCATATTCCAGTGTGTACTTTCTTGACACTCAAGATGGCGGAACATGGAAAATGACGTCATAATGATTGCGCAAACGCATAAACTATTGTGTAGTGCAACCATGTAGATTGTCTTACGCAAATTTCATATTCAGTTTCAAGAGATTGCTTACCCTAAGTTTTATCCTCTGTAGGTTCGCCATCAGGCCTAGGATGGATTTAAAACATTCTTGAATAATCAACAAACAATACAAAGTACTAAAATCTGTTTATAATCAGGAAGAATCAATAGCAACTGCTGAAATGGGCTTGAAGTCACTTTCTGTTATCTTATGGCTGAGTGTTCTTACCTACACAAATACTGCAATGCCAACATTCCGAGCTGATCTTACCGATGGAACCAATTACATGAAGTATAATTCTGATATTACTTGGTACAAAGATCTCTAGGATCCCGAACCTGCAGCTGGACTCTGTGATATGCAAGGAATAATACGCATCCCCTTTTAGTTCCACCTCATGCTACTGGGTTGAGTTCACTTTCAATAATGAGGAGCCATCGTGTTTCAACTTTCACTTTAGCAATGGTTGCGGAGATGGATGGGGAGGGACATCTAAATGCTACGAAGTACACAGCCATAGGAGGAAAGTCGTTGTCTATCCGAAAACAGGAACTGGAGGTAGTAGCACATTACCTGATATCATTACTTCCATTACATTATAATGATGTTAAAATTGAATCCGGTTCTGTTGAAGTCATCAATGGTAATTTTATGGAAAGAAATGTTGACCAATCCACTTTGCACCTGGTAATGTGTATTTGAGCATGAATCGTGTCTTCGACTTCACATGTTACCCTAATCCTGTGTGGGAACTGGATTATGCAGTGTCAGGATGTACACTTGCTGAGGTAAGTAAATTTCTTATCTTATAATTTACTGGTATACATTGCAAGCTTATGGGACCATGTCTTACACTGGTATACATCACTAGAAACATACCTAGATAACAAGCTTATGGGACTATGTGCTTACATTTTGTAATAGAAAAATACAGGTCAAACCACATCATTGTTTGAATAAGGGAATAGCAGTGTCTTACAGACAAACATCCTGTACAAAAAACAGCATAGCTGAAGTATAACTACTATACATGGTTGGAGATTAATGTAGTGGAAATATGCATGATTTCGTGTGTGGTGGTTTCATAGAAATTGTCCTTTTACATAAGTTACAATAGACAATATACATATTATTTCAACTATATTAGTAGTAAATATTATTGCGTTCAGTTCAAAGTATTATCATCAGTACACATGTATTGACGTAGTTCTGTGTACCTTTTAATCTTTATTTTATGCTTTTAAATTACAGGAAATCATCAATAAATCTATTAACGCTGAATACAAGAAACTATTTTAACAAAGTACTCTTACAAAACATTATTTTATTAGTATTAGACTCAGAGTAATGTTTTTCAATAGGTTTTATTAAAATAGCTGAAAATTGATTTTCAATTCATTTATTATTAAGACTCTGTCAGTGGATTTTATCTCAATTAATATTTCAAAATCCTAACATTGATGCTCCAACAGATGCATTGGAATTCCACAATGCTCATTTAATATTTCCATGACAGTGGATAACACCCTTCAAGGTTAATATGAAGTATAAAGTTACCCTCAAGAAATGATCATGGTCATTTTCCCATATTATATATAAGGGTATTGCGTTCATCACCCAGGACTCACAAACTGGCTCCAATCAGTTCAGCCATATTATTTATCCTCAATCTACATAATATAATTTTTCAATATTAAATATTACTCTCCCATACATTGTAAAATATATTAAGCACCTTTAATTGTAGATAGAGTTACAGTTGAGCCATGGAGTTGGGAATTGTTTCATAATTTAGTGTACATCCCCAGTCAGATCTGGTATACATATCAGGTTGACACACCCACTTTCCCATGAGCTATTCAAAAAGGTGCTTAACGTTTCTATTCTCCTATACTCTCCCATGCATTGTAAAATATATTAAGCACCTTTAATTGTAGATAGAGTTACAGTTGAGCTATGGAGTTGGGAATTGTTTCATAATTTAGTTTACATCCCCAGCCAGATCTGGTGGAAATATCAGGTTGACACGCCCACTCTCCCATGAGCTATTCACAAAGGTGCTTAACGTTTCTATTCACCTATACTCTCCATACATTGTAAAATATATTAAGCACCTCCGAATGTAGATAGAGATACAGTTGTGCCATGGAGTTGGGAATTGTTTCATAATTTAGTTTACATCCCCAGCCATATCTATATAGTATGCATATTTGTCTCTTTTTCGGCGAGGATTATTCCTATTTTAGTCTTATTTTCATTTACTGTAATTGTACAAAGTAACATGGGAAAATTTATATAATATAATTCTTGTCAAATATTGTACATTTTTACTTGGAAAGAAATACAATCTATTATTCCAAAGGCTATTTAGTAGATTGTTCTGAAATTCAAGGCAATATTTGTGAATTATTGTTAATGACTTCCTAATCGCCTACAATTCATTGACTAAAACTTTTGTGAGTACAGGTAGAATGTAAAGAATTAAGATGGATAGAAGTAGAGGGTAACTTGGAACGTGGTAACTTTTGATAATTTATAACCTTGAAGACTCTTAGAGTTTTATCGATACTAATTCTGTTATTAAAACAGATAATCTATTTCAATATTGCAATCCTCCTTAGCTCAATATCAACTATCGTAAGAACCCCCCAGGCAGTATTAGTAACCCTATTCTATTCTGTATAATTCAGATCAACCGTATACTTTGTTTCGGTAGGAAATAAATGGTTCACTTCATCAAAATAGTGACGAGTCCATTATTCTATAATATGTCACGCACTGTAGTTGTCGTAACATACACTTTTTGGCACGAATTAACTGATAGTTTCTAATTGTTACACGAGAGTAGACACTTCCATTATTGGTGATAATATAGTGCAACCATGTAGACTGTCTTCCGCAGGTGGTCAGGTAGCTTGTTCTGGGTCTTCTGAGGAAGCCATTCCAAACTTTATCTTCAGTGTCACTAGATTGGTTACTCTATGGTATATCCTCTGTAGGTTCATCTTCAGTCCTTGGGAGGATTTAAAGATAATAATAATCAACTTCCAATACGAAATACTAAAGTCTGCTTAGAATCCAAAAGAATCATTAGCAACTGCTGAAATGGGCTTGAAGTCACTTTCTGCTATCTTGTGGCTGAGTGTTCTTACCTACATAACCACTGCAATGCCGACATTCCGAGCTGATCTTACCGATGGAAGCTATTTCATCAAGTCCAATTCTGATATCACTTGGTACAAAGATCTCTACGATCCTGACCCTGCAGGTGGATCCTGTGACATGCAAGGAATAATACGCATCCCCTTTAGTTCCACCTCATGCTACCGGGTTGAGTTCACTTTCAATAATGAGGAGCCATTTCGGTTCAACTTTCACTTTAGCAATGGTTGTGGAGATGGATGGGGAGGGACGCCTAACTGCTACGAAGTGCACAGCAAAAAAAGGAAAGTCCTTGTCTTCCCCAAAACGGGAACTGGAAGTAAAACCGAATTACCTGATATCATTACTTCCGATACTGATGTTAAAATTGAATCCGGTTCTGTGACAGTCATTAATGGTGATGGTGTGAGAAAAACTGTTGACCATTCTACTCTCTTTGCACCTGGTAATGTGTATTTGAGCATGAATCGTGTCTACGACCTCACACGCTATCTTAATCCCCCACGTGTGGGAACTGGATTATGCAGTGTCAGGATCTACACTTGCTGAGGTAAGTAAATTTCTTATCTTTTACTGGTATACATTACTAGATAATAAGCTTATGCAACCAGGTACCTAAATTTTGCAAAGAAAAATACAGGTCAAACCACATCATTTTTTGAATTATAAGGGAACAGCAATGTCTTACAAAAGAAGATCCTGTACAAAATACCAGCATAGTTGAAATACAATGCCCAGCATGGTTGGAGAATAATATAATGTAATGGGAATACGCATGATTAATTTTGGTGTGTGCTGGTTTCATAGAAAAAGTGTCCTCTAAGATATGTTACAATAGACAAAATACTATTTATTTCAACTACATTAGTAGTAAATATTATTGCGTTCAGTGCAAAGGTGCATATTATAACAGTACACATGCATGTACGTAGTTCTGTGTACCTTTTATCTTTCTTCAATTTATGCATTGCAGGAAATCATCAATAAATCTACTTAAGCTGAATTCAAGGAATAATTTTAACAAAGTGCTCTTATACAACATTGTTTTATTTGTATTAGGCTCAGATTAATGTTTTCAATAGGTCTTATTATAACAGCTGAATTTTAATTTCCAATTCACTTATTATTTTGGCACTGTCAGTAGATTTTATCTTAATCTTTCAAAATCCTAACATTAATGCTCTAACAGATGCATTGGAATTTCACAATGTTCAATTGAAATTTCCATTACAGTGGATAACTCTAGCTGCTTCAAGGTTTAAGTGAAGTATAAAGTCACCCTCAAGAACGTATTATGTGATTTTCTGATATTATTAGGGTATTGCATTTATCATGTCATGCCCAAACCAGGGTCTAATCACTCCATTCATATTAATTTTATCTTCAATATAGGATATAATGTAAAATTGGCACTCACTCTATGTAGGTCTGTGTGATGAAAGAGACAAAATAAGATTGTGAATATGTCATTTTTATTTTAGGTTCTATTCTCGATTATATTGAATTATAGGAACAGTTTCAATAATTATAATAAAATAACTAATAATAACTATGTCCCTATAAATACAATTGTGCTATCATCAATGGCATAATATGTAACTGTTCAGGGTGAATATTATAATTGAACATACTCCAGCAGGTATAATCCTCATAATTGTGATTTTCCACCCTTCTCTATAGATTATTCCAACATAATAAACTACTAATCAGCATCAATAGCAAAATTTGCATCATGTCGATTGACTTAGAACTCCCTCTCCCCAAGCTAGTGTACTGTGATTGGCTACTCATGAAGACTACCTCACCACGATGCTTCAAGTTCACACATTGACTTATTATATCATGCTATAGTTATTAAAATTAGAATCTCTTTATGGTTTAGTACAGTTCGGACAGTTTTTAACAAAACATTAATATTATACACGGGAGACTGCCTTTAAGAAGAAACTCCTATCACTCACATCAAGAGAGTTTTATTGCGAGAGTGCAAGTTTGGCATGCATGGAAATAGGGTGAGGTTTAGGACTATTGTTTTGCCCACTGTAAATGCAATTTTATCAGAAGCAATAATTACCCAGTGCAAAGTTTCACCCTTCTTGGGCTTCATCAGACATTTACTGTGTGCAAAACAATAGTCCTAATAAACCTCAACCTATCAAGAGAATTGTCAAGTAGTTGTAAACATTGTCCTTGCTATAATCAGTGGATAGTTTACATTATATTTGCATGCACATGCATCTACACACACACATGTCTATAATTCATATAATAACAGTGAATTCTAGTGATCAGCCAAAATTTCCTTTACTCAGTCCCATGTTGTACTCAATAGAGAGGTACCATTATACAAAACTCTGTATCCTAGTCTCAAAGTGTCCTCAATGGACAGGTTCTATCATATGCATACACAACCAAACACACACACATGCACGCATATGCATGCACACACAGCACACACACTCATGTAGAATCTCATACATACACATAATTACGATCTTAATTCTGTTCTCAGCATGTTTTCCAGAGATGAAGGAGACTGAAATTTATTTTGGTGTGTTGGAATGGTCAACATGACACAGAGCATTTTATCATAATAATGTTATGGTGGTGAACTGTACTCACCTCATCACGTCCATGTGCATTAGTATTCAATAGATTTTCAGAGATAATTTTCGTATACATATCAAAGTAGATCTAGATGTACATGACATTGTATGTAGCATTGTTTAATCATATTTTATTATTAAATATCATAAATTTAATTTATTATTAATAATGTTTGTGTATTTTTCAAATTTGGCATTAACAGTACTAAGTTAAACATAATATTGCTAGTATTATATAATGCAATACCTTAATAAATTCAAACATATTGTATTCCTAGCTATAATAATATTATAGCTATATATGCCATATTATATTAATCATGGTGATCATTAATTTAAGTGTTTGACTTCAATAAATCCTGGCATGTATCAGGTGGGTAACTATAATAAAGAGGTCCACAATATTATATACACATAAAATTATTAACGACTGTGTCAAATATATAATAATATATACTAATGAATAATAATTTAAAAAATAGTATAAGAATAGACATTATTAATTTTGCACAGTGCATGATTATCTAAAGAAGTGAATTTTACCAAATTGTAATCAGTACAATTATAGATATATGGGATATTCAATCATAATAATTATAAAATGCTTGAATTCCGTCCCATTATATATATATATATATATATATATATATATATATATATATATATATATATATATATATATATAAACAAATATCAGCTTGACATGTCCCACCTGCCATGAGCCACCCAAGGAGGTATTTAGCATCTTATCCCTATTCCCTCCCATACATTGATAATAAGAATAGTATTATTTACAACTGAATAAACCTAGGTTCAAAGGCCCAGTATATGGAGATGGGAAGTGTCTCAAAGTTTAGAACCCTTTACCAGCTATGTGTGAAAAAAATATCAGCTTGACACACCCCCTCTGCTATGAGGATTGAAATAAGCTGATTAAAATTTTACTTCCTATTCTCTCCCATACATTGATAATATTAACCACCTTCAAATAACCTAGGTTTACAGGCCACATATATGGAATGGGAGGTGTCTCAAAAGTTTAGATCACTTTACCAGCTATGTGTGGTAAAAATATCAGCTTGACACCGCCCCTCTGCCATGAGGTACACAATAAGATAATTAGAATTTTTATTCCTATCTCTCCCATACATTGAGTAAATAATAACTACATCAGAACAAACCTAGGTTTACAGGCCACGTATATGGAGATGGGATTTATTTCAAAGTTTCGATCAATTCAGTAGCTATGTGTGGAAAAAATATTACCTTGACACGCACCCTCTGCCATGAGATACGCAATGAGATAATCAAAATTTCTATTTCCTATTCTCTCTCATACATTGATAATATTAAACATTTGCAAATTAACCCTGGGTGATAGACCATGAATATGGACATGGTAAGTGTTTCCAAGTTTAGATCTATTTACCAGCTATGTGTAGACAAAATATCAGCTTGACACCACCCCTCTGCCATGAGATACTCAATAAGATATTATCATTACCATTTCCTATTCTCTCCCATACATTTATGATATTAACAACCTTCAAATAAACCCTGGGTGACAGACCATGTATATGGACATGGGAAGTGTCTCAAAGTTCAGATCCCTTTACCAGCTGTGTTAAAAAAATATCAACTTGTCATACCACCTCTGCCATGAGTTACGCAATAAGATAATCAGCATTTCTATTCCTATTCTCTCCCATATATTAAATATATTAACCACCTCATATATATAGAATCAACATAAAAATAAAAAAAATAATTTGACTGTTCAATAAACAAATAAATTAAATAAATTACACATGAATTGAGCATATACATATATACATATTTTACAATTAAATAAAATAAATATAATATGTAATGTATATAAATTTACGATTATAACAGAGAAAAAGAAACAAGGAAAAAAAATAATAAATAAATAAAATAATAATAGTTAAGGGTCCTCTCCAATGTGGGGAGAGGTTCCTAATATGGCCGCGGCATTACCCTGTTGGACAGCTACAGATATTTGTTGGAGTAGATAGGAACGGGCTTTCTCCTCCTTTGTCACTGACTTAACACGTTTAGCCACCTCCTTTTTAAATTCTCTAGCCTCAGGTCCGAAAACTCCAGTTGTTTCAATGGCCACTGGGACAAAATGGTGTAATTGAGATAAAGCTTCATACTTTTTTTTCTGTCTTTCTACAACTTCGGCTGCTGAACCAGCTTCTTTAGGTGCCAAGCCCACATTGGAGGCAGCGAAGGTGTCACAACAGGTAGCGTCCCATATTAATGTATGACCAGCCTTCCATGGGGCAATGGTAATTCCATCAGGTCGTTTACCGTCAGATCTAAAAGGTAGAGTTTGAGAAATTCTCCTACTTATAACCAACATGCAACGTTGTTTTCTTCAAGTTTGCTTGAAGTGCTCGCAAACTAAAAAAACAGCCAAATTATTCATCCAAATGTAATTAGATGCAATAAAATACACCCCAGTGTACAAGTAGATAAAATATTTACACTGGTAGATGTAATATATACATAATATACAGCTACTTGGTAGGTATATTTTGCACATGAACACTGTTAGGTATAATTATACACATCGACATAGAACTCCCTTTCTCCGAACTAGTGTTCCGTGATTGGCTACTTGTGAAGACTACCTCACCACTATGCTTCAAGTTCACTCACTGACATATAATAATCATGCTATAGTCATTAGAATAAAAACCAGCTAATTCTCTTTATGTTTCTTTGTTCTCCTCTGACAGTGGTTAATGAACAGATTTGTAGGATTTGGTAAAGTGTTGCTTTAAACACGATTCAACTTGGATACCGCTTTTGCTATAATATGTATATGTCAGTATCAGACATTAAATTACTTTTGAAATCCTATACTATACACTTTATATTGAATTATAGGAATAGTTTCAATAATAACTAGTTCAGACAGAGTCTGCTGGTGCTCACGGAAGGGAGCTGAAAATGTATATACTGGTGATTAATGTCCATAAATTTATTTAAAATGGCTAGTAGGTTGGGTTAGGTATATTATTTAGACTGGCCTCCACAGTCTAAATAAGTTTACCTAACCTAACCTACTATGGCTACATCCACAACAGTAGGAACGCAACAGAAACACGTAGAATCGCCAGCTTTCAGGCCAATGACGTCATACACAATTTTAATGTCTGCCAAAATGGATGTCACCATGCCTTCCAATATGACATTACGTCATCGACATCCCTATGTCGTTTGCGATGCTGATCCGTTGAAATACGTTCTTCAAAGTGGGGTGGACTTGACGGGATTCCCTGGCTTTTTGTTGGCGACCCGACTGTTCCCGCCGCCTACTCGGATCTTAGTCGAGACTTGAGGGGAGGATAAAGCTTCGGCCGGAAGACCTGCCTCGTTCGAGAGAGGAACGGTAGCCAGTCGAAGACGGTCGAGTCGGGTAGACTCGGAGCCCCTCGCCCGTAAAATTGACCGACGGCGTTGCTGAAACGTTCGAGATTGTGCCCGAGCCCGGTCGAAGACCTTCTACGAGGCCTTCATCGGCAAGAAGGCATCCGAATAGAAGGGAAAGCCGCTTTTCGCTTCTTCTCGCCCCAACTACGCTCGCCCCAATAAAATGTGATCATAACTATGCCCCTATAAATGCAATTGTGCTGTCATCATTTGCATAATATGTAACTGTTCAGGGTGATTATAATATAATTAAACACGTACCGGCATGTATAATATTTTAAACAGAAAATGCACTAAATATACTGTATATGCATATGCTGTACATATATCCCTCTCTATAATATCCATGTGCACAAGACTATTATTACTGTACTTGGACCTTTTAAAGGGCTAACCAGTACTATTGTACAATGACTCATAGCTATAATATCTCAATTAGTATTCAGAAAGATATTCCCACTACTATACTTTGCTTCAATAAAGAAATAGCAATATGTTTTAGTGCAGCCAACATCACAGAACTCATGATCACTCTCACCATTAGTAAACTCGTAGTTGCCAACCCTTGAAAACTTCCTTTATGGACACTTATGCATCTACACCTACATGCTGTGGCAAAAATGGCTCAACAAATATATGCAGGTTTAGAATGATCATTGATTGTGCTTGATAAATAACTGGAAAGTATATGCTAGAACCTTGTTAAATATCATACTGCATTTAATGTAACATTTATTAAATAAATGTATTATAGTTTACTATTGCATTTTAGACAACAAAAGTAGATCTCCTGGGTATCCCACTACGATCAGGTACGTTTCTGCAAATTGTTCACAAGACACACAGACACATATTAAGTGTGAGCCTGTGTGTCCATATCAATAACCAGATTGGTTTAAGTAACTCAATACTACAGGAAATTGAAGAAAGTGGCTTATCGAGTCTTCTACTTCCTTGTCTGCCATGCAAATGTGGCTATCTATACTGATTCTGGTTGCATTGACTCCTACAAGCACAGAAGGATTGTACACAGATGAGGAGATAAGGAACATCCTGGTGAAACATGCTATGCTGCTTTGGAGTTTTGGTGGAACATGGAAACGTATGGTGTCCTGTTAGTACTTCCGGCAAACAAACGGACACACACATGCACACACACACACGCACACACACACAAACACAAAAAGGTGTACACAAACACCCACGCACCCACGCACATACACACACACACACACACAAGCACACACACACACACACACACACACACACACACACACACACACACACACACACACACACACACACAGGACAGACACATTCACACAAACAAACACACACAAACTTATACACAAACGTATATACAAACACACCATACATAATTTCCCAACAGCGGGCTACAGCAGAAGGTTAACTAATTTTTATAGAAACTGTTATCTGTCTAGCCAGTCCAATTTCACCTTCTAATTTCAGGCAAATGTGGTAGACAACCTGTCAAAAGTCCTCTGGAAATAATCCGACTTCCCTTCCCAGATCATGAATTGGGAAGTTTAACATTCTCTGATAAAAACTATGTTTCAACCATAAAATTGCCCCGAATTGTGAGATTGACATCTCATACATGTGTTGCTTTGGAGATAATTGTGTGTATGTGCAGCTTGCCATGTCACAAATGACGCAATGCTTAACGTCGAAGAATGATGTAATCATCTGTACTCAAGCATGAATCAGTGTATATAAGCTCAATGCACTCCATCAAAAGTCACAATTACCTTTACGAAGTTTGAGGTGAGTATGCATATTTGTCGATTTGTTGGTGACAATTATCTCTATTTTAGTCTAAATTTTCATTTACTGTAACTGTACAAAGTAACATGGGAAAATTTATATAATATAATTCTTGTCAAATATTGTACATTTTTTTCTTGGAAAGAAATTTACAATCTATTATTCCAAAGGCTATTTGGTAGATTGTTCTGAAATTCAAGGCAATATTTGTGAATGACTTCCTAATTGCCTACAACATTTGTGAGTACAGGTAGAATGAAAAATATTAGGGTGGATAGAAGGAGAGGTTGGAACGTGGTAACTTTTTTTATAATTTATAACCTTGAAGACTCTTAAAGCTTTATCGATACTAGTTCTGTTATTAAAACAGATAATCTATTTCAATATTACAAAACAATGCTCCTTAGCTCAATATCAACTATCGTAAGAAACACCCAGGCAGAATGAGTTACCCTATTCTATTCTGTATCATTCAGATCAGCCGTATACTTTGTTTCGGTAGTAAATGAATGGTTCACTTCATCAAAATAGTGACAAGAGTTCATTTTCCTATAATATGTCACGCACTGTAGTTGTCGTAACATACACTTTTTGGCACGAATTAACTGATAGTTTCTAATTGTTCCACAAGACTAGACACCTCCGTTATTGGTGATAATATAGTGCAACCATGTAGACTGTCTTCCGCAGATGGTAAGGTAGCTTGTTCTGGGTCTTCTTAGGAAGCCATTCCAAACTTCATATGCAGTGTCACTAGATTGGTTACTCTAAGGTCTATCCTCTGTAGGTTCATCTTCAGTCCTTGGAAGGATTTAAAAATAGAAATTTTCTTGAATAATCGACAAACAATACGAAGTACCAAAGTCTGTTTAAAATCTGAAAGAATCATTAGCAACCGCTGAAATGGGCTTGAAGACACTTTCTGCTGTCTTGTGGCTGAGTGTTCTTACCTACACAACCACTGCAATACCGATATTCCGAGCTGATCTTACCGATGGAAGCTATTTCATCAAGTCCAATTCTGATATCACTTGGTACAAAGATCTCCACGACCCTGACCCTGCAGGTGGATCCTGTGATATGCAAGGAATAATACGCATCCCCTTTAGTTCCACCTCATGCTACCGGGTTGAGTTCACTTTCAATAATGAGGAGCCATCTGGGTTCAACTTTCACTTTAGCAATGGTTGTGGAGATGGATGGGGAGGGACGTCGAAATGCTACGAAGTGCACAGCCATACAAAGAAAGTCGTTGTATACCCCAAAACAGGAACTGGAAGTAAAACCGAATTACCTGATATCATTACTTCCGATACTGATGTTAGAATTGAATCCGGTTCTGCGACAGTCATTAATGGCGATGGTGCGAGAAAACCCGTTAAACATTCCACTCTCTTTGCACCTGGTAATGTGTATTTGAGCATGAATCGTGTCTACGACCTCACACGCTATCCTAATCCCCCACGTGTGGGAACTGGATTATGCAGTGTCAGGTTTTACACTTGCTGAGGTGAGTAAATTTCTTATCATTAACTGGTATACATTACTGATATAAAGCTTATGGGACCATGTACCTACATTTTGCAAAGAAAAATACAGATCAAACCACATCATGTTTTGAATTATAAGGGAACAGCAGTGTCTTACAAGAGAAGATCCGTACAAAATACCATCATAGTTGGATAAGATACCCAACATGGCTGGAGATTAATGCAATATAATGGGAATACGTATGATTAATTTTGGCGTGTACTGGTTTCATAGAAAAAGTGTCCTCTAAGATAGGTTACAACAGACAATATATGCATTATTTCAACTATATTAGTAGTAAATATTATTGCGTTCAGTGCAAAGGTGCATATTATAACAGTACACATGCATGCACGTAGTTCTGTGTACATTTTATCTTTCTTCAATTTATGCATTGCAGGAAATCATCAATAAATCTACTGAAGCTGAATTCAAGGAATAATTTTAACAAAGTGCTCTTATATAACATTATTTTAGTAGTATTAGGCTCAGATTAATGTTTTCAATAGGTCTTATTAAAACAGGTGAATTTTGATTTCCAATTCATTTATTATTTAGGTGCTGTCAGTAGATTTTATCTTAATCTTTCAAAATCCTAACATTAATGCTCTAACAGATGCATTGGAATTTCTCGATGTTCAATTAAAATTTCCATGACAGTGGATATAACACTGCTTCAAGGTTAATACGAAATATAAAGTCAACCTCAAAAAATGATGATGTGATTTTCTGATATTACAAGAGCATTGTGTTTATTATGCACTGCTTACTGCCAGGTCTAATCAGTTTCCAATCAATTCATATTAAATTTATTCTCAATATAGGATATATCCTCTCAATATAATCCATAATGTAAGATTAGCATTCACTCTATATAGGTCTGTGTGGTGAAGGAGGCAAAATGTGCGAATTTTGTACACAGACCCACACACACACATGCACACACACAAACAGCATACCACACACACACACACACACACACACACACACACACACACACACACACACACACACACACACACACATACACACACACACAAGCACACAAACTCACACAAATGTATACACAAACACACAAGCACCTATGCATATTACATAGATCTGTGTGGTGAAGGAGGCAAAATGTGTGAATTGTGTACACAGACCCACACACACACACATGCACACACACAAACAGCATACCCCCCCTCCCCCCCCCCCCACACACACACACACACAAGCACACAAACTTGGCACATACACAGAAACACACACAAATGTATACGCAAACACACAAGCACCTACGCATATTACATAGATCTGTGTGATGAAGGAGACAAAATAAGATTGTGAATTTGTCATTTACATTTTAGGTTCTGCCCTTGATTATATTGAATTATTGGAATAGTTTCAATAATTATAATAATAAAATATGATAATAACTATGTCCCTGTAAATAAAATTGTGCTATCATCAATTGCATAATATGTAACTGTTCAGGGTGATCACATAATTAAACATACTCCGGCAGGTATAATCCTCAAAATTGTGATTTTCCACTCTTTCTCTATAGATTATTCCAACAAAATAATGTATGAAGAGCATCAATAGCAAAATTGCATCATGTCCATTCCCTTTCTACAAGCTAGTGTTCTATGATTGGCTACTCGTGAAGACTACCTCACCACGATGCTTCAAGTTCAATATTTGATTTATTATATCATGCTATTATTAGAATAGGAAATTCTTTAAGGTTCAGTATGGTTAGGACAGTTTTTAACAAACATAAAAATTACACATGGGAGACTCCTTTAAGAAGAATCTCCTATCACTCACATCAAGAGAGTTTCATTGTGTAAGTGCATGCTTGGCATGTTTGGAAAATAGGTTGAGGTTTATTAGGACTATTGTTTTGCACACAGTAAATGCAAATTTATCAGAAACAGTAATTACTCATGCAATGTTTCGCCCTTTTTGGCTTCATCAGACATTTACTGTGTGCAAAACAATAGTCCTAATAAACCTCAACCTATCAAGAGAATTGTCAAGTAGTCGTAAACATTGTCCTTGCTATAATCAGTGGATAGTTTACCGATTATATTTGCATGCACATGCATCTACACACAAATGTCTATAATTCATATAATAACAGTGAATTCTAGTAATCGGCCAAAATTTCCTCTCACAAATTATGGTGGATTAATGAATTTGATGGTCCACCTGTATAAATCTCAGTAGTTATCAATTAGGTATCATTAATTAGTGGTGAGGTAAAACGTTATATAGTGATAATGCAATGTAATATACCTACATATACAGTGAGCATGCGTTCGCGTACACACACTAACTACAAATATCCTTACCAACACTACTTTGGTTCAATTCTTATAATGATCCAGATTCATCACATTGAAGCACACTTTAGTACGGGTTGGATGATGGATAGCATCCAGTATACCAAATATTTCCCCCACTTTGATGTAGTGGAACAGATTGGAGATGAGATATAATCTTCAAGTCATAGAGTTGTTGCTTTTTGTTCCATGTAATTTTATAAATGTTTATAATATACTTGTAAATAAATGTAGAACTGACTTTGTCTCCACTATGGGGACTGGTGAAGACAAATGTAGAAAAGAAAACACTGTATTGAAAGACAATGACCCAAAATGGTCGGAATGAGTCCTAGGATGAGATATAACTAATGAGATCAAATAAACAGCTGCTGAATCCTACAGTGTAACCTGTCAGGCTCGCTAGACCACTTTTCAATTCCTATATAAAAAGTGATTTTCATTGTTACAAATATGCATGTAACAAACAATTTAAAGAAAGTATACTCATGTAGACAGCATGTGAACTAAAACAAATAGAATATCATGTGTTATGCTACTATAGCTAGTCAATGTAAAAAAGGTGCAAGAAGCCATTCACAGTACACCAGTACCAAAGAAGGTCATCATACACATTATACTCCGCTTCAAGATAAAACTGTACTATTACAGAGTTACATAAATTCATATTATGTACAGTACTGCATAAAAGTATATACATACTACATTATATCAGTGCTGCTGGCCATATGGTTTTAGCTGTATACAAAACGGAAATGAGAAGGTTCGTACTCAATACAAAAATAGATCAATGAATATGGAAACTGTTTATGCTGTTATTGATTGGGATCCAAATGGTCAGCAGAGTCCCTTAACAAACAGAAGGACAATGAAAGTGGAGATGTTACCATAGCTCTTTCGTGCAATGCCTTTGCGAATCCACCTAAGAAGTAGAAGGTCAATCTTACAGGATGATTCAAGTCATCATGGCAGTTGTCACCATAATATATGTCCAAAAGCACTAAAGGAGATTCAGTCGGTTATTGCAGTCTCTCTAGACGCAATTGAAGCATTTATCACATTGAGTTGAATGATGTTGAGCTTCACATTTCAGGATCAGTTGTCCGTTGTCCATAGCTAACCTTCCATCAGTCAGGACCTGCTATGGACAACGGTCATTCTCGTTCACTGGTGCATCACTATGGCGCTCTTTACCTCAGTCTGTCAGAGATTCCCCAAAATTACGTGACTTTTCTAGAGCTACTTTTTATTATTTAAACCCTAATGCATGATCAAACTCTTATTTGCATGTACTGCATGTCTAATATTGCCTACATGTACATTAAAATTATTTTCCATTCTAACAATCCCTCACTATTAATTTAAATTATCCTACCACGTTTCATTTTTTTTGGATTTTATTTATTCATTGATTTAATTTATTATCTTATTTGTATATCTACATTACACTTTATTTCAATTTTTTTTTCCTTCTTTTTGTACTGTGCTGTTCACAGGGTGCCTAGAATAGTAGCCATTGGCTAAAGGCTTTCCCTGTTTATATAAGCTATCCTATCCTATCCTATCCTATCCTATCAGTTCACAAGAATAAGCAAAAAGACATCAAGAAACCCACTATTATAAACAAGTTTTGAGGCAAATCACCCACACCAACACCCACACCCACACACCCACCCACCCACCCACACACACACACACACACACACACACACATAAAGAACATACACATACACCCACACATGCACACCCTCCCCCACATACATATGTACACACACATAATAATACATAAACAAACCACAACAGCCAGCAAAAGTGGAAGGTTACCTAATTTTCATAAGAACTGTTATCAGTCTAGCAAGTCCGATAATCCAATCAGCCAGAAACAGGTTGGCCACATCAATTATTATTAGGCAAATGTGGTAGAAGACTTACAGAAGTCTGCTGGATATAAAATTTGCCTTCACTTCTCAGGAAATATAATTTGGAAAGCTTAACAATCTCTGAAGAAAGCTGTGTTTCAACTGTTCATCAGCCCTGAGTTGTGAGAGTGACATGTCATACATACAATGTATTGCTTTTGAGATAACTTTGTGCAGCGTGTTATCTTGCAAATGATGCAATGCTTAACACCAAAGAATGATGTCATCATCTGTACTCAAGCATGAAACAACAAAATATATACAATGAAAAAGGATCTAGGGATGACAAGCAAAAAAGGGAAAGAACAAGGTAGGGATGAATGGAATGAGAACACCGTCGGAGTGAGCAGCACGCTGGAATGAAAAGACTGTCGGAATCTAACATTGCTGTTGATATAGGGATTGTTGTCATCCCTACATCCTTTTTCATTGTTAAATGTTTTTATTATGCTTGTTTGTATTCTTTTTTAGCCTCAGGTATGTGATGTAAAATGTTTATAATTTGGAAAAAAATCGTCCTCTCGGCGATTCGAATCAGCCAAACTCGCTATAAAACCTGTAATCTGCTCACTGAGCCATCGTGACTCATTGTTATGAAGTAAGCGAATATTCTTAATTGAATAAGATGGCGTATTACTATGAGGCAGTCGCCGAGTAGTGCCGGAAATGCCGCAGTCGCCATATGTAGTACAATCGTAACAAGAGTAGAAAAAAGCACTCTGCGCTAAAAAATTAAGATCGTTCGTGTTAAAATTAGCACCATAGCTCCAGCAGATACTTCGGTAGCTTTGTTGAAAAATATTTAGAGAAGAAGAAGAAGTCCGAAAATTTGACCTTTTATTCTTTTGACCTTTCGCCGGTTCGCCACTTTAACTACGTTCTTTTCCCTTGTAAGTAGTTTTTTTCAAAATCAGCCGCAAATGACTCCTGAATGCTCACTTGGGCCTAATACTTGTCCACAGGCGAGATTTTGCGAAACTGCAATGTATGCGAGGTATAGGGTCGCCATTTTGTTTCCGCGTCATCCCTACATATAGTGTGCTATCGCACTCTATGATACTCCACTCACTCTCTGAAGAATTATAACTAGTTGTGAACAAAGTTCAGAACCTCGCAAATAGATCTTGCATATCAAGATCTATGATATGACGTAGTTCAGTGACATCATCTAAAAATGTCTTCCAAAATGGACGTCATGATGGCCGACCATTTGGTGTCCCGAACAACGGATTGGCGAACCCTGCTCTTCGGCGAAGGAAATCGAAAAATCGTTGTGCAAAAAAGTTGACAATTGTTATTTGAATTGTCTTAAGGTACTTGGTAGTGATGCAGTCCGAAATTTGTCGACGGGAGGAATCGAAAAGTAAGTGCTCTTTTAACGGATCGTGTGTGAACCACAGGCAACCTTTGTCTAAGTTTGCCATTTCAATATATGCTGCGACCGTGCCCCATTACCGTCGGTGGGACGACTTAGTGCTGAACGCTTCGATCGACGAACGATTTGCGTTTAAAGAAACCAAAAAGTGACCTAAATCCAACAATATTGGCGGCCACCGCAATTAAGAGCGTGGGCTGCTCGATCGGACTCCCCTAACGAACGGAAACAATTACCTCGCTAACGCTCGGTAATGACCTTTACAAAGTTTGAGGTGGGTATGTATTTTATTTGTTGATTTGTTTATTCTACTCCACTTCCCATTTACAGTAGCTAACTATATAAAGTTGCATGGGGGGATTTTATTATTGCTGTCAAATATTGTGCATTTCTACTTCGAAAGAAATTTACTTTCTATTATTCCAAAGGCTGTTTAGTAGATTGTTCTAAAATTCAGGGCATTTTTCTGAATTATGACTTCCTAATTGCCTACAATTCATGAACTAAAAACTTTTTGAGCACAGATAGAATGTAAAATGTTACGATCAACAGAAGTAGAGGGTAACTTGGGACATGGGTTAACTTGGAATTGATGGCCTTTTAAACCTTAATCAATACTAGTCATGTTTATGTTATTAAGACAAGTTTTTAACATCAATATCTCAGAACTCTCCTCCTTAGCTCAATATCAACTATCTAAAGAAACACTGAGGCAGTATGAGTTACCCTATTCTACTCTGTATCATTCAGATCAGCCGTATACGTTGTTTTGGAAGTAACTGAATGGTTCACTTCATCGATAGGGTGACAAGAGTTCATTTTCCTATAATATGTCACGCACTGTAGTCGTCGTAACAAATACTTTTTGGCACAAACTAAATGATAGTTTTCAATTGCTACGCAAGAGTGGACATTTCTGTTATTGGTGATATTGTAGTGCAATCATGTACACTGTCTTACGTAAACTTCATATTCAGTTCAATAGATTGCTTACTCTAGTTTTATCCTCTGTAGGTTCGCCAGCAGGCCTTGCAAGGATTTCTTGAATATAATCAACTTCCAATACGAAGTACCAAAGTCTGTTTAAAATCTAAAAGAATCATTAGCAACCGCTAAAATGGGCTTGAAGTCACTTTCTGCTATCTTATGGCTGAGTGTTCTTACCTACACAGCCACTGCAATGCCGACATTCCGAGCTGATCTTACCGATGGAAGCTATTACATTAAGTCTGATTCTGATATTACTTGGTACAAAGATCTCCACGACCCTGACCCTGCAGGTGGATCCTGTGATATGCAAGGAATAATACGCATCCCCTTTAGTTCCACCTCATGCTACCGGGTTGAGTTCACTTTCAATAATGAGGAGCCATCTGGGTTCAACTTTCACTTTAGCAATGGTTGTGGAGATGGATGGGGAGGGACGAAAAAGTGCTACGAAGTGCACAGCCATACGAGGAAAGTCGTTGTCTACCCCAAAACGGGAACTGGAAGTAAAACCGTGTTACCTGATATCATTACTTCTGATAATGATGTTAAAATTGAATCCGGTTCTGTTGAAGTCATCAATGGTAATTGTATGGAAAGAAATGTTGACCATTCCACTCTCTTTGCACCTGGTAATGTGTATTTGAGCATGAATCGTGTCTACGACCTCACACGCTATCCTAATCCCCCACGTGTGGGAACTGGATTATGCAGTGTCAGGATTTACACTTGCTGAGGTGAGTAAATTTCTTGTCTTACACTGGTATACATTACTAGAAACATACCTAGATAACAAGCTTATGGGACTATGTGCTTACATTTTGCAATAGAAAAATACAGGTCAAATCACAGCATTGTTTGAATAAGGGAACAGCAGTGTCTTACAGACAAACATCCTGTACAAAATATCAGCATAGTTGAAGTATAACTACTGAACATGGTTGGAGATTAATGTAGTGGAAATAGAGGTGATTTCGTGTGGTTTCATATAAAATGTCCTTTTACATATGTTACAATAGACAATGTACATATTATTTCAACTATATTAGTAGTAAATATTATTGCATTCAGTGCAAAGTATTATATCAGTACACATGTATTTACATAGTTCTGTTTACCTTTTAATCTTTCTTTATTAAATATTTTTATGCTTTACAGGAAATCATCAATAAATCTATTGAAGCTGAATACAAGAAACAATTATAACAAAGTGCTCTTACAAAACATTATTAATTTTTAGTAGTATTAGACTCAGAGCAATAAGTTTTATTAAAAAAGCTGGAAATTGATTTTCAATTCTTTTATTATTTAGACTCTGTCAATGGATTTTATCTCAATTAATATTTCACATCCTAACATTAATGCTCTAACAGATGCATTGGAATTCCACAATGTTCATTTAAAATTTCCATGACAGTGGATAACAAGGTTAATACGAAGTATAAAGTTACCCTCAAGAAATGATTGTATGGTGATTTTCCTATAATTATTATATATAAGGGTATTGCGTTCATCACCCAGGACTCACAAACTGGCTCCAATCAGTCCAGCCATATTTATCCTCGATCTATATAATATAATTTTTCAATATTAAATATTACATAATGTGAAATCTGCATTCAGTGTGCATGGGAAGGAGGCGAAAAGTGTGAATAGGTCATTTTTATTATAGGTTCTGGCCTTAATAATATTTTCAATATTAATAAAATGTGATCATGATTATGTCCCATAAATACAATTGTGCTATCATCAATTGCATATCAAGTAACTGCTCAGGATAATTGTATAATTAAACATACACCAGCATGTGTAATATTAAAAAAAATAGAATTCACTGCAATTTATATGTATATATATATATATGTATATACTGATCCTTGTGCACAAGACATATTAATGTACTTTGACCATGCAATATAAGCTGCCCAGTACTATTGTACAATGACTCATATAATTGCTAGATTAGTATTCATGAAGATATTCACAGCACTATAATTTGGCTTCAATCAGGAAATAGCAATAAGTATAAATAGTGCAGCCAACACCACAGAACTCACTCTCACACATGGTAAACTCTCCTGGGTATCCCACTCCATTCAGGTACGTTTTACAAATTGTTCACAGACACATATGTGTGAGCCTGTGTGTGCATATCAATAACCAGATTGGTTTACGTAACTCAGCACTACAGAAAATTGAAGAAAGTGGCTCACTGAGTCTTCTACTTCCTTGTCTTCCCATGCAGGAAAGAATGTGGCTATCTATAATGATTCTGGTTGCATTGACTCCTACAAGCACAGAAGGATTGTACACAGATGAGGAGATAAGGAACATTGTGGTGAAACATGCTATGCCATTATGGAGTTTTGGGGGAACATGGAAACAGTATGGTGTCCTGTTAGTACTTCCGGCCAACAAACGGACGCACAGATACCCAGATCGGATAAAGTTAGTTCCAACCCCATGGATTAAGAACAATAGGGGTGAATATGTATACAGCCCCCAAATAGTCAGTGCTGGAGATGTTTATGTAGGTTTCAATTATGCTGTAGCTAGACCTAGTGATGGAGGAAGACTACATACTGAGACCCAACTTCTTTCTCGGCTGCCTCAAATACTGAATAATATAATATACGGAAAATATGAAGGACAAAAGACGGATCCTCCTGCTGTTATTCTTTACACCAGAGCAACTCCATGTACCGATTGTACTAATGCTATTATCCATGCCAGAAATCAGCACTTGAATAGTGTGGGTCAGTTCATTGTAGCCTATACAGTGAACATGCAAAACAGGTACATGGATCCTAAAACTAACTGTGAGATGAGAAACCTTTTGCGCAATTTACGTAACCCCATCCAGGTACTTTGCGTGAGGGAAGAATATGATCCAACAGTTGGATTGGATCAGTGCAATGAGGATGATAGGATACCATGTCAACTGCACAATAAATTTTTTGGTCAACTTGCAGCATAGCATCTCAAGGTTGTATATGACAGATACCTCAATAAAACATTATATCAGATAGGCTACACATATGTGAGTGGTAAATTATTTTGTGTATATGAAGTTTTGTTTGGAAATCTGTATCAAATAATTGAATAGCAAATTACTAAGAAAGTTAGGAATTTTGCATCATTAACTGCCTAGTAACAACATACGTACACCCTTATGTTATTACATATGAGTCATTGTAATATTATTGAATTATAATGAGGTATTTGGAGTGTCGATTTACATGTTACATGATAATTAATGAATTATCCGAAACCATTGGACTTTAGGTGACATGTGTATAGTTTAAAGTAATACACAATAAGTCACTTCAAACACAGTTCATGCTTGGAAACCCTCATTGTACATTCAGCATTTGTGCATCTGTTAGTAATTGACATAAACCTACATCATAAATTTTAATCTTACTCTTATATCTCTAAGGTAAATATAATTATAGTTAGGCAAAGGTAACTAAAAATACATGCATACATCCTTAAAATTATTATCATCAATGGCTACCATGCAGGCCCCCCACGGGAAGTGTGTGCATAGATAGTGGAGGTGGCCTATAGTAATAGTTGCCTGGAATGAATGTTGAGATTAGATTTCTGGAAGATTATTTAACCGCACTATAACTCATATTAATCCTGAGAAGTTGATAAAAGCTTAATCTTCAGAAAATAGCACATGTGAAATGAGCTATTTAATTGACATTAAGGTGATAAGTAATTATTGTCATCATATTGTTAGGAAATTATACATCATTACAACTGTAAATGCTCATGTTTAGGTCATAATGTATCCTATATGTGAAGTATGTCAAGCCTTTAGGCCTTCCATACTGAAACAAATGTGATGTCTATATACGAAATTTGCAATTATAAAAACAGTCCATTTAGTAATACAGTAATTGAAAGCAGCTAGTCATTCGTAGCTGCAATTCATCTTATACCCATTCATACTACACATGTACTCCATATGAGATACAAACACAGGAGGAAAAAATTACTGAGGATGAAACACTATTGAATCATTGTTGAATTTCCCTCTTTCAATACAAAGCTCATGCAACAGGGCCTTTCAATAAGGATTCAATGGTATTTCATACTGAATGAAAACAGCATTTTCCTCCTGTGCAAAGTCGTGTTGTTGCCTACATATTCAATACTCAGTTGGAAATATCCTACTATACATATACTGAATACACCATTGAAAGTGGGCTTTATTCAGAAAAAGTTCAAGATTGGTCGTTACAAGTGAATTACAGATCTGGTAGGGATTAGGAACAACATGGTCACTTGTATATATTCAAACATATAGGAAATGTGTTTGAGGGGAGTACACAAGAATATCAGTTATCAGTAATACACTGAATAATACCATTCTATGCATGATGTCATTATAGTTAATGCCTGACCTTTGGCTATGGACTTACCCATTGATATATAATAATTAATAATATTATTATGTTCTATGACCTCAGAAGGGCAAATCTGATCTGGCATCTGATGCAGTTCATTGTTCTGGAATGGGAATGGAATTTCATGTTTGTGATGTGCTTGCATAAACTTGGTTGCTTTTTCCTTACTCAATCGACCTTGATTAAATGTTACAAATTAATGGTGTATTACTACTGAGACTATTGTGATCATTATTATTATAAAAATATTAACTAACATGATTGAAATACTATTATACATAAGAACAACATCAACAATAATCATATCCTAAAACCAACAAGCAGCAAAACAATAATAATATTGAATTCTAATAATAATTTATGTTGTAAGTTTGTTTTGGTGGGATGGACCCCTCTATCACATTATCATTATTATTATTTATTTATTATTCCTATTTTTATATGTATAGACATGTAACACAGATTAAAAAAAGGAAATAAATATACAAAAAATTAAACATAAAAAAATGATATGAATAATGACAAATACCGCATTTGCTGTATTATGTATGTCACTATCAGTGCATTGGCAGGCATAGAACAGGTAGTTTTTGAAAAGAAGCTTTAATCACAAGACAAATTCTGTGGACTAATATGGAATTGGAATTGTAAATTGAATATTGAAACCTACATTGAATTCCAATGAAACTGAATTTGATTATGGAGAAACATGAACTCTCATAATGAAGCTTGTTTTCCCATGCACCCACACATGTTTGGCCTTTCCCACATCTTGCAAACTACAATGGAGGCTAGGGCAGTGTCCTTAACAGCAGAGGAGAGGAATATTACCAAATACTGTATGTCGATATTCCACAACACGTGCTCGTGGCAGTAACAATGGAGACCTTGGGAGCTTTGGGGCACTACACAATCACCTATCTGGGAGTGGCTGGCTGATGACTCATGGGCAACTAGGGACCCAATGTCCCACAGCAAAGGAATAAGACAACTGCAATCCTGGTAACAGCTATCTATCATAGTAATGATTGAATAATGACTGCGCATGCTTGCATCATTTTTATTATATACACATGCATATATATGCATATTCATAATTAATCACTATTATATTTATACATATTTTATTTTAACTAACGGTGTATATATATATTATATACTCTAGTAAATCTTTAGTATATAATATAGTTATAAAGGCTACACATATTATATATATATATATATAATATTAAGCAATATGTGAAAAAAATAGATTAATACATCCTTATATAGCACAGTTATAATTGTATATTAAAACACACATCACAGCCATTTTTAATTGAATACACATCATACTCAACATATTTTGAACAAACAAAAGGGATGCAGTTTTCTGCTTGAGGTTGTACATGTGATGTAATATCAGATTTGGTTTTGTACATCCAACATCTGTTGTATAGCTACTCTAACTTTCACTCCAACTCTATGGATGATCAAAGCTCCTATTGGTTGTAGTGTATGATTTAGTACAAATATCAGAGAGGAGGAGAATGTTCGAGTCTCTTCTCCATATTTACTCAAATGTAGTATAAGAGTAATGCTGAATGTTAGTGATCCAAATCCAAAGACAAGTACTGCTATATACATGAGTAACAGTATCTGTCGAAAGGCTTGTATCGGTGTGATTCTGTATTCCTCTTCTTTGATGAAAATTTGATCAATTGTGAAAGGAATAGATGTTACAACGATGCATACAAACATTGCACACCACATTGTGAGAATGCCAAATCCGTACAAGTGCGGAATAACACTAACTAGCAAGAGTTGAAATGGAAAACATAATAATAGACCCACTACACTCATGTAGATCCCCCAAAGAGATATTGTTGTAATGATTCTGCGTTGTTTCCTTCAACAATTTTTTGTGAATATGCTCAATGTGTTGGGTATCGAGAAAGTGATGTACTTGCTGTGAATGTAGGCTATGATACCAGTTTCAATGAGTGAGAGTATGAATGTGTAAAGGCTGAGGAACAACCTTCAATAGTGTTATTCCCATAACATTTTACGTCCAAAAGTTTGGTTACTACATAAATGTTGAAAATGTGAGCAAGACTTGTAACAGCCCAGAAAAATGGTAATTTAATTTTGCTCCTACTTCGTTGAAGACTCTTTAGCTCTTTTCTACCAATGATATGTAGTATGTAAGGTGTTCCTATTACCACCAGTACCACAGTAACACTTCCAGCATAACTATTTCTTTGTTTATTATGCTTGTGAAGGTACTGGCTAATTAGTAGACTGGCATATATAATTCTGACATCCACCACTGAATTTCCTTTACCAAGTGCCTTATAAAACACTCTTGTTAGCTTGTTGCTGTCTTTCTCTTTTGCATAATGTTCCTCTTGTGATATGATTGATCTAATCTGTCAGTAAATCAACAACACAATAATATCATTAATTTTACACAGTGTAAGAGGTACCATAAATTTTCACCCAGGTCAATATTTTATTTCATTACACTAATAAAATTAAGCCAATTGCTGTTTGAAATATTCCTGATAATTTGAACCAGTTCCACATACTGCATGTATACAAGTACATTCCATGACTTCCAATAAACAATAAATATTATCATCAAAGTGTATCCAAAATGTACACAGTACTGAGCAATTATATTTACATCACTTTAAGCTGAACTACTCACCTGTGTGGTGACAGTACCAAGATCGTCCAATTCCATGTATTCAAAAGGTACTTTAATGCATGCAATTTGTGTAGGCAAGACAAAAGGTGAAGTATTGTTGAACAGGTGGTAGTAGGTTATAGTTGGGAGGTATTCACCAAATTTCATCAATAACATTCTGGGGGCAATGTCATAAATGATAACAGTGGTCCACATGTACCAATATATGTTGTGATAAGTGTAGTTTATTCCCGGGCATGTCTTCCATGGATAGGTTCCAAGTGAGCACTCTTCAGGAAGTGGGTCTTTGTAGTTGGTGAAGTAGGCTATGATGACACTAGATGGTTTAGCCTGATTGCTGGGGTAGAAGGCATTGAGGAGTTGTTGATAGTTGTCAGGAGAGGATTTTATGGCATTAAGCATTTCTACAGAATCAACACAAAATTGATTTTCCAAATTTTCTTCGCAGGTCATTCCTATATAGACAAGTACCAACAGTATCAATAGTACAATGTGCCTCATGTCAATTGGCTACATGACTGAGTACTTCCACTCTCAAAATTAATGTAGTATTCTGTGTTTGACTTTTCAAAATTCTACTTTACCACAAAACTTTGAGGACACTCATTGAAATTCGTCGCTCTAACAGTTTACACTCAAGACCGCTAACTTTCTATAGCATTGTTATTCCTTCAATGTTTACATCAATAGTAAACTGACAGGAAATAGTCAGTGTATTATAAAAATGATTGATATGATTAAATATAACATACAAATGTAGAAATTTAGTGTATCATTGTGTGTGTTTCTCTCTCTGTGTGTATATATGTATGTGTGTGTGGTGTGTGTGTGTGTGCGTGTGTGCGTGCGTGCGTGCGTGTGTGTGTGTGTGAATATAATAATATTATGTATGTTCATGCTTTTCTGATATGTTTGCTTCAGTATGTGAATGCGCATGACTATTGTATACATGCTTATATGAATACTTGAATAAAATGTAGCAGTTCTCAATATAGTGTTGTACATACGTGAATGACTATTATCTGTTTTATACATACCAGGATACCCATAATAGTGGTTTGTGGGTGTGTGTATAGTATATTAGTATTCCAGTATAAAATTAATTATTCTATTGTACTGTTATATTATTGTACAAATGTATAATATTGTCTAATGTCAAACTCTGATATAGTGAGTACATCCAGGGGATAACCAAATGGTATATTAAATTCAAGGTACTTACTTAACAAAGCTTATTAATATTCACCTGTCCAATTAATTGATATTCATACCACATATACGTGCCATGATAGGTACATTCAGTAAGCTGTTAAAGAGCACAGATAGGCAAGTGAAATATAATTAATCATATGTGAAACTACATAACATGAGTCTTTGGAAAGCACACAAAATTAAACACATGCATGTTATGCGTCTTAGAGAAAATAGTTTAATGAACCAGTAGAGTAAATTTCTGTCATCCTTGTCCACTGTAGCCTTCAATGACAGATACTCCAAGCACTGTAGAGCTTGACCAGGCCTAGGGACATTTGAGTTGCATAATGGCTGACAACTTCCAGCACAGCATCTAATGGGTTCATCACTGTCGTTTCAGCTTCGTCATCTTCCTCGGCCTCTACCCCAATAATTGAATTGACTATGTCATGATCACTCAAGCTGCCAGTTGTCTCCACAGTGTTATCACTGGTTCTGAATTCTTCGAGTGTTCCTTCAATAGAGGTGTAGTTCTTCATACGGGGACTGCAGGTCTGGGTCCCTGCTAGGTTGTCCCTCACTAAGTCTCACATTGTCATCTGGTATGAAACGCCAGTGCTTGAAACATTCCTTGATGTGGCATCGGCCACTTCATCCCATGACTGCTTTAACCACTTCATTGCACCCAAGGTAGACTTGTTTTCAAGTCTACATGTGAATCCATTGCAAAAAATAGCTTTTGAACAAGCTTGTACTTGTAGTGTACATTTAGTGATTGCATGATGTCACATGCAAGTCTGCAGTGCAGTGTTTGCTTGACAGTACATACTGAATTGCATGTGCTTGGAGTATGTGCTTACATGGCCTCTTGGATTTGTTAATGAAAAACACTATGGTCTAAGAGAGTTCTACTATCCCATGTACGTGCTAATCGAGTGTAACAGTATATCCTGAATAGCTGGCACTTACGTGAGCTTACACCACAAAAATTTGGTATTGCACCTGTGCATGTGCTCTAGTACATACTTCTTGGTGTAACCTACCTCTTGTTTGTACATAGTATCTTATGTATTGCTTATTATACCTACACACAAACACCACACATGTCATCTGTGTGTGTGTCTGTGTTTGTGTGTGTGTGTGTGTGTGTGTGCGTGTGTCCCAGTTGATATGGAGGCTGATTGAATGAGTAAGCCAGAAAGGTGACGGACCTGTAGCCAGCAGGTTTGCCACCTGAATGGTTGAAAGTATCAGCTTCAGACTGGTTTACAAATTATATATTTGTGAACCAAAGTCACTGGGGAGAGTAAACTAACTTGTGTGGCTATTTTTGTGCTAGTACATTCTCAACCTTGCTGGTTGTGCAATGTACGTATGTATACTGGCAACCTGAAAGCTACCAAGTGTAGGGGTGGTGATTGCTGCAGCCTGGAGCCCTGGATGGACATTATGGTGCCATCACTTAGGGCTGTACCCCATCTCTCTCATCTCGTGGGTCTTGCAAGCCCACAGATAAGTAACCCTTCTGCATGTGGGGCCATGTGGTTGGGGTGTTAGGGCATGTGTCCCCACTGCCAATGGGGTCCCTTGTCCTAATGCCTCCTGCTGGCTCACCCTCTTGAATTGGGGGCCAAATAGCCAAGTTGGCAGTGGTAATACCAGTAAAGTACAAGTACAAGTGTGTGTGTGTGTGTGTGTGTGTGTGTGTGTGCGTGTGTGTGTGTGTGTGTGTGTGTGTGTGTGTGTGTGTGTGTGTGTTTGTGCATCTGTGTGTATGTGTGTGTGTTTGTGTATGCTTTGATTGTGATAATAACATCCTAAGTATCCTCACAATTGTGATTTCCACTATTTCTCTACAGATTATTCCAACATAGACATGTACTTAGTCTAACAGCATCAATTGCAAAATCTCCCTCATGTCCATTGACTTAGAACTCCCTTTCTCCAAGCTAGTGTTCTGTGATTGGCTACTCATGAAGACTACCTCACCACGATGCTGCAAGTTCACTCATTGACATATACTGTGCTATAGTTATTAGAATGGGAACCAGTTAAATCTCTTTATGTTTCTTTGTTCTCCTTTGACAGTGGTTAATGAACAGATTTGTAGGATTTGGTAAAGTGTTACTTCTGGTTATGACATTGTGTACTATAAGCAAATGACTGAACTTGGATATCACATTTGCTGCATTATGTATGTCAGTATCAGTGCATTGGCAGGCATAGAACAGGTAGGATTTAAAAAGAAACTTTAATCACAAGTCAGACTTATTCGGTGGACTAATATGGAATTGGAATTGTAAATTGAATATTGAAACCTACATTGAATTCCAATGAAACTGAATTCAAATATGGAGAAACATGAACTCTCATAATGAAGCTTGTGTTCCCATGCACCCACACATGTTTGCCCATTCCCACATCTTGCAAACTATATACAATGGAGGCTGGTGCAGTGTCCTTAACAACAGAGGAGAGCAATATTACTATATACAGTATGTCAATATTTCACCACACACGTGCTCGTGGCAGTAACAATGGAGACCTTGGGAGCTTTGGGGCACTACACAATCACCTATCTGGGAGTGGCTGGCTGATGACTCATGGGCAACTAGGGACCCAATGTTCCACAGCAAAGGAATAAGACAACTGCAATCCTGGTAACAGCTATCTATCATAGTAATGATTGAATAATGACTGTGCATGCCTGCATTATTTTATACATATGCATATATGTATATACATATTGAAAATTAATCACTATTATATTTATACTTAATTCTTATTTTAACTACTTGTGTATAGACCTTGGGAGCTTTGGGGCACTATACAATCACCTATCTGGGAGTGGCTGGCTGGTGACTCATGGGCAACTAGGGACCCAATGTCCCAAAGCAAAGGAATAGGCAACTGCAGCTCTGGGAACAGCTATAAATCATAGTAATGATTCAATGAAGACTGCGCATGCTTGCATTATTTTATTATATACATATGCATATACGTATGTACATATTCAAAATTAATCACTATTATATTTATATTTAATTCTTATTTTAACTACCTGTGTATATACATTACATACTCTAGTAAATCTTTAGTATATAACATAGTTATAAATGCTACGCATATTATATTAAGCAATAATAATTATCTGAAAAAAGAGATTAATACATCCTTATATAGCACAGTTATAATTTATTGTATATTAAAACACACATCACAACCATTCTTAATTGAATACACATCATAGTCTCATACTTCTTGTACAAACTATTAAAGGGATGCAGGTTTCTGCTTGAAGTTGTACATGTGATGTAATATCAGATTTGGTCTTGTACATTCAACATCTTTTGCACTGCCTGTTGAACTTTCACTCCAACTCTACGGATGATCCAAGCTACTATTGGTGGAAGTGTATGATGCAGTACGAACATCAGAGAGGAGGATATTGTTCGAGTCTCTTCCCCATATTTACTCAAATGTAGCACGAGCGTAATACTGAATGTTAGTGATCCAAATCCAAAGACAAGTACTGCTATGAACATGAGTAACAGTATCTGTTGAAGTGCTTGCTTTGGTGTGATTCTGTATTCCTCTTCTTTGATGAAAATTTGATCAATTGTGAAAGGAAAGGATGCTACAATGATGCATACAAACATTGCACACCACACTGTGAGAATGCCAAATCCGTACAAGTGTGGATTAACACTAACTAGCAAGAGTTGAAATGGAATACATAATAGAAGACCCACTACACTCATGTAGATCCCCCAAAGAGATATTGTTGTAATGATTCTGTGTTGTTTCCTCCCACAAAATTTTGTGAATATACTCAATGTTTTAGGTATTGAGAAAGTGACGTACTTACTGTGAATGTAGGCTATGATACCTGTTTCAATGAGTAAGAGTATGAATGTTGCAATGGTCCAGGAACAACCTTCAAAAGTGTTATTCCCATAACAGCTTACATCCAGTAGTTTAGTTACCATATAAATGTTGAAAATATGGGCAAGACTTGAAACAGCCCAGAAGAATGGTACTTTAGTTTTGCTCCCACTTTGTTGAAGTCTCTTAAGCTCTTTTCTACCAATGATATATAGTATGTAAGGTGCTCCTATTGCCACCAATACCAAAGTAACACTTCCAGCATAAACATTTCTTTGTTTATTATGTTTGTGAAGGTACTGGCTAATTGGTAGAGTGGCATCTATACTTCTGACATCCACTACTGGATTTCCTTTACCAAGTGCTTCATAAAACACTCGTGTTAGCTTGCTGCTGTCTTTCTCTTTTGCATAATGTTCCTCTTGTGATATGATTGATCTAATCTGTCAGTAAATCAACAACATACAATAATATCATTAATTTTACACAGTGTAAGAGGTACCATTATTTTTCACCCAGGTTGATATTTCATTTCATTACACTGATAAAATTAAGCCAATATTGCTGCTTCAAATATTCCTGATAATTTGAACCAATTCCGCATACTGTATGTACACGAATACATAACATGACTTCCAATAAACAATTATTATAATCATCAAAGTGTATCCAAAGTGTACACAGTAATGAGTAATTATCATTACATCATTTTAACCTGAACTACTCACCTGCATTGTGACTGTACCAAGATCTTCTGATCCGTTGCATCCAAATGGTATTTTAATACATGAAATTTGTGTAGGCAAGACAAAAGGTGAACTTTTGTTGAACAGGCGGTTGTAGGTCATAGTTGGGAGGTATTCACCAAATTCCATCAATAACATACTGGAGGCAATATCATAAATGATAGCAGTGGTCCACATGTACCAATATATGTTGTGATAAGTGTAGTTTATTACTGGGTATGTCCTCCATGGGTAAGTCCCAAGTGAGCACTCTTCAGGAAGTGGGTCTGTGTAGTTGGTGAAGTAGGCTATGATGACACTAGATGGTTTAGCCCGATTGATGGGGTAGAAGGCATTGAGTAGTTGTTGATAGTTGTCGGGATAGGATTTGATGGAGTTGAGTATTTCCAAGGGATCAAGACAAACTTGATTTTCTACTCTTTCTCCACAGATCATTCCAATAAGGACAAGAACCAACAGCCAACCAACCAATGGTACGATGTGCCTCATGTCAATTGGCTACACTGAGTACTTTTTCCCTCAAATGTAATGTTTAGTGTATACTTCTTAAAAGACTACTTTGCCACTGAGCTACAACTAGCTATATACACTCATTGTGATACATCACTCTAACAGTTTATACATAAAACCACTAACTTCCTACAGTATTCTCTGCTATTCTTTCAATGTTTGTATCAATAATACACTGACAGACCTAGGAAATATTTATTGTACTATAATAATGATTGATATTAATCGTAAAAATTAATACAAATGTATGAATTTAGTGTGTCCCTGTACTACGCTGGTAATAACATCACTGTGAAGTAGAAATGTCTTCCCCGATTAGAAATCTACAAATTTAAAATTGAACATTGCCAAATTAATATAGAAACCATCATAAAACCCAATACAACCTCACATGAAACACAAACTTTCATAATGAAGGACATTGTTGAATCATTTCAAATAGTCAGATGGGTGTGGGTTTATACACAAGTGAGTTTGTTTATGTATGTATGTGCATGTGTATGTACGTGTGTGTGTGTGTGTGTGTGTGTGTGTGTGTGTGTGTGTGTGTGTGTGTGTGTGTGTGTGTGTACATGTGCATATTATGTTTTTTTTTCAATCAGAGTTCAGAATAATGTGCACGTTGATTATGTCATCAGTAACTTGGTGGTGTGGTTCTATATTCTGAAAACAGTGAAATCCAATAAGCACGATGATGTGATCCAAGTGACAATACCTATTCCCAATATACATATATGAATTCATGTCATCATGGAATTACCAAGATTTTTGAATTAATCCACACAGTCTCATTGAAAGCTTAGTAAAACAATTCATCTCCTTCTCTTGACACGTGTAGCCTGCATCCACACTCAAAGACAATTTATGTAGTCAAAAGTAATTTGTTTCAAATAGGCAGATGTGTAGATGATGAATAAGAGGTCCCAAATTCTCAGCTAATTTTTTTTCATTTCACTACATATTTATAAGAGAATTGTACCATTGATAATGTTTTGTGCATATTTTGCTAAGCTGGCCTTACCCAATCTAGTAACAGTCATCAAACCATTTTTCTGTCCAAAGATTACTTTTCAAATATTTACTTAATAGGCCTACGTGGTGATGCGCTAAAGCACCGTGTGCCTAATGGTATATTATATTTTATAATTAAGTATTATATTATAATTGAATTCAAAGCCCCCAATCATTGTCACATGAGAAGGTTGAGACTACTATGTTCCCAGCTTCCATTTGAAGAACAATATTTATAAATTAAACATCTTATGTTTTCCAATGAGACCATGGACTTGAAGCCAAAGGAATTGTTTCCTTGAACCCATATGGAGGGTAACTGAGGATGAGGGAAAGTAGTCTCTCTCTAAACCATACTATGACTTATTTTATATTGTTTTATATGTATGGGCCAAAACTTTTGCCATAGGGCATCAGAATACCTACCATGAACTAAGGTACTATGGCAAGAGTTGGCTGCTAGAATGTCAAGCCTATAAGTATGCAGAATATTACGACGACATCAACCATTTTTTCATACATTGCTTCCTCATCGAGTTATGTGGAAAAATAGCAGCTATTCCAGTTTATCTTGAATGTGAGAATTAAGGAGCATATAATAGTTAAAGTTTGACAACAAACCTTCGTATGGTCGCAAACCGTGACTTCTACCTAATTTGCATAATTAAAATGGCGTAGATAATTAAAAATAGTGGCGAATTTTATGTTCCTTTAATTGAATTCATTTAGGATTACAGATTTTTGCTTGAAATGCTCCTATATACTCTAAGGTGTGTATTGGTAGCTATTTACTTACGTATGTGAAAGTCTTTATACATTCCACGCTGGTTGTGCGGTAATAATAACTTCGCGAACTGAAAATGGCGTACTTCCAGGAGATAGAAAATTGAATATATCTCCAAAATTGCAAAACATATTGTCACAGTACTTTAGGAACAATTCTACTAATGGCATACAATATGATTCCGGAATAAAATAAAAATCGTTTACAAAACGCAAAAACAATATTTTAATCGACCTCTAATCACACCTGTGTACACAACAAGTACCCCTTTTCTCATATATCCACTCACATATCAATGAGTCACGCTATATATCAGTATCATATATCATAAAATCAGTCAAAATTAGATGTGTCACAGACAGTGAATGAGGATGACTTTTGAGGATTTCCTCTACGTGACTACATAACTACCTTTAACTTTCATTATATTATTAAATGTATAGAAATTTCTAGCTGTTACTAGAAATGAGGAAATTTGTAGCTACTTTATTTACATCGTCACTGGTCGTATCTACTGGACTGTTCTGTGGGGAACATAAGCAATATCAAGTTGATGCCTTTGAAATATTGAAATCCATTAAAGGTGATTCTGACAACTATCAACAACTCCTCAATTCCTTCTATCCCGTCAACCACGCCAAACCATCAAGTGTCATCATAGCCTACTTCACCAACTACACAGATCAACTTCCTGAAGAGTACTCACTTGGGACCTATCCATGGAGGACATACCAGGAATAAACTACATTTATTGCAGTATATATTGGTACATGTGGACCACTGCTATAATTTTTGACATCACAGGATGCAAATGATGGAATTTGGTGATTACCTCCCAACTATAACCTACTACCAGTTGTTCAACAAAACTTCACCTTTTATCTTGCCCACTCCAATTGTATGCATTAAAATACCATTTGAATATACACGTGGGGAATGGGAAGATCTTGGTACTGTCACCATTCAGGTAGGTATTTATGCATAACAAATTCTGAATCATTGTAATGACAGTAATGATGGATTAATATGCGACTCATTTGTCTGCTGGTTGTACGTGTAGATGCCCTGTGAACAGTTCATCATTACATGCATTCAATCATTGTCACAAACATTGACGTACAAACTTGCATCTACCTTTCATGGACTGGAAACACTTGTTTATGAATATAAGTTGTAAAATTCAGTTTCAACCATCCCTAAATGTTTACATTTTCACTATGATTTTATGTAAACTGCTTTGAAAAGTAACAGTAAACACAAAATTGTAGGTCATGCAAATACTAGCAATGTTCTTGTAAGATCAGAGGATTCCCAGGGAATAAGTGGGATATTGGATTTATTGGAAACATGCATCAATTGCAACAAAATATCGCTTCCTATATAAGTTTCGGCTGTTTTAAGGAGATTATATATGAGGGTTAACACCCTAAAACATTGCATAACCATGATGTTTACTGTTGAAATGTGATTAATATGACAAGACAGCTGAATATTCAGGTTGAAGCTTGAACAGAATTTCACAGTCTTGTTCAGAACATGTGTAATAGAAATATGTTCAATAATTTCAAAATAGTCGAAAATCCGGGCCCTTCAATTTGCAAGTTAGCAATTAAGAGTAACAGTTAAGTTACATTTGTAAAGTTATGATCAGACTGCTATGTAGTATATCATATAGTGCCTCAAATGGCTACAAATATAAAATATAAGTACAGTAAAATATAAAATATAAGTAAGTAATATAATATATACAAATATAAGTCTGAGGAATCCTTCTTAAATGTACTAGCCTTGTGGTAGCCGATATAATATGTGTTACGTACAACACATCTTGATCTATATTCATATATAAAATCAATGACATCACCAGATGAACACAATTCAAAGAGTAAAGATGAGAGTAGACAAACAAGAGTGTTCCACGAGAAGCTTACAGGAGGAACCAAAGCCGTTGATGTTAGGGGAATGGATCATGCTGGGCAGATTAGTGATTATCTTCGAATTCACCATAAACCACCAAATGAGAATGCTGCGGGCATTGCTGGGGAACTATTACTTATTGGAGCACCTTTCATACTCTATTTCATTGGCAAAAATCAACTAAGAAATTTCGAGAAAAGTAGGAGCAAAGCTAAAGTGCCATTCATCTGGGCAGTAGCAAGTCTTGCTCATGTCTTCAATATTTACATGGTCTTGAAATAGCAACAATCACATATTATTATAATCACATTTCTCCACGTGTGTTAGATATAGGTAAAACTACTGCCTTGGAATGTATAGTATTTATACTTATACTCATTGAAAGTGGTGTTTTAGCCTACATTCACAGCAAGTACATCACATTTCCCAATTCCCAAAACATGGAGCATGTTTACAAACTGTTGTGGAAGAAAACAACACGGAATCATTGCAACAATATCTCTTTGGGGATCTACATAAGTGTAGTGTTTCATTTTTTCATTCTTCCAGTTCAACTCTTATTAGTGAGCATTAATCCACACTTGTATGGATTTGGCATTCTCACAGTGTGGTGTGCAATGTTTGTATGCATCATCGTAACATCCATTCCATTCACAATTGATCAAATCTTCATCAAAGAAGAGGAATACAGAATCACACCAAAACAAGCACTTCAACAGATACTGCTACTCATGTTTATAGCAGTACTTGTCTTTGGATTTGGATCACTAACTTTCAGTATTACACTTGTGCTACATTTGAGTAAATATGGAGAAGAGACTCGAACACTCTCCTCCTCTCTGATATTTGTACTGCATCATACACTTCTACCAATAGGAGCTTGGATCATCCGTAGAGTTGGAGCGAAAGTTAGAGGAAATATGCAACAGATGTTGAATGTACAAACCGAGATCTGATCCACTATTATATCCTTCATCAATTTGCAACATATTATGTTCTAATAATATTATGCATATAGGGTCAGCATCGTTAATACAAAATATTATAGATATAATATACATTACTAAACAGTTATTATTACTATTATGTACAAGGTGTGTGCATGAATGGGTACTATTTGATTAATTCTCTGTGATTAAATACAATTTAATATAAACAATAAATTAAAATATGAAATTAAAACGAGGGATAGAATGCATGTGACTCAGCAGATGCACAGTGCACATCAAGGGAACAATAATCCTATATATTATGAAATGTTGACAGCCTTCACCTTTGTGAACACCAATATACACTGATATCCTATGTACGTACTTGACATCACTTCGAAACATATGCCTTCATCATAAGATGAAAACATTGTGTCATGTACCTTCACCAAGATGTAGATACTTGAAATCACCATGATTGAATCAGAATCTAATAAGTATCTTTTGAGTAAAGTATCTTAATATAATAGTGCTTTGTCTATATCTAATTCAGATACATTAAAAATACTATGTACCTCTGAATAAAATGAAGGTTATGTCAGGAGACAGTTGTGATTAATGATTTAGTTCATACTTGATATTTTAAAATGACCTATAGTTGCATTGGTGGTGTGAATTTCGCTATGAGGCAGGTCCCATTTCGGTATGAGGATAGTTGCATTCAGACGTGTTCAATATTTTCATTGTTTACGGGAATAACGCTATGCACCTACCTGTCATACTCATGGAAGAAGAAGAAGCTTGTTGACCTGATATTTTTACCATCTCTACCCTTAGTCTATTGACTACTGCAATGTTTACCGTACTGAAATGTACAATGCACAAGTACTTCACTTATATTCTGTTTCCAAAAACTTGAAAAAGACATATGAAAATTGGGATATGGATGATACATCCAATTGACAGATCAACATTTAATTTCAGGGACTATGCACAAGGAGCTCAACATTCACTGTAAGTGTGCTGATGGTTCATCACCTTTAATTTAATATTATAGTCATTGGAGTATGTGACTTGTATACAATTTGGCCATTCAACTTATCAATGATGTACACAACTTTATTGGGAAATTTGCGTGTTACCCCTAGTACATTGGACTTTGTGTATAGGTTTCCAGCCGTCCAATTGCTGTTAAAGTTCATGGGATTGAAGTTTAAATTTCAAAGTTTTTGGTTACTGTGCTAAGCTACTTACAAGTGAAGGTATTCACCATGCATGCAGTCCATTGAAGTTGAAACTCCATTCAAGCATTGTTCAATGTCCCTATTTGAGAAAATATTACCTAAAGAGTTACATTGACTACTCTTCCACGAATGTTTCACCATGAATGAAGTTATATATATACGAATACATGGACTACTTATCCACTTAGCATGATAATGGAGTGTGTTTATCCAGTTTGTATGTGGTTCCAGCAAGGTGTATAAGGCTTATACTTTGTGGGTATGGATGTGTATAGGCATTTATTTTATTGCACGTTGTAAGCTTATGTGTACCTTTTCCTGACTACCTACACTTAGTCCTAAAATTTCTGCATGCCATTTCTCCACCATCATTTCAGTCTTAGAGACAACAACTGACCAGTCAACTGAGGAACACACAACTTGCTGGGCCTATGGGAATGCCAAATAAACTTGCATCATCACCACTGCAGGCTCCACAACAGGTATGCATGTGTGTATTGTGTACTGCATGTATCATGTTGAATTATGCAAGTATTCTATAAAGTGCATGTACATTATACATGCATGAACACGTCATACTAGTTGTAATATGTGAATATAATTTGGTGCACAAGTTATGTGATATGAAGAATGTGTTGTATAGTGTATACCTTGTACTATTGTAAATTAAATATTGATATTGTAGTATGTATCGTACTGATATGTATATCGTATGTGTACATATATGTGCATGTATGCGTGTATTATTGCATGTATGTGCATATATTATATTTGTTCCAGTATGTGAATGTGTCTGTGAGTATTGTATATATGCATGTTATAATATGCCGATTCAGCATATAGTGTAGCAGTTCTCACACAATAAATAATACATGTACGAACTGGCTATATCTGCTATTATAACTAACACTGTACCTATACATTTGGTTTGTGGATGTGTGTAGATAGCTAGCACAATATATTATTATTACGGCAAATAATTTTAGCATTGTATGTATAAATATTATATGTATCTCGAATTGTTAGTAGCTTAGTGGGCTCACACCACAGAAATTTTGTGTATGCTCTAGTACAGTTTGGTGAATCCTACCTCTGTGCATAGTACGTATCTTATGTATTGGTACATTATTATGTTTACTATACATGACAATGTTACAATGCATACAGTAACAGTGTTGTCATAATTACATAATGTAGTATTCAGATCAATTTGAAGAGCAGACTTTATCCAATAAATTTTATTGGAACTGACCATGAGTAACAATTTTTGGTAATAAATAACAGAACTAAATGTGACAGGATATGAGAAAAGGGCCCACTTCGCGCCCTATGCATTTGTTTCCGGCGAATCTCAATTATTGCAACAAATGTATCTATGATGTTCACCCTACTGTCTGGCCAAGTTTCAAATCAAGAATCCGTAATTTCCTAGACTGAGAATGAGGCCCGAGCATTCTCCACATGTCAAAATGACACTTCACACAGAAGCCATCGAAAGCTATCTGATGTAGTTACGTTCCTTTCTCTAACTGCTCGATAGTAGCGTAACTACATCGGCCCTAGCAGAACACGTATGTAAGACAGGCCACATAATAGACTGGACACAAACACAAATATTAGAGAACAACCACAACACATCTAGACGATGCCTGTTAGAGTCCTGGATGATCCACAAGGAGACACACACTAAACAGAGAACTTGGTACCTTATCCTCCACATACAGACAACTGCTTTAGCCTTCCCTACTTTCATGTTATTTATTTTTAGAAACTGAACTCGTATATAATATTATTTTTACATCATTTTATTATTTCTGTCACATTATTATTCACACGTCACCATTATGTCACACATCATCACCTGTCAACGCATGCATGTAAAAGCACATCCACACACCCTGTATTTCATACCACTGACGAAGACAGCAGTGAGGTGTCGACACGTTTGGAGCAAATAATCATTTGGCTAGTGAATTGCATTTAATTTTTCCCATGAAGACACCTATCCGATCAACCATTTTTGCATTGGAAAGCTATCTCTGTTTCCCCTCGACATCCACCGAAAAAGTCAGTGCAGGAACCCTGAAGCCTAAGCAAGACTGTGCTCAGAGATGGGTTATGCAGATGACACCACCCTGCTGTCAACTTCACTAAAGGACCACCAATCTGCATTGAAGGATATTTCCCTGCAAGTGTTTCGACCTTGGCCAGGAAATTTGGCCATATATATGTGTATCTTACGTCTCCGATGATCAGAAAGTGAACAACCGGAAAACCTTCAAAGTACATCAGAAATACACCTGTAATATCATATCTACCCCTGCCAAGTTTCGGGGCCAATTCGTTAGTGCAACTCCTACAAACACCTAGCTTTGCTCCGGCAAGAAAATCACAGAGAGTCCATACGTCCCCCAACGAGATCAACCAGAGACACATCAGAAGAGTATTCAAAGCTTGGATCTACAAATTCTACCTTGTCCCCTCATGCACTCCTGTTCAATCTGACAGTAGACCGTACTTCCCAAAGCACCATTAACAAGCTTCTAATTACCAGAGTTACCTCTCTTCTAAGTGCTGGTTGCACATCCCAAGATGTGCATTACTGGCATCCATATTCCACCCAGACGTATAACCAACTTCCCATTCTTGCCCCATGTGCTGGAAAAAGCCAAATTAAGGTTGTTAGCTCAAGTCCACTTGTCCCAGGACAGAAGCATTAGGGAAATTAAAGATCATGGGCTAATCCTATACCCAGAATATGCCGAAAGGGTATCTATTCCACCGAAGAGTCTTGACATAATATCCAGACCACCATCAGGATCCTCATCCATGCAAACCATAGCCCTGATGAAATTACCGAACAGCAGCTTAAGCAAAGCACATGCAGTCCACTGGAGCCACCACCTCGAGTCCCCATCAGTACAGTCCAAGCTTTCATATGTGATCACTCTCAAACAGTAATCCAATGCATGGTCTCAGATCATGTTCACCCTTCCAGTTGGACAGATGTCCTTCATGATCTGAGCTGGTGCTGACTGTCTACCATCACCAGTCAACCTATGCCATTGGAGGACACCATCTGACCCCTCCTGTCCCCTCTGCTACTCAAGACCCTGCACAGTCAATCACAATAATAATATTCATGGTGTATGTTTTGCTATCATAATTATGACGTATTTCCCTTCCGTAAGCGGAGTAGAACGGACATGTAACACGGATGTTATACGGTAACATTTACGGATTTCAGGGAAACCCCCCTGATATTTCCAGGCCATGATTATTACTCACGGTTCTTTGGGAATGGTATTAATCCAGAAGCTGCACAATAATAATATGCATGGTGTATGTTTTGCTATCATAATTATGACGTACTTCCCTTCCGTACACGGAGTAGACCGGACATGTAACACGGATATTATGCGTTAACATTTACTGGTTTCGGGGAAAACCCCTGATATTTCCAGGCCAAGGTTATTACTCACGGTTCTTTGGGAATGGTATTAATCCTGAAGCTACTTGTTCGTTCATGTTAACTAGCTGGGAGACCAGCTATGGGGATAAAATAGACTGCTATTTCTGGATTTATGTCATTTCTAAAGTCATAGAAATGGTATAAAT